>JARHVA010000028.1:712500-1312500 GCA_037957365.1 Torreya grandis | reverse complement strand
TAAAGTCAATATAGTTATAACTCTTGTGCACAGGTCTAATACACAGTTGCATCAATATGAATCTATTTTATTTATGTAATTTTTTTTATCAAGTACATGTTGTTAGGTCAACCCTGTCAACATAGTACACTTTTAGACTTCCAAAATAGGATACTAGGTTAAACCTATCCACATAATACACTTTCAAAATTTTATAATAGGCTATTAGGTTGACTCTGATGACATAGTACACTTATATAAAACATATTGGGTCAACACTATTGACATATAGGTTTTAGCAAATAGGGAATTATAGAAATAGGTTAACCCAATTGACCTAGTTGGTAGAATTTGCAAGTATAAATCAAGGAACTTAAATAGAAATCTCATTTTACTCTGCATCCTCTAACCCACCAAGTTCCTCTCTCTCATTCTTTGTCATTTTTTTATTCATTATAGTTCTACTTTTCACATTTTAAAGTCTTTAAAATCTCCCCTATATAGCAAACTAGGTCAACTTTGTCGACCTAGTTCTATATTCTATCTTCTATCTAGAAGATTAAGTCAATACTATCAATGTATTTCTTTTTCAAACCCTTTCTTTAGTAGTTCAATAACAACATTGTTGACTTTATTTTGTAATCTTTGTATACACTATCATTAGAACTGACATTGTAATGTGTTTTAAATTTAGAATTAACACTTATATGCTAGTAATTAGCTCACACTTTCATTTTCAATTTCTTACATGATTATAATAGATAACATAGTCAAATTATGTGGTTTTTCAATATACTATTTAGTTTCACTATTTTCTCTTTTATTCATACACTACCGAATCACAAAATATTGAAATGCATTTTAACAATTATCTACCCAAGGCCTACCTAATTGGATTTCATCACCAAGGGGGAAGCTAACTTGTTTTTTTGGACAATTATAAACACATGGTTAATGGTATATATTTTCTAAGCACCTGACACCCTTGTCACTTTGAGGTGATAGGCCCCAATATTAAGCCAATACCATTTCCAACATAGCTCATTTTTAGCATAAATGTCCTAAAACCATCCATATATTTATTTATAGTTCCTTGATTACAAAATATTCTTATCACATCTTAAAATCATATTCTAATAATCTAATAACATTCAGGATGACCACTTGGTTATCTTTTACTTTCCATGTTAGTTGCTTGCTCTTTGCTCAATTGTATATTTATTGCAAAAACTTGCATTGGCTAGTGTTGGTGTAATATTTGTGCTATGTGCATCAATTGGAACATATTTATTGACCCAATTTATTATGTGTTTATTTTAATTTCTTTCTCTCAAAATTACTTACAAAAATATTCTTGTCTCAATACACAATCATTCTACTGAACACAATCTCTTACAGACTGTCTGTCTTCCCTACCTCCAATACTAGGTTGACCCTGTCAACAAAATATTATTTTATACCACTTGGGATATAGAACTAGGTTGACCCTATAAAATCTATATCTTTTTCTACCTACTTTATATCTAGGTTACAAAACTAGGTCGACCTAGTCGACCTTGTATCCCTATTTTCTCAATTTTTAGATCCCTTTTTCTATACTAGGTCAATCTAGTCAACTATATTCTCTTATTTATTTCATTGTTTATCCATCTCAGTTATTTATTTCTCCTCCTTATAATTTTTTTCATTATATCAATTCATCATGAATTCACCTATTATAATCTTAATGGATAACCTAAATCCATTTAGATACTATATGGGATATTCATTTCTCCCTCTCTTTTCTTCCTAAGAGAACCATCACTCTTGGGGCACCTCTTCCCCTCCTTCATTCATGACTTGTCAGATGGTGTGAACTGAAATTTAAGATGAATTTGAGGGTCTAATCCTTTATATACTTATCAAGAAACTTCTCATCTTTAAAACCTTCAAATTAATATGGGATCAATTGACACAAGTTTAGTTAATAATCCCACTAATAATCCATGTTTTAATAACCCTCCCCCTAATACCAATTCATGGAGTCCTCTTACCAACACTAACCCAATATTGATACAACTAAAATTATTTTTCATGTCATACATTAAATGAACATAATGAAAACATCTAACACCACTCAAATGATGCAACTCCAACATCATTTTATTAATATGGCTAATCAACCTCTAGCTATCCATCCTTAAGATAATCCTAATTACATTCCTCCTCCTCTTAGAGATGCCTCAAGAAATGTTATTCCTCAACCTATAATGAATAATAAGATGATTCAAACTATTCATAATGAGCCTTTATCTCCCTTCATTGTGTCCATTAATATTGGTAACATATCTCCAACTATTAAGTATGAAAAAACTAAAAATTGTGCCTCATTTCTCAAAGCCTTTGACAAGCATTACAAAGAGTGGATCTAAATTAATAATTTTTAGAGGATTAAACTCTTAGTCAAAACCTTTACTAGTGATTTATTAGAATGGAACAACTGACTTTCACAACACTCCATTTGGAAACTTGAATAGTTAGTCAATCTTTTAGTTAAGGAGTTTCAACATAATGATCTTCCCAAAAATTATCTTAGCCACTTCATCAATGCTAAGTAATCTCCCACTGAATGAAGTCATGATTTCATCAAATGTTGAAAATAATTGTCTCATAAATCTAACAATAAAATTAATTATGATAACTTGTTCAAAATTTTTATAACTGATTTGACTCCTCTTCAATATAAGGTTTGAACTTTTGCTCCCTAAACACTTAATGAAGCTTTTGACCAAGTAAAATGTCATGAATTTATCATGAAGCAATTGGAACCTAATCCTAAACTTCTTAAAGGATATTTTCAAACATATACTTATGCTATCACTAGCAATACTCTACAAACCAAACTAGAAGTTACCAAAGTTGACATTCCTTCATCTTCTCACACACTACTCTTAGCGCAACAAATGAAACAATTTTTACTGCCCTCTAAACCTTTCACCTATCTTAATAATCATCATAAGTGGTATGACCCTAATCAATTTTATTGGTTCCATTATGACATTGGTCACTCCCATGAATCCTATAAAGGGTTCAATAAATTTATTGTCTCCTATATTCTTAGAGATTCATTTAATCATGAAGCTATGATCAACCTTCATCATCAAGAGTACATTACTACTTCTCAAAAATTATAAGTTTCCAAAGATTCTACCTAAAATAACCAAAAATCACTTTACATAAATAATCAACAAAATACCAAAGATTTTGGTGCCATTGATGCTAATTATGACCAATATTATAACAATTCCCACTATGTTAACAATGTTAGGGTCAATTATCATTACAAGCTAGCTCACAAAGATTCTATTACTAAACCTAATAAGCCATATTTATAAGAACAAATTCTTAAGGATATTACAACCACTAATCTATCTTCAGAAGCACATGAGGAACCACTTCCTCCTTTCGAACCTCAAATCACTTATATTCCTTCAAAATTTACTTTACCTCCTAAACATCATGTTGGTTCTTCTAAATCTCATTGAAACTTTATTGAAGAACTTAACTCTATGCCTTGTAAGATTCCACTTATGAATTTGGTTCATATTTTCCCCTATCATCATAATTTACTTATGAAACAACTCCAAAAAATTGAAGATCCATCCTCTATAGATGAAAACCACCTCCTATCAAACCTCAACCTAACAATGTGCATAACATTGAAACCATGTGTATTCTTCCAAACCTTATATAAATTTATTGAGGAGGAAATGATCAATGATGAAATTCTATTTCATGTCAATTATTTAACACTTTTTATTAAACTAACCATTAATACTACCCTTATTCATAAAGTTCTAGTTGATGAAGGCTCTAGTAATAATGTAACATATTTGTGGCTTATCCAATAACTTAGTTATGAAAAGGATAATCTCAAACAAACATATCTTACCTATCATGGTTTTGATAAGACTAATCAAAATCCAATTGATTTCATTTTTATTCCATCAACCATCGAACCTAAGACCATTCAACATAATCTTATGGTCCTTGATTTACCATTATCATATAATATAATCATTAGTTGCCCATGGAATAATAGAATGAGGGATATTGATTATTTTAATATCCAATTAATTAAGTTATTACATGATGTAAAATGATATAAACATGAGGTTAATCCCAACCTATGGAGTATCTATCTTCCTAATCCCAAATACCAGTATTGTATTCCTACCATTCCTAAGATCAATAATGCTCCTTTACCCGATTTCATCAACATTAATCCTTATTTACAAGACACTCTTTATAATTTAGATGATGATGAACCTAATTATTTACAACATACTTGAAATAATACCAAGCTACCTCCCTACATTTTAGAGTGTCTTCCTCCTTTATTACCTAGGAACCATACTATTCTTCTTATTGATGAGATTACTAATTCCCCCCTCCATGAAATTATAAAGATACTTCTTTACCTAAATATGTCTTCAATTGAAATGAATTTATAGTGACCAAATTATTTAAATATCCTCTCATCATGTCTCCATGTACATTCAGTAGTATTGGGATTTCACATTCTAAAACTCCCCCTAGATCTCAAGCATGTACAATTTATCCAACATATGATGATATATACATAATGACCCAAGCTCAATATTAAGACTTGGATGTGCAACATTATTAGAAAATCTTATCTCAAACACATGATTTTAATCAAGATGTTCATACTATTTCTATGGATCATACATTAGATCCGAAAGGTTATGTGCTTCCTACCAATTCTCCACTTCTTGATACTCCTTGGGTGCTAGAGAAAATTTTACCTTTTGAATCATTGTAAATTATTGCATCCTCTTCACCATATATAGATTCCATCATTACATCTAATCCTTCCTCCATCATAGAAACCAATGAAACTCCAATCCTTTATGATCCATGTACTTTTTCTACTCCTAAGATTACACTAGATGCCAATGAAATCAATGTCTGTTAGACACATTTTGAGTATGATCACCATGGTAATAAAATTCTAGATCTTTAAGTAGATTTTTAGTATTACATTCCTCTTCCTACCTTTCCTAATGATGAAATTATTCTTGAAATACTCCATGCTCGATAACCTCAACTTCCTCAGCAACATCATAAACTCAAGAATTTCAAAACCAAAACCCCTTGTTTCAACAACTTCATTTCTAGTATAGATCCCAAAACTATTAAAATTTCTTATTTACTTAATACATCATATCATTTCCAAGATGGAAATTCTATTATTATCGAAGATAATACTCATATTGAATATGGCACTCCATCTTGTCCTCAACCAATTATAATTTTTTATGAACTCTCACGTAATGAGTATGATAAATTTAGTATATATTTTGATAAATATCATGAGATATTTTATTGGTCCTATGAGGATATTCATGGTATTTACCCTATCATTATGGTGCATAACATCATTACCTATCTTGATGTCAAGCCTATGTATCAAAAATAAAGGAAATTTCCACCTAAGGTTTCGACCTTATGTCACAAGGAAATCATAAAATTATTTCATTATAAATTTATCAAACCATTGGAATATTTTTAATGGGTTTCTAACATAATTTACATTAAAAAAAAGGTGACTATAGTCATTCACATATGTATTGATTTATATAATCTTAACCTTGCTTGTCCCAAGCACAACTTCCCTTTACCTTCAATAAATGTTATTATTGATTCCACCATTGGTTATGAAATGTCATCTCTTATGGATGGATTCTCATGCTACAATCAAATTCACATCACCCTCGAGGACCAATATAGGATAACTTTCACCATGGAATGGGGCACCAATTGCTATGTCAAAATGCCATTCAACCTCAAAAATGTTAGAGCCACTTACAAATGAGTAATGAATAATATATTTCATGATATTATCCACAAAAATTTTGAAACCTATGTGGATGATCTCATTACTAAATCCAAAAGTCATAAGACTCATCTCTTTGATCTTGCTATCATCTTTGACTGCCTTCTTAAATAATAGGTTAGACAAATTCCTTACAAATGTGTCTTTGGTGTTACATATAGAAAATTGTTAAGATTCATAGTATTTCTCTAAGGCATCAAAATTTATCTAGCTAAAATTATTTCCATCATTAACATGCCCATTCCTCATTCCATTCTAGTCATTCACAATTAGGCAAACTTGGGGCTATTAGATGATTCATCCTTGAAATGGCTTATTGCATCTACTCCATCAATTTTCTTTTTAATAAAGGTAATTATTTAAAATGGATGGATACTTATTAAAAATATTTTGATAACATGAAAGATTCATTAATTCACTTTCCCACACTTCATCCTCCTTCTAATGATCGACCCTTGATCCCATATGCTTCTTCCACACCCATATCAGTTGGGAAAATGCTTTCCCAACAAAATGATATTAGAATAGAGTATGCCATTTATTAAATTATACATGGCCTCATTGATTATGAGAAATATTATACCAAATTTGAGCATGATACCCTTTCCATCTATTTCACAGTTGAAAATATTTGACACGACATGCTATACTAGACCACTTATGCATCATTATTTCCAATCCTCTTCATCACTTCTTCTCCAAAGCCTTTTTTCCTATAGATAGAATTAGAAAATGGATGGTCCTTATTATGTAATTTTATCTCTACATTGTAACTCAAAAATATATCAAGGGACAAATCATAGTTGATCAACTTTCCATAACTCCTGTGTTAGCTACCAATCACCTTTGAGATATTCTTCTAGATGATAATATTATCTATATTAAAATTCTCAATCAAGTTATTTCTCTCAAAGATCACTTTCATAACTTTACCACTGATATTGAATCAAGTAATCTTGATGAATCCACTATTCCCCCCAATACTACTAAACCTAAATTAGTTATCGAAGAACTTCCTAAAATTAATGTCAACTTACATGAGAATACTTTGACCTTTACTTTAATGGTGATAAATTCTTTCAAGGAGCCAGGGAAGGTTGTATTCTTATAATTACACTTATAAAAATCATTCCCTTAACTTTATACTTAACATTTAATATCACTAATAATATGGTATAATAAAAATCTCTATTCTTAGGCATGAGAGATGACTTTGATTTAGACATCCAATATCTACATGCTTTAGCTGATTCTTAGTTCGTTTTCCACCAAGTCAATGGTGATTATTGTATACACCTAAAAGTGGATACCAATGGCTTCATACTTGACTTTAGATCAATTCTTACCAACTTTTACAGCATTTTCCCAACAAAATGATATTAGAATAGAGTATGCCATTTATTACATTATACATGGCCTCATTGATTATGAGAAATATTATACCAAAGTTGAGCATGATATCCTTGCCATCTATTTCACAGTTAAAAATATTCAACATGACATGATATAATAGACCACTTATGCATCATTAATTCCAATCCTCTTCATCACTTCTTCTCCAAAGCCTTTTTTCCTATAGATAGAATTATAAAATGGATGGTCCTTCTTATGGAATTTTATCTCTACATTATAACTCAAATATATATCAAGGGACAAATCATAGTTGATCAACTTACCATAACTCCTATGTTAGCTACCAATCACCTTTGAGATATTCTTCTAGATGATAATATTATCTATATTGAAATTCTCAATCAAGTTATTTCTCTCAAAGATCACTTTCATAAATTTACCACTGATATTAAATCAAGTAATCTTGATGAATCCACTATTCCCCCCAATACTATTAAACCTAAATTAGTTATCGCAGAACTTCCTAAAATTAATGTCAACTTACATGAGAATACTTTGACGCTTTACTTTAATGGTGGTAAATTCCTTCAAGGAGCCAGGGAAGGTTGTATTATTATAATTACTCTTATAAAAATCATTCCCTTAACTTTCTACTTAACATTTGATGTCACTAATAATATGGTATAATAAAAATCTCTATTCTTAGGCATGAGAGTTGCCTTTGATTTAGACATCCAATATCTACATGCTTTAGCTGATTCTTAGCTCATTTTCCACCAAGTCAATGGTGATTATTGTATACATCTAAAAGTGGACACCAATGGCTTCATACTTGACTTTAGATCAATTCTTACCAACTTTTACACATCTAGCCTATTAATTTATAAACATCTCAAATTTGGCTTTATAACATGTAATTTGGCCTAAAAATCAATTAAATAGAGTAAATGCACACATCAATTAAATCAAAACTTGGAAAATGTTCAAAGGCCTAAAAAAATTAATTAACATGCAAAACCTAATAAAATGCCTAATTGAATCATCCTTGAGCAATTAAATGAATTATCAAAAAGGAAATTCAAAAATCAAGAATATCCTAAGAATTCATAATTACCTTTTATGAGTTATTCAAAATACATAATATCTCACCCATGCTTATTACATGATAATCATAAGGTTTGGAAACCTTTCAACTCTACTAGGGTTAATTAATCAACTAATGAGAGGTTTGAACCCATTTTAAGCCCCTTTACTAAACCTATTAATATAAGCATTTACTTCTTCATTTAGAGAGCTTAGATATAGTAATGTTATAATGTAGGATTTGGTAAATGATTCAAATCTATAGAGTTATAATGCATAAATTCCAAGCTAAGCCATTGAGAAAGCATCAATCCCAAAGCCCAAAGCCAACCATGGTTCCAAAAGGAGAATGAACCACATAATTCTAGTTGATAATGACTTCTTGAGCACAAACCGAGAAAGTCAAATGAAGAAATATCTTTGCAAATTCAAGGAATTGGTAATGAATTGTATAAGTTATTTCCATTTTTATTTGTGCTTTGTCAATTGGTTTTTTTCACCATGATCTTCCTTTTGATCTAGGCAAGATATTGTTATGTGTGTTAGTGTGTTTGTTTTAATTTTGATTGGATTTTATTGTGAAGTTAGTGTATGATCTAACCACCCTTATTATATTCTTTGATCACAAATTTAATGCCCCGTGGGAATATATGCACCCCACCCCACATAGCAAGGAGATGAAGATACAGGTTAGGAATTGACATTTTAATGCTTAAATTCCTTAAATTTTTTAGTTCTAACTATGATTTTGATGCAATTTTAATTCTTAAATTCTCTCAGATCTACATAGAGATTGGTACCATTCAGGACTATCTGGCATCAATTCTATGTGACCATTATCAGTTTATCCCAACTGAGCTCGATTATGTGTAACTGTCATCAATCGATAGGTAGGGTATAAAATAGTATAATGAGATTTAATTTTAAATGTTTTTAGCATTCTTAATGGTTTCTTCTTATTTTTAGTAGCATTTAAACTCTTTATCTAATCCTTACCTTTCATGTTTTATTGAGTTTTTAGCTAATCATTACCTAACCTAATGCTTTCATCTCTTCTATTTTTACCTTCATGTTCACAAATGATCAATGATGATCTTAATCAACTAACATCAGTTATTTACAACTAGCATCGGTTCTCTTTGAGACCAATCAACTAAATTTGCCTTGAATCGACATCAGTAATTTCTAACTGACCCTAGTCACTATGTGTTCTAATTAAAAACATAAGAGCTCTTTTTTAAAATATCATTTTCTCAAAACAAAAAATTATTCAAAGTAGAAGGTTACTCTCTAACAATTATAGGTCCAAGAAGTGCTTTGAACACCAATTTGAAAGATTTGAGTGGTTTTATATTTCAATTTGGTGTTTTAAAAAGATTCTAACTAGATCAATCACACTTCAATTTGGGTTATAAAATGAACATGTTAGATATTACACATTTAGATATTGATGTTTAAAAAGAATTAGAAATGGATAAATCTTAGAAACATTTCATTGTTGGTGCTTAAAATAAATGCTTAGATCTTGATAATTTCAAGTTGGTGTTTTAAAACAAATTTAGGAAAAATATTAAACATTTGGACTTTTAGGCTTATAAAAAACATATGTGTTATTTTATTAAGTTATGTTGTGAAATTGTTTCAATATTTTTCACTTAAACCAAGGGGCTAAGTAAAGAACATCATCACATTCAATTTTCTACTTAAAATCAAACTTCACTCATAATTACTTTCAAACTATTTATTGATTGTTTATTTTTGCATGAATAATAACATGTGTATGCTCTCCCCCTGTCCCTTATAGAGAACTTGGGTGATCAAGAGTTCCTTTTCATTTAATTTATTACCTAGTCCAAGCCATAGAAAAACATTATCTAGTCTTTCCCCAAAAATTGTATGATATTGAGTGATCTGAAAGTAACCCTAAATTCTTTCTACTAGTCTTTGTTTTTCATGAATTTTGGCTTATGAAGGGGTTGCCATTACCTCTCATGAGTTACCTATGGAAGTATTGACCAAGGAATTCATCTCTTGGTATTGTTTTAACCATGCTCCATGAAATGGTATACAAATATAGGAACATACAATACTAGATCTAGGGGGTTGAGTGGATAACCTCTCCTTTAATAATGAAGGCTTGATCTAGGTTTGGTTAACCAGAGGGTACTACTAAGAATTCCATAAATGGTATCATCATGTAAAGGAATAGACCCTTGCATGATAAGTTGATTGGTATGAACTCAATTGACATGATGGTTCTCTTTTGTTAGTCATACTTGGAATCAATCTAGATGGTCATAACTTGTAAGTTTTAGTCAACCCAAATTTTCCACACCTTTATAGGATCTAAGATTATTATAATTAGTTATATTTTGGTCATTTATTCTTGTATTGCTTGGTGTGTTGGATTTAGAAAGTATTTTATTTATACCACGTCATGAATGAGTTTGTTTATCCAAATTAATCCATTATTTAAGGAGGAATTATGTCATCCATTTGACACCTTGATTTAATTTCGAAAAAATTTGTACCGTGGGTAAGTACACAAAGTTGGGGAACAAAAAGTGGCCTACCCGTGGACATGATTTTCCTAAAATTTTAGAAATCTAAAATTCTATAGATAATTTGAGACATCTACGCTCCAAATTTGAAGATGTTGTAAGAACATGAAATGTATAATTTTAAGTCTAGCTTCTAAAACACTAATTTTTTACAAAAATAGTTAAGTATAACTAGGTCAAACATCTAAAATTTGAATAGGAACTCCTATTTTTTATAAAACATAATAGATAGACAACCATGTTGTACACCATTTTTTTAACATCATTTAGTATTATTTGAAACCCTTTGGGGAAACTTTAGCTAAGATATTCTAGTATGTCACCTATATTTTATCATATGTTTTCAATGAATACTTTTTTTTTAATTTTACAAGTAAATAGTTCTTAAAAACTAATAAAAAATAGATAGTCATCTGTGTTGCACACCTAATTACCTAAAAAAAATAAAAAGCCATTTTTTTTAATGTGTGTAAAATTAGGCCCAATTTGTTACCATATAAATTTTATTTCACTTGGATAAACAAAAAAAATATTACATGAACATGTATAAACATGTATGTTTGTGGTATGTAGTGGCCTAAAAAAGTCATAGTTAGAAATCAACATAGTTTGAAACCTTGAATTAGTTCAAAAATTATAAAAATCATATTTTGGAAATAAGAGAGCATTTTCATCATGAAGGTATTAATTTTTTGAATTTTCACATTGAAATTCTTAGTGTATTTGGTAATAAAGGATGAAATTTGTTGTTTTTATCATACCTTTCAAAACTCAACTGTATATTGATAGTCTAAGCCTTTGGCTTAGGAATCCAAGCTATTTATATGCTAAAAGACATGGGAATAAAATTCAAATTCAAATACTATGATAATGATAATATTTTTATCACCTTATATATTCTCAACACCCTAAAACCTAAATAGGATCCATTAGGCCTAGTAGTCTTAAGATCAAATATTGTTTGATTATGATTATTGTTTGGGACTAATGATCTTGTCAAGAATTGATGAAATTGAATGATAATTGGATATGTATTAACCTATGAATCAATTTAATGGTCCTTTGATCCCAATATGGTGTGTAATTAGGCCAATAGATCCCAAATTAACATTAGATGGACATATTTCCTTGGATGGAGCTTGGTTGGCCCCAATTACATATAAAACTAAGACAAATAATTGGTTTTTTGTAATATTGTGTGTAATTAGAGATCTAATTGAAATAATATGGACATAATTCCTTTCTCAGTGGTTATTTAACCCTAATTTTGTATTATATTGAACTAAATATTTAATTAGTTTAATATGGTGTGATATTAAAGCCCTAATTGACATTATATTGAAGGAATTCATTACATGGGGATTGATTACACTTAATTATAGATTATATTGAATAAAATAATTTATTGGTTAAATATGATGTGCATTTAGGGAAAAATATTCACAATGGACATTATATGGACACAATTCCTTGTATGTAGTGAAAAATGCCTCGATTGATATTAAGTGGAAGTAATTAATTACATAGGACTTGGTTGTCCCAAATTGTGTATAGTAATGAATAAATATATATATATATATATATATATATATATATATATATATATATATCATGGTGTAATTAGAGCCCCAAATGACTTTAGATGGTTATAAATTCTTGATTGGGGATTGAGTGGCCCTAATTGTATATCATATTGAACCTAAATACTAAATCGGTTCAATATGGTGTGAAATTAGGGATAATGCAACACAACCAACATTATATGGACCAAATTAATTTCATAGGGCTCATTTGGCCCCAATTATGTATAAGATAAAATCAAATACATGATTAGCTAGATATAGTTTACAATCAGGGCCAAAAAAGTCATAATTGGCATTAGATGTATTCAATTACTTGCATGAGCCTTGGTTGGCCATAATTTCATATCTAACTAAACTAAATACTTGGTTTATTTAATATGTTATGTATTTGGGACTAATATATCCCTTTTTTGATAGTAAAAGGATGAAATTTATTACACAAGGCTTGTTTGGACTAAATTTCATATCATATTGAACCTTAAATATTATTTTAGTTGAATTTGGTGCACAATCAAAATCCCAATTGTTATTAGATAGATGTAATTAATTATAAAGGGTTACATTAGTCTTAATTTCATATCAAATTGAATTTAACACTCAATTATTTGAATAATGTGTGCAATTAGGGTCCTAATTAAAATTATGTTGACACAATTCCTTGGAAAAGCCTTGATTGGACCCAATTATGTATTATCTAGAACTAAATGCTTGATTGGTTCAATATGGTATGCAATTAGGGCCAAGTAAGCCCCAATTTCCATTATATAAGAATTCAATTCCTTTCACATAGTTCCTTTGGAATGAATTACATATCAAATTGAAAAAATACTTATTTTTTTTACTATGGTGAACATTTGGATCCCCAGTTGATATCATATGGATGAAATTTCTTATGTTGAGGTTCATTAATCCCCTAGGATAAATTTATACCTAATTAATATACTTTATATATAGTAAGAATTAGGTTCATAGGGATGAACTTGGTTAAAATTGAATCACTCATTACCATAATTAACTTTGTAGGATCAATCTATGATCATGTGGGGGATAATTGATCCCAAATTCAAATTATTTACTCATAGATCTAGGTTCAAGGAGCTCAAAATTTTTGTAATCACCATCATGATTGTAGCTTATATACCCTAAAACTTGTACCTTAAGCCCTAATCCTTAAATTTCCTAATAACTAAAATATAAACCATAAATGTAAAGTATTTAAACCTTGAACCAATCATTTTATCCCAAATTAACATAATTTAGAATAATAATTAAGTTTATAGGGCTTAGTTAGGATTAAATCACATGAATACTTAATTTATTTGACTAATTCACTCAATATACACAATGACATCAATGGCATAATGACAACCCAAAAATACATTCTATAGTCACAAACAAGTCAAGTGATTCAAATTATAGTCCTCAATTATCTTTATGATTGACCCTGTGTACCCTAAACCATATATACATTAAAACCTAAGCTATAGACCCTAAACACTATACCCTACATTGTAAACCATAAAATTTTCCTATTTACCAATTTCAATTTAACCCCAATTAGCATCCTTTGTAGTAAGAAATAGGTTTGAACATGGAATAAAGTGATTAGACATTAATATACAAGTCCTTAAACCTAAACCCTGTGACCTAATCCCTAATCCCTAAAACATAAATTATAATCCCTATGATCTAATGCCCACTACATCCTACAAACATACATGCCTTATGATATAACTAATTTTATCACTAGATGTCATAAAATGCACTTTTTAAACCTATGTCCAAAACATAGCCTTTAGACTACTAATCTAGTTGTGCATTTGAAGTAAATTGGGGCTATTTTGAGCTCATTCAACCTAATTAACCAAAGAAGAGGATCTAGTTGATTTTTTAATTAAGGATGCATTTGAGGCTAATTTGAACCCCTTCAATAATAAGATATGATTTGGGGAAAAACCAAAATATCTATCTTCTATTATGAATTGTTCTAATTAGTTAATTTATGCAATACCCTATGTGATCTAGGCAAAATTAAGCCCCTATACTAAATTTATGGCTCAATCAATTGGATAACATGTATATAACATGTACATGAAATAATTGACCCTACTTTTATTAGGAATTCAAACATGAAGGTAATCAAGTCATAAATAGGTGAATAAGTAGCTCAAATGTTCTTCAATTACCTTAGTTATTGGATCTTGTATCTGATATGTTAAAACCTAAACCCTATGCAATTTAACTTTAAACATAAAGTCTATACCATTTACATTAAACCATAAGCCATAAGCCTTAAACCCTACACCCTTTAAGAATTAGGTTCATAGGGATGAACTTGGTAAAAATTGCATCACTCATTAAACCATAATTGACTTAATTAATAAATCTGTGATGATGTGGGGGGGATAATTGAGCTCAAAATCACATTATTTACTCACAAATATAGGTTCAAGGAGCTCAAATTTGCCCCAATTACCTTCATGATTATACCTTTTATACCCTAAAGGCTATACCCTAAGCCCTAATCCTTAAAGTTCTTAATAACTTAACATTAAACCATATATATAAACTCTTTAAACCTTGAAATAATCATTTTAGCCCAAATTAACATCATTTAGACTAAGAATTAAGTTCACAGGGCTCAGTTTGGCCTAAAACACATTACTAATTACCCCATTCAACTAATTCACTCAATCTACATGATCACATATAGGGTTTAGTGACAACCCAAAAACACATTCTATAGTTACAAATGGGTCCAAGTGATTCAAATTATCCTCAATTATCTTTGTGATTAACCATGTGTACCCTAAACCATATATACATTAAAACCTAAGCCCTAAAATGTAAACCTTAAACACTATTTACCCTATATTATAAACCATAAGCTTTCCCTATTTAAAAATCAATTTAGTCCCTATTAACATCCTTTGTAGTAATAATTAGGTTCACATTTCATAGAGCAATTAGAAAAATTATATATAGGTCCTTAAACCTAAACCCCATGTGATAATCCCTAATCCCTAAAACATATATTATAATCCCTATACCTAATTCCCACTACATGCCACAAACATACATGATTTATGATATAATTGATTTTATCATGAGATGTCATAAAATGCATTTTTTTAAACCTAAGGCAAAAACCTAGCCTTTGGAGTACCAATCTAGTTGTGCATCTAAAGTAAATTGGGTCTATTTCGAGCCCCTTCAACCTAATTACATGACTATAAAATGTGATTTTTGGGTTGATAAAATCTAATTTTACCCAATCACCATCATGATTATACCTTATATACCCAAAAACCTATACCCCAAGCCTTAATGCTTAAAGTTCTTAATCCCTAAGCTCTAAACCATAAATATAAACTCTTTAAATGTTGAACCAATTATTTTAGCACATATCAAGATCATTTAGACTAAAAATTATCTTTGTGATTGACCCTGTGTACCTTAAACCTAAGCTCTAAACATTATACCCTAAATTGTAAACCAAAAACATTCCCTATTTACCAATCTATTTAGTCCCAATTAACATCCTTTGTAGTAAAAATTAGGTTCACACAAGGCATATATCGACTAGACCTTATATACATCCTTAAACCTAAACCTTACATGCCCTAATCCCTAGAACATAAAACATAAATTTTAATCCCTAATCCATAAAACATAAATTATAATTCTTAATCCCTAATCCCTAATCCATAAACTCTATGCATTGATGCCTTAATCCCTAATCACTTATCTATATTAAGTATAATGTGATTGTGTTATTTAATAATGTGATCATGTTATTTAATAGAATGATCACATTATTTAATGATACAATCTCATTATTTTGAATATAGGAAATACTCAGTTCTCATTGCTAATAACTAACCCCAAAGCTTATATTAACAATAACACGATCTCATTATTACATAACATGATCATGTTATTGTTAATATAAGCTTCTAAAATGTTTTATGGGGTAGAAACTTATATAATACATAACATGATTGGGTTATTATTATTTTAGACTAACCTCACTTATTAACAACTATTTTAAACCCAAATCAAGAGTTCTATCCCCACAAACATTCTCTATGTACTTCTTCAAGATTTGTGGTACTTTTGTACTTGACCCCACCTTTGAAAAGTTTTCAACTATCCCTTCTGATGGGTGATGGATCACATTCAAAGAGGAAGAGGAAGATGTTAAAAAACAAAACACTAGAGGAATTAGAAGATTTGAGAGAGAAAAAAATGGTACGAATATAAAAACTTCATGGTAGACAAGGTACAAACCCTAATCCTGATGAACCAAATGATATAAAAAATGAGTCAATTGATAATAATGAATTAAATAATGATTAAATTGACCATAATCAATTTAATGATGTTGAAATTAACCATAATGAAATGAATGATAATGTAATTGAAAATAATGAATTCGTTAATATTGGAATTTCATATTCAAAGTTCTAAGTTTCTGATTTTGTTGATGATGAGTTTATGTATGATGATTCACACCCCATGAATGAATAAAATTTTATGGAAACATATAATGATGAAATTAAACATCAAGAATTTTTTTGAAAAACATATAATGAAGAAATTAATAATGAGGAAAATACCAACCCACCTCTAAATAATGAATGTAATAATGATTTTGAAACACCCTCTCAATAAATTCCACCATTACCAACACCTCTAGGAATTATGAATATAAAATACAAGTAATTAATTGAATTCAATGAAAATATTTTAGAACCAATGCATAAAAAAATGTCTGATCACTTTCAATAAGACTAGCTCAAAAAATTTGGAATACCTTTTTTCATAATTTGGAGTATGATAGTCAAAGATGTCAATTATTTATTTCATTGATAAAATTGATTAAGATGAGACCTATAATGTATACATTACGACTAAGAACATCTAACATGGATTATGAAAACATTAAAATTATTGAAAATCTCTATGATGCATATCATATTGTAGGCCCAAAATCATGAACCAAAGATTGTAATGCTGCCCACAGTATACTTACAACTTATGCAGTAAGTTAAAAAATAGGGAAAATGAATGGTTTAAAAAACAAGATAAACACTTAATATAAACATAAAAATAATAATGAAATCAATTAAAATATGTGAAAAACATAATGAACCTAATACCAATGAGTTCTAGGCATTTTTTGGTAGACTTCCATGAAAGGACAAGATTATAGTTAATAATCTCAAAGAGTTACTTTCTCAATTTTGGAAAGACAATACAAGATTTTCACCCAATGTAAGAGATGTGAAAATAAGAGTTGGTTCTCATAATCGTGAACTGCATATAAAATATTTATTAGATATGAACCAAACATAATTGTGCTCTAATTTTCTTAAAAACATCCACAAATTTCTATTTATCAAATTTTTTTTGAGATTGTAAAACTTTTTCATGTTAAAATAAATCACACACACCACTTCTTGTTGTAGGCAACATGTTGAATTTTCAATACACTATGATGTTTTTCACCATATTCATTGTACTTTGCATACTAAAAATATTTTTTACAATTTTGGCATTGAATTTCCACTAAATCAGCCAGGGAATTTATTCCAACTATATTTTGCAAAACATTGAATGGATAATTATTTTACAACAAATCATGTTTAAATGGAAATTACAGCATTTTTGGTGGATTGCCAAAATTAAAAAAAATGTATCCATGAGGAGACTAAAAGTACAATTAGATAAGAATTAGTTGGTTTAAGTAGATATAAATTAGTGATTTATCAATTAAAAGATGAAAAAGAATCTAAAAGGTGTGATATTGTTATAAAAAAGATACTTTGTTCTAAATTTTTTGTCAAATTTAGGGAGAAGATTGTTTATGAGTATGCAAGGCACACATAGAGAGCTAGATGGTTTGATGAACATTTCAAGATAAGAAAGGATACATTCCCACTTGGTTCAATTATTTTAGTAGTCAATTTTGATTAAAATTACACATTCAAACCCCAAATAGAATTTTAATTCTAGTATTAAAAATCATCACAAGTTTCCATATTCATGAATATAACATTCATACATACACCTAATAGTATAAAGTAACAATGGAAAATATTAAGGGAGTACCATTTATATATCAATGATGATAGATCACATTGTTTAGAGTATCTGCAAGGTTATTTTCAAAAGTTTTATGAATAATTGAGTCAAAGTAACATTACTTTCAATAAACATTACATTTGGTTAGACAATTGTGCATCACGTTTCAAAAATGCATGGATGTTTTATTGGTTGAGTATGATGCATGTTACCACTAGTGTAGAACATATTTGGAGTTTCACTGAGGATATCCATGGAAAAAATGAGCATGATGGTGCTAGATCATGTGTAAAAATAGATATTACAAGGGAGGAATTTAAATTTGAAGAGGGTGTTCATTTTATAGATACAAAAACTATGGTTAAATGGTGTAATAAGAACATGTGTCATGGTGCTCAACCAAATTCTACTATTCATAGACATTTATAATTAATGGAGGAAGAACACTTGGTAAATTATGAGGATTATATGACTCCAATGGGTTCAAGTGACCTCCACTCATTTTGTAGCTCAAATAAGAATTCTTGGATTTTTCATATGAGACACTTGGCATGTTTCTATTCTACATGCATGGACTCTGTTGGGAATGAGTGTAAGTTATAAGTGTGTGTGGATGATTGGAGTTCCAAAACTCTAATACCAACTAACAAATATTAGGTTCTAATAATATTACAACTTATAAATAAATATTACATCATCAGATGACTTTGACCATGTATCTGATCTAGTGCATCCAAGTAGAATATTTTTCATTATGTATAATTTATTCTCATAAATATATCTTCATATATTCACCAAAAATGTTTTTTATGATCTACAGGGAATTTTTTGTAGTTATTGTAGATGAAGATAAATAATATGTCATTTATTACCACTTCTATCGATGTGTAAAGAGAAATAAAAAATTGACTTCCCCAATTATGGATGGAGAAATCATTGACTATCCCATTGGGTTAGTGGTAGTTACTTACTATAACTTGGTTGTGATGATATCCTATAAAAAAATTAGATCAATGGTTGTTTGAAGAGTTTGAAATAGAAGATACTAAACTAAAACCATCTTTGGAAGATTAATTCCTCAAAGATATTAAAACTACTCACTCAGCTTTATTAATGAATGAGGAACAACCTCCTCCTTTTGAACCCCAACCACTTCTCTTCCTCCTAAATCTAATTTACCTTCTAAACCTCATGTTGATTCTTCTTCCAAAACCCATTATAAATTTTTAGAATAACTCAATTGCATGCCCTGAGAAATTCCTCTTATGAAATTAGTTCACACCTCTCCTTATCATCGTAAGTTCCTCATGAAATAAATTCAAAAAATTGAAGATCCATCTTCCTTATAGGAGCAGAAGCATCTTTTGATGAGCCTCAACCCACTTAAGTTCATACCATTGAATCCATTTGTCATTTTTTTAAACCCTCCATAAATTTCCTTTAATAAGACATTATTAACAATGAGATCCTCTTTTTAGTCGATGCTCCACCCCCATTCATTAAAATATGCATTAATACCACCCATTTTCATAAATTACTAGTAGATGAAGGTTCCAATATAAATGTGACATCTTTTTGACTCATCTAAAGACTTTTTTCTAATAAATATCATCGCAAATAAACTCATTTTACATGCTATGAATTTGACAAACCTAATCAAAATCCACTTGGTTTTATTTGTATCCCTCTTATTATTGGACCTAAGACCATCTAAACTAAGCTTATGGTCCTTGATTTACCATTATTTTACAACATATTCCTAAGATTCCCATGGACTCACAGAATGAGGGATATCACCTCTTCTATTAGAAAATGTATCAAGTTACTTCATAATTTCAAAAGGTATAAAAATGAGGTTGATCCCAACCCTTGGTGTATTCAACTCCCAAATCCCAAATCTCAATATTGAATTCCTACCATTCTAATGATGAAAATTTCTCCCTTACTAAAATTCATCAACATGAATCTATATTTACATGTCACTCTTATTGTTTTAGATGATGATGAGCCTAATTATTTTTAAGATACCTATAAACACTAGCAAGCTACCTCCTTACATTATAGAGTGGATTTCTCCTTGTTCATTTCCTCACAATCACTCTATCCCTCTCATAGATGAGATCACTTATTTCCCCTCCATGAGATGCTTAGGAAGCCTCTTACATAGAATATGACTTCATGTGCAATGATTCTAGAGTGGAAAAATTATTCCAAGATCCTTTAATTATGTCTCCACATAAATTTAGTGATTTAGGTATCTCCCCTTCTAAAGTTATTTTTGAATCTCAAACATGTAAAAATTTTCCATCCTATGACAATAATTACATCATGGTCCAAGATCAATCAAGAGACTTGGATGTTCAACATTATCATAAAACTTTAGATCAAATACATGGTTTCAATCATGATATCCATACCATTTACATATATTTTGAGCTAGCACCTAAAGGTCATGTACCTCTTGTATGCAATAAAAAATACATCATGTTTATAAATTAATCCTAGCTCATCGAAGATAGAGTATACCTATACTTCTGATTGGGGATACACTTGTTAAGAAGGAGCATGAACAATATGGGTATCCACTAGACCAAATTAGGGGATCACTTATCACAACATATCATGCTAGGAAGGGTTCTAAATCCTACAGTCTAACACAATTGTACAACAAACCTAATGGAGTCCCAAGGTTTAAAACATTCACTCTATTCTAATAACAAGAAAGTAAAATATAATCTATCGCACACCAAAGATCGTGGCACAAAGTGGGGGCTAGAAAAAATAAAACAAACATGTATATGGAACTTCAATTAAATTAATTATGAATAACACCCTAATACATAAAATATGAAAGATAATATTATTCAAGCCAACACTTATGCTACTTCTATCTACTAAAATAGAAGAGAAAAAAGTTAGAATATACTTACCTAAATGTGAACCCATCAAGACTCAATATCTCCCTTGGCCAATGGGGATTTTAAAGAGGTTGTTGTGGTTTATAAGAATCACTAAGAAAGGCTAAAACATCTATAACTTATCCACAAGACTATATTGTCCAAATAAGAAACCTAAGCTAAATCTCCTTAAGTAGACTGGTAGAAGAGTATATTGTGAATAATAATGAGTGAATAATAAATCTTGATTGCACATATTAATAATGACCAAAAGGATCTTGTATATATAGGTATATCTTTCCCTAAATCCTTTAAAGAACATCAATTGTATAGAATCGACCCAATCAACCCAATGTGTTTTTGGGGACAATTTAATACATCTAAGCTAGGTTAACCAAAGGGATAACAAGATAAGAAATTAAATAATACCCATAAACTTTATTAGGTTGACCCAATCGACCCAATATAGTAAACTATCTAAAATGAGTTTAAGACAAGAAAGGGAGGAATGAAAAGAGGAAAATACTAGAGGAATGCTCAAGGGAGGAGAAATAGCTTAGGGAATGGTTTTGACATGTTGTTGGATTGTTAATAATGTGCAAAAAAGAGACAAAAACCTTATGAAAAACCAAAGGTCTACCTACCCATTTCTTGGTTCACCCCTTAGGGTGTGCACTTAAAGAGATTGAGTCTTGATGAGTTCTTACAAGATGTAAAACATCAGTAATTGATAAAATTTGAAAACATTATGTGTATACATATGCCTCACTAAAAGCTCATCATGTGTCACTAAGGTGTAATTAGGGATGGTACTTCAAGAAATAACATAGTAACACACAACACTGATGCTAAAAAAATTATAATATTTTAAAGAAAAAATAATGAAAGTAAATGACTGAAAGGGAAACTAATCTAGAAATAAAATGACTAAATAGTAAAAAGCTAAAAATAAAATGTGTTGCATACCTTGACTTACCTTTATTGTAGGATGGTTATCTAATATTTTTTTAGTTTTGAGTGTGTAGTTTGTAAAGACTACTTTTGACAAACCCAAGAATACAAAACTAAAGAGAAAAAAATGCAAGAAAAGCTAAGATAGCTAGTGTTATGAAGATAGGATTTACTTCAAAAATTTGGTAATTTGGGGTGAGAAGTAATATGTTATACCAAATGACCAAGTCAAAAAATAAGAGTAAATTAGGTAACTAAAAATCCAAGGCTATTAAATTTTGAAAAACTCAAACATGTTATCCTTAAGTAAGAAAGGAAAACTCACGAAGTCAAACTAAGGATACATGTCAAACACGATGGTAAAAAGACAATTAAATGGTAAAAAAAGAAACAAAAATAAAATGGTAAGACAAAATTGATGAGTGAGCAGTAACAATCCACATCTCAATCATCAATGGAAAAAGGTGCATAAAAGGGAAAACAACATTGTTGAGTGAAAACTAAGAAGCCACACACACTCAACAATGAAAAAAGGGTATGAACTTAGGTGTATATAATTGCAAGATATAAAAATCATGATAAATTGTAAAAGGAAAGTAAAGTAAGTTTATAAATGTAAGTCATGGTGTAAACTAAGGAAGAATCCATAGTTGCTCAAACATGTTATTTTTTCTCTAAGGATAGATAAAATAGAAATTAAGTAGTGATGGCATGTTTTTAATAGGTGAATAAGAAGGATTAAATAAGAGGGAAAACAAATTTTTAATCACAATTTATCTATCAAGGGGGGGGGATGAAATGGGTGGAGGGGATAATGAAGGAAAGACCAAGGTAGAGGAACTCTTTATCAAATTCAAGACACTCAAATTCGGTTTGTCAAAAAAAATGACTTTCAACCTTAAGGACAATGAAGACATTCTATTAGCCACAAAAGTCTTAGGTTAAAAAATAGAGTGTATAGATCATCCCATGAAGGCTATATGAATGAAAATTAAAATGGACCTACCTTCCCATGACATGTTCCACATTCTTCAGGACCCCTTACAGAGTTTTCAATCTACTATGAAGATTGGTTAATTGCATGATAATGTAGGTAACACCATATAACTTTTTGAAATCCCCTATTCTAATCTACTAGCCTACTGTACCCCAAAAGACCTTAGCTCTATGTCAGTCTGAATGTGGAGTTTGAGCTTTGATTAGAGATAGGAGATGTGCTTGTAATCACATATTTTGGTGTGAATTTTAGTTTTGAGATTTGTTTGTTTCCTTTTAGATATCACTACCTTTTATTTAAATTATTTGGCTTTTAACTTTCTTGATGGATTTTTCTAGATTTTTCCTCATATAGATTTGGAAAACCAAACATGGGTGCTAAAGATGACTTTTATCTAAATACTTGGGACAAGGTTTCTAAGAGATAAAAACTTTAAATAGCATGGGGTCTAAGAGTCTCATAAATCTAGGTGAAATAAAATTGTTATCTTGACTTTGACTTTGTTTTATCCAATCTGAAGATGAAAGGAAGGGGAAATCAAGAGGAATTACACATGGAACAATTTTAATTACCTAAAATCATAAAATATGTGACAAAGGGAAAAAATATGGATACAATGATATTAAAGTGTGATTTCTTATCATAATAAAAAGGGAAATGGAGGAAAACCTGCTAACAATTTCATCTAGTAAAAGGAGCAAAAGCTAAAGTTAATAACAAGGATCAAGAACATAAAAAGGTGGTAATTTTATGAGGAGGGTTGGGTCTTATCCATGGTCTTATATAGAAACTTATAAAGGAGAAACCCATGATGGTACCAATAAGCAAGATAAAATCAAAGTGAAGTAATAAAAAAAATAGTAGTTTTGTGAGGAATACCAAGTTCTATCTATGGTCTTATAAATAAACTCACAAAATAAAAACCCAAAGGATGCCAAAATAACATTAGCAAGTAACAACAAGAGAAATAAATGATTAAAAGATGGTGGTTTTATGAGGAATTCTGGGTCCTATCTATGGTCTTAGAAAGCAAATCAAAAAAGAAAAACCCAAGGGGTGCCAAAAATAAGAGAAAATACAAAAAGATAAAAAATATTGTGGTACATTAATAGACCAAAAGTGAGGAATAAAGGTTTGTGAAAAAGAGGGAAATACTATAAAGAGAGAGATTTATGCTTAAGTAACCTACAAAAAGTGTTAGATGGATATATATATATAAAACATGACAAGAAGTAAATGTTTAGTCAAAGTAATGTTTAAGGAATTGTGCATTGGTGGGCTATTTGAAAACATGGCCTTCATTCATTTTAAGATGATAGGTTCTTGGACCAAGAATGTCTTTAACTAAATATAGGCCCCAAAAATTTTGGACATATTTACCTTCTTTTTCATGGGTGTAGTATAATTTAATGACAAGATCATCAACATTAAAAGTGTGGATTTTAAAACATTTGCTATATTATCGAGTGATATGAGCCTTGTATTGGTCATTATGTTACAAAGAAAAAAGATGATGTTCATCAAGAAGATAAAGGACATGAATTCAAGATTCATGAAATTCTTCATCAGGAATAATACCATGAAGAGATATACAAAGAGAGGGAAGCTAAACTTTTAATAGAAAAAATGACACAAAAATATGGACTCACGAGAATGGAGTTTCCCTAGTGGTAGTATGTATGCTAGTTTGATAAGCCCAAAGTTCAAGGTAAAGATGAATGTGATAATTTGTGTGGGTTTCATGAATTTTATTTTGGATAAATTTTTTGAGAATTTTATTGGTGGCCTTAGCTTGACCATTGCATTATGGATGATGAGGCATGGAAAATTTATGATTGATCTTATTTTTTTACAAATTTGTTTAACATGTTTATTTTTGAAATTACCACCATTGTCTAAAATGATGGTATGGGGAATGTCAAAGAAGAAAATGATTTGGTTAAGAATAAATTTGGAAATGGTAGGACTAATGATGTTAATGAGGGGCATGGCTTCTACCCACTTGGTAAAATATTTATTAAAAGTGATAATAAAGACATGCCCATCTTGGGAGTGAGGAAGTTTACCAATGAGATCAAATTCCCATGTGGAATATGGCAAAGGAAATTTGATAGTTTGAATTTTGGTAGGAGGTGAATGGATAAGATCATCATGAAGCTGACAAGGAGTATAATTTTTAGCATATTTGATTGCATCATTTTCAAGAGTAGGCCAAAATTAACCCATACGTAGGCATTTTCATGCTACAACATGTCCACTATAGTAGCCACTATAAATTCCCCCATGTGCTTGTTAAAGAAGATGGGGGACCTTATCTTGCATTACAAAATAGAGCAAGGTAACTTTAGCATTATGATAGTAAAGGATGTTATATCTAAATACATATTTTAAAGATTATTTACAAATACGTGTCTTTTCATGAGAGTCTAAATTAGGAGGATAGTTTTGATGTTCTAAGAATTGAATGATGTCTTGGTAACATGGGATTTGTTAAATGGTAATAGCTTCAATATGATAGATAAGTGAATCTAGTAATTGAGTTAAAGAATGAGATTTTCTTATTTGAATAAGGAAATAAGGATTAAAAATAATTTGATGTGGATGACATACATAAGTTGAAGAGGAAAGAGAATCAACAATGGAATTTTGATCTCTAAGAATAGGGTAAATAGTGAAAGAGATAAAATTATTAGCAAGAGTGGTTGTAATTTGATTATAGGTGATAAGTTTCTCACTTTTACATTAATGATCTCCATTAACTTGATGGAAAATAAGCTAAGAATCACCTAAAGCATAACGGTATTAAATGTCTAAATCAAGAGCAGCTCTCATGCCTAAGATAAGACCTTCATATTTAGACATATTATTAGTGACATTGAAGGTGAATCAGAAAGCTAAAGGAATGATCTTACCAAAAGTATTTGTGAGAGTGAAATTTACCCCAGCTCCTTGAAGATATTTAGCACCATCAAAGTGAAGGGTCCAAGTATCCTCATGCAAGTCAACATTGATTTCAAGAAGCTCCTCGATAACTACCTTTGGTTTAGTATTACTAGAGAGAGCAAAATATTCTTCAATATTATTGGCTTTAAGATCGGTATTAAATCTATGGAAATAATCTTTGAGAGAGATAGCTTGATTAAGACCATCAATGTAAAGGATATTATCATCTAGAAGGTCATTTTGAAGGGAATAATTGGTTGGAATGGGAGCTATGATATTTTTTTCAGCTATGAATTTCCCTTTGACAGTTTTTTGCATGATGATGCAAAGATAAAATTATATAAGGAGGACCATCCATTAGCCATTTCTATCTTTAAGAGGAAAGGCTTTAGAGAATAAATGATGAAGGGGGTCAGAATGAATGATAACACAAGTAATTTGGTAAAACATATAATGTCAAATATTTTTCAATGTGAAATATATGGAAAGGTAGTCATGATCAATTTTGGTATAACATGTTTCATAGTTTATGAGGCCTTGAATAATGTAGTAGATAACATACTCTCTTCCTATATCATCTTGTTGGGTAAGCATTGCCCCAATTGAAATAGGTGTGGAAGAAGTATATAGAATCAAAGGTTTATCATTGGAAGGAGGATGAAGTGTAGGTGGGTTAAGCAAAGACTCTTTCATGTTATCAAAGACTTTTTAACATGGATTCATCCATCTTAAAGCATTACCTTTCTTGAGAAGGGAATTGACAGAGTGAATTTGATATGCCATTTAAGGGACAAATCATCTAATTTCCCCAAGCTTTCCTAAATAAGTACGAATGTTAGGAATATAATGAAGAATAGGCATGTTAATGATAACATTAATTTTGGTAAGATCAATGCCAATGTTGTGGAGAGAAACTAAGAATCCTAATAATTTTCTAGATGTGACTCAAAAGACACATTTGTAAAGATTAAGTCTAACTTTATATTTAAGGAGACGGTTAAAGATGATATCAAGATCAGAAAGATGATTCTTATGATGTTTGGATTTAGTAATGAGATCATGAAAGATATGATTCATTTCTCATTTATAAGTGCCTCTAGAATTTTTAAGGCTAAAGGGCATTTTGGCATAGCAATAGGTTCCCCATTCTATTGTGAAATTAGTCTTCTAATGGTCGTTAGGAGTGATATGAATCTAATTGTATCTCGAGAAACCATCCATAAGGGATAACATTTTGTAACCAACCATGGAATAAATGATGGCATTTATATAAGGTAAGGGGAAGTTATCCTTAGGAAAAGCATGATTAATATTATGGAATTTAGTTCAAATACAAATGGCCATAGTGAATTTATTTCAAATGGTATCAATGTTGGAAAACCATTCAAAATAATCCAATAGTTTGATAAATTTAGCATCAAGTAATTTTATGATTTCCTTATGACATAGAGTTAAAAATTCAAGAAAAAATTTATTTGCTTTTGACACACAGGCTTGGTATCAGGATAAGTAATGATATTATGCACCACAATGCTAAGGTAAATTTTAGGCATGTCCTCATAGGACCAACAAAAAGTTTCATGATATTTATTAAATAATAAGCTAAAATTATCATGTTCAGTAGGTGAAAGATCTTTAAAAACTATAATTGGTTGAGGATAAGATGGATTACCATATTTTATTAGAGTACTTTCTTCAATAAGTATGGAATTATCATCTTGAAAGTGGTATGGTACATTAGGTAAGGCTTAAATTGAATTTGTTTTAAGATCAATGCTAGCAATGAAATTATTAAAGCAAAGAGTTTTAGTTTTTAATTTTTTTAGTTTATGATGTTTTTGCAGAAGTTGAGGTTCCTAGGCATGAAATAACTCAAGAATAGCTTCATCAGTAGGCAAGGTGGGAAGAGGACCATAATATTTGACATCTACTTCAAGATCAAGAATTTGATTTCCACGGATATCACATTTAGAATAAATCTGATGAACATTGATTGCCTTGTTATCAAGTGTAATTTTAGGAGTAGAAGAAGTAGATGGAGTATAAGATATCAGAGTGTTGGTAGATTTGATGATAGAATAAGGATTTGATAAAATTATTGGATTAATAAGAGGTAAAAGAGATGTAGAGATTTTTGGAGGTTTGAAAGGCATAATTTTCTCCACCACCCAAGGAGTATCAATAAAAGAAGGATTGATGGGAGACACATGACCCTAAAATTCTAAGGTATAATCCAAAAAAATAGTATTTACATCTTGAATGAAATCATGGATTTGGGATAAAGGTTTTTAGTAATATTGAATATCCAATTCTCTAGATTGAGTTGGGCCATGATATGGTTGTTTTCATATGTTGGATAAATTTTACATGCTTGAGAATTAGGGGGATTTTCAGAAGGTGAAATCCCAATGCTACTGAATGTATGAGGAGACATGATGAGAGGATGTTGAAATAATTTAGCCACTCCAAAGTCATTGTAAGTTAAGGCATCTTATGGTAAATAATGATCTTGAGCATTGTATGGAGGGAGAAAGTTGGTAATATCATTAATAAGAGGAAAAATATGGTCTATTGGTAATAGAGAAGGAAGAATCCATTGAAAAATATATGGAGGTAATTTGGTAGTATTACAAGTGTGTTGAAATTCATTGGACTCATCATCATCAGAATCCACAAATGTAAATTGTAAATTAGGAATCATATTGATGAACTCAGGTAAAGGAGCATTTTTAATTTTAGGATTTGTAGGAATACAATATTGAGGTTTAGGATTAGGAAGCTAAATTCTCCATGGATTGGGATCAAATTTATGCTTGTACCATTTCCAATTATGTAAGAATTTAATACATTGACTACCAGAAGAAGTAATGACTCTCATTCAATGAGTCTATGGATGACTAAGAAGGATATTGTAAGATAAAGGAAGATCAAAGACCTTAAGCTTGGTATAAATAGTCTTAGGTCCTATGGTTAATAGAATATAAATACAACCAAGTGGTTTTTGATTAGTCTTGTAAAAAACATGACAAATGAGATAAGTTTTCTTGAGATGATCCTTGTTATAACCAGATTGTTGAATCAGCCACAAGGATGTTATATTAATACCAAAGCCTTCATCAACTAAGAATTTTTAGATAAGAGTGGTATTAATGGCTATTTTAATAAAGATTTATGGATCATTGGCATGAAAAATAATTTCATCATTAATCATGTTTTCTTCAAGAAACTCAATAGAAGGTTTGGAATAAGGACACGAGGTTTCAATGGTATTGATATTAGTAGGTTGAGAATAAATAGAAGGTGGTTATTCATTTATAGAGGATGGATCTTAAATTTATTGAATTTGTTACATAATTAGTTTATGAAGATAGGATGAAGTGCAAACCAACTCTATAAGAGGAATCTTGCAAGGCTAGATTTAAGTTCTTCAATAAAATTCCAATGAGATTTAGATGAACCAACACAAGGTTTAGAAGATAAAGTATTGTTAGAAGGTATTGATGTGGTTGGAGGATTGAAAGGAAGAAGTTTTTCCTCAAGTGCTCCCAAATAAACATTAGAGGTGGTAGTATCTTTAAGAAGTAATTCTTATAAACATGGCCTTTTAGGCTTGGTAATAGGATCCTTGTGAGCCATTTTACAATGATAATTGACCTTTGAAGTGTTGACATATTGAGAGTTGATATAATATTGGTCATAATCAACATCGATGGCACAAACATCCTTGACATTTTCTTTATTATTTTAATAAGATTTTTGGTTATTAGAGGAAGAAGCTTTAAAATTTTATTATTTTTGAGAAGCAACAATGTATTCTTGATGATGAAGATTGATCAAAGCTTCATAGTTGAATGAATCACCAAGCATATAAGAGACCACAAATTTATTGAACCCTCTACAAGATTCATGATTTTGACCATTATTACATGGAACCAAAAAAATATATTAGGTTCATACCACTTAGGATGAACATTGGGATAGATGAAACGTTTTGAGGGTGGTAAAAATTATTTCATTTGTTGAACTGAAAGAGGTGTATGAGAAGGTGAAGTAACATAGGTTTTGGTAATTCTTTGTTTGGTTTGTAGAGTATTAATAGTGATAAAATTATATGTTTGTAAATATCCTTTAAGAATTTTAGGATTAGGTTTGAATCACTTTATAAGAAATTCTTGATGTTTAGCTTGATAAAGAACTTCATTAAGTGTTTGGAGAGCAAAGTTTTTAGCCTTATATTGAAGAGTAGGAGTTAAATCCATGATAAAGAGTTTGAATAATTATCATCAATCATTTTATGATCAAAATTATGAGTTAACTATTTCCATATTTTGATAAATACATGATCTGATTCATTGGGATATTGCTTAACATTGATGAAGTGGCTAAGACAATTTTTGGGAAGATCACTGTGTTAAAAATATTTAGCCAAAGGATTGACCAAATATTCAAGTTACCAAATATAATTTTGGGGAAGTTGATTATACCATTATAATACATCATCAGTGAAAGTTTTGACTAATATTTTAGTAGTGGAAATGGTATTAGTTTGGATCCACTCTTTGTAAAGGTTACCAAAGGCTATAATAAATGAGGTAGGGTCTTTAGTCCCATCATATTTAATAATCAGAGATATGTTACCAATATCAATGGAAACAATTAAGGGAGATAAAGGCTCATTTAAATATTTTTAAGCATATTTTTATTCATTATGGGTTGAGGAATAACATTACCTGAGGCATCCCTAAGAGGTGAAGGAATATAATTAGGGTTAGCTTGAGGATGAAAAGTTGGAGGTTGATTAGCCACATTGATTATGTGTTATTGAAGATGCATCATTAGGTTAGTATTAGAATTTTTCATAATGTTCATTTTTTGAATAACTTAGGATAAAATTTGGGTTGTATTAGGAGGTGGGTTGGTGTTGGTAGGAGCACTCCCTAAATTGGTATTAGGGAGAGAATTAGAAGAAGAAGGATTTCTAGTGGGATTGTTATGTAAACTTGTATCAATTACTCCCACATTAGTTTGAAGGTTTTGAGAAGTTTCTTGGTGAGTATAGAAAATATGAGATCCATCAACTTCATCTTGAAGTGTTATTTGAACCATGTTAGAGTTCATAGATGAAGGATGAGAAGAGGTGCCCCAAGAATGATGGTGCTCTTGGGAGGAAAAGAGAGGAATAAATGAATATCCCATATAGTATCTAAATGTATTCAAGCTATCCAAGAAGATTTTGATAGATTTCATTCCAACTAAAGAGAGATGAACATAATGAAAAATTGGAGAGATTAGGAAATATATTGATGAAGAAGGAGATCAAAATATAGTACAGGGTTGAATAGGTCGATCCAATATAGAAAATAGGGCCTATAAAATATACAAGGTCTACTAGGTCAATAAAATATAGTACAAAGACAAGAAAAATATGGAAAAGGATATGTATACTATATAGGGTTAATTGGGTCAATCCATATAGTGAATAGGGGTTAAAAAGATATAGGGTTGACTATGTCAATCCAATATAGAAGATAGAGAAAGAGAAATATGATAACAGGTTATGAGCTAAAATAAGACAAATTTTGTAGCTAATATAGGAGAGTAAGAGCTATAGAGAAATAAATAGTCAAATTGGATCAACACTGGTCAATCCAATTAAGGCATAAAAAACAAAACCTTGCACTAACACTAGAAAATTCATGTTTTTGCACATAAAATTGAGAAAAGAGAAAGCAAACAACTTGAAAAGTAAAGCTAACTAATTGGTCAACCTGATTGTTGATTATTAAAAAATGATTTTTAATGTGATTGGAAGTTGGCTATAATCAAGGTACTAGATAATAATCTAAAGATAGTTTCAGGTAGTTTAGATTGAGAGGGACAATAGTGGAAATGATATAGGATTAGTATTAGGGCCTACCCCATCAATTCACATACCAAAAAAATAAGGGTAATGGGTGCTTAGCCAAAATATATCATTAACCATGCTTTATGCTTGACTAGAGCATCGAGTTGACTTCTCCCTTGGTGATGAAATCCAAGTAGGTTGGCCTAGGGTAGACAAAATCTCAAATTTATTTTTTATTTTATGTGTTTTTTTATGTGTGCATAAAATATAAATAGTGAAACTAAGTGATTAATTTAAAAAAATTCCCTAATGAGACTATGTGAACTATTATAAGCATATAAATAACAATAAAAGAAATGCGTGAACTAATTACTAATAGATATATGGTTAATTCTAAATTTTAAATAAGGTATAGTGTGGACACTATATGCACAAAATAAAAAACAAGTTTGATAGGGTCAAACTAGTATTGTGGAAGTAATGTCTGAAAATGAACTAGGTCAATAGTGTCAATCTAGTTATTTCAGACAACACAAAGAACACAGAACTAGGTCAACAGTGTCAATCCATTTGACTATGTATGGGAAATTTTAAAGACTAAAAAATATCAAAATAAAGACATAAAATAAAGAAATAAATAAGTATAAAGGAACCTTGGTGGATCAGAGATGAAATGAATGAAATACCTCAAAGAATTCTTGAAAAACCTGCAAACTAGGTCCATAAAATTAATTAAGCTATACAAGAACCTGCTAAAAAGTGTTGAAACTATAAGGGGTCAAATGGTTTAACCTAGTAGGTTGAACTATATGTTTAAAAGGTTAGAGTCCTATACTAGCTTGATTGGGTCGATCTAGTTGCTTGTTCATAAAAACTTGCACACAAATAAAAATAGTTGAGTCAATAGAATCAATCTAGTATTTCAAAATAAATGATAAAAATGATGATAAAAATAATGAAATAAGTGAAATAAATCTTAAAAGGGTTAGTTTCACATTAGGTTCAATATAATATATGCAATTAGAAATTCATCGTGTCTATAAATTAGTCCTGGCTCAGAGAAGATAGAGCATACCTACACTTTTGAATGGGGATACACTTGTTAAGAAAGAGAATAACTAATATGGGGATCCACTAGACATGATTAGGGGATTAATTATCACAACATATCATGATAGTAAGGGTTCCAAATCCTATAGTCTAATACAATCACACAACCCTAAAATATTCTTAAGGTTTAAAACATTCACTCTATTCTAATAACAAGAAAGTAAAATCCAATCTAGTGCACACTAAAGCTTGTAGCACAAAGTGGGGGTTAGAAACAATAAAACAAACATGTATATGGAACTTTAATTAAAGTAAGTATGATTTTCACCTTAATACATAAAATATGAAAGATAGTATTATTCAAGCCAACACTTATGTTACTTCTATCTACTAAAAGAGAGGAGAAAAAGGTTAGAATATGCTTACCTGAATGTGAACCTATCGAGAATCAATCTCTCCTTTGGATAATGGGGATTCACAAGAGGTTTTGGCTTATAAGGATCACTAAAAAAGGCCAAATTATCTAAGAATTATCCACAAGACTAGATTATCCAAATAAGAAACCTAAACTAAGTCTCCTCAAGTAGAATAGAGGAAGAACATCTTGTGAAGAAGCACGAGTGAATAATAACTCTTGATTTAACATATTAATAATAACCAAAATGATATTGTATATACATGCAAATCCTACCCTAGATCCTCTTGATAATGTTGGATGTATAGGGTCCACCTAGTCAACCCAGTGTGTTTTTAGGGATAATTTACTAGGTCTGAGCTAGGTCAGCAAAATGGATAACAAGCTAAGAAAGTAAATAATACCCATAAACTATACTTTATTTACCTAGTCAACTTAGTAAAGTCGAGTAAACAAAAAGAGTTTAAGATAATAAAAGGAAGAATGGAAAGAGGAAAGATTGAAGGAATGATCAAGGGAGGAGAAATAAATTAGGGAATGGTTTTGGGATTTGGTTAGATTTGTAATAATGTGGAAAAAAGGGACAATAATCATGTGAAGCACCAAAGGTTTTCCCACCCCTTTCTTGATGCACCCCTTAGGATGTTAACTTATATATATTGAGTATCGATGGGCTCCTATAAGATGTACAGTGCTAGTAATTGATAAAAGTTAAAAATATTTTGTGTATACACATCCTAACAATTATACACTTATAAATATTATATGAACCTAAATTTTCTTGTTTCATTTATCATCACTAATATTACTATTAGTTGCCACTAATTTCACCTACCCCATCTAATATTATTTATATTATCTAATTCTACCCTAATATCACCCTTTATAGTCATTTATCTTATACCCCTTTCCATTTTTATTAATCTATTAACCTTATTCTGACCCACAAAATCAATTAATAATCTTAAATAATCATTATTGACTAACAAATCCCATTTTTATAATATTTTAGAATTTAATATTCCCATGAACCACCTACCCACCTACCATAAACTATTCCTAGTCCCTAATCACCTAGCCACTAATCACCTATCTAATCACATATCCCAATACTCTACTAATACTACTTAGCCCCTAATGGATTATATAATTCTTCAATTATAGAATCCTATATAACTTGGCTCTTCTTCTCTAGATGTCTCTATCTAGAGGCTTCCAAGGAATTTTTTATTTCTTATTAATCTTCCCTCTCTCTTTTATCTAAACACCTCTAATCCTCCATAGAAACCAATTACATGACCTAGAAATCATTAGAGGAAGCCATACAATCTCCATGAGATATCCATGAATACATAATCATAATCATTGATCATACCATCATCATGTGAAAATTTTGAGTCTAATTACAATAAAAAATCTAATAATTTAGTTTAAATATCTTGAAGGGAGGATAAGAGAAGCAAGGAATTGGTAAGATTTGTCTAGTTGATTCAGATTTCCTTCCATAATCTCTCTTATTGAGTGTATTATGCATTTTGGGTAAAATTCCTATGTTCTGGTAGTTTTTATTCATTTTTTCAAAATTAGGACCACACAAATACTCCTTGGGTAGTAGAACAAATCTTACTTTCCAAACCTATGAAACTTCTTACATATTATATACCTTCTCCTGAACCAATCATTCCTTTCAATTTTCTCCCCATAAATTATGCTCATGACAAACCAATTAAATTAGATTAAATTTATTCCCCTAATCCACCTAATCTTGAGATTACATTATATGTCAAGGCCATATATGTATGTCACATATATTCTGAATATGATTTTCATGGTAATAAAATTATTTTGATCTCAAAGTAGATGTCGTGTATTGTGGTTCTCTTCCAAATTTGCCTAGTGATGAAGCCATTCTTTAATTTCTTCATGCTTGAGAACCTTAACTTCATCAGTAACATCATAAAATTGGGAATTTTAATAAAAAATCTTCTTATTTCAAAAACTTCATTGCTAGCATTGATCCTAAAAAAATAACATTTCCTCTTTACCTAATGTTCCATATCATTTGAAAGATTGAAATGTTATGCTTATAGATGAAACTATCATAATTGAATATAGTACCCCATCATGCCCTTAAACAATCATAGTCTCTTATTAACTTACACCAACTGAGCATGATAACATTAGCTTATTATTTGATAACTATAATGATTCTTTCTCTTGGTCCTATAATGACATCCTTGGAATTAATCTTAGCATCGTTGTGAAAAATATCATCACCTATCCTAATGCCAAACCCATACAACAAAAGCAATGGAAATTTACACTATAATTTTCTACTTTATGCCATAAATAAATCTTTAAACTTATCAATTTTAACTTTATCAATCCTATAGACTATTCAAAATGAGTCTCAAACATTTTCCTTGTTTAGAATAAAGTCACCATGGTCATTCTCATTTGCATTAATTTTAGTAACCTCAATCTTTTTTGTCTCAAGGATAACTTCCCTTTACCTTCCATAAATTCCATCATCAATTATGTTGTTAGTTATGAAATTTAATCTCTTATGGATGGTTTCTTGGGTTATAATCAAATTAACATTGATCCTAAAGACCAACATAAGATAACTTTCAGCACAAAATGGGGCACCTATTGTTACATTAAAATTACCTTCAACCTCAAAAATACTAGATCTACCTATCATTGTGAAATGACCCACATTTTACATGACCTTATCTACAAGATCAAAGAAGCCTATGTGGATGAACTCATTGCCAAGACTAAAATACATAAAACTCATCTTTTCAATCTTGTTATCATCTTCGATCACCTAATAAAATAAAAAGTTAGACTGAATCCCTAAAAATGTGTCTTTGACATGACATATAAATTTTTTTTAAGGTTCTTAGTCTCTCTTCACATCATTGATGTTCATCTTATCAATATTAACACTATTTTCAACATGCCCATCCCTCATTCCATTCCATATATTTTCACTTGCCTTAGCAAATTTGGGGTAATAAGATGATTTGTCCTCAAATTGGCTTACCGCATCTATTTTATTATTTATATTTTAAATAAAGGTAGTGACCTTAAATTGACTAATCCTTATCAAAAATTATTTCACAATATGAAAGAATCTTTGCTTCACCCACCCACCCCTCATCCACCTTCAAATGATCATTCTTTAATATTAAATACTTCTTCCACACTAGTATCAATTGGGGAAATGCTTACCCAACAAGATGACATTGGAAGATAATATACCATCTATTATATTACTTGAGGCGTCATTTATTATGAAAATTTTTATTACAAAAGTATAATGTGATTTCCTTTGCATATAATTTATAGTTGAAAAGATATAACATTATATGTTTTATCAAACCACTTATATTATCATTTATTCTGATTCACTCCATCACTCCTTATCCAAATTCTTTTTTCCTAGATGTATAATTAGTAATTGGATGATCCTTCTCATGGAATTTGATCTCTATATTATTATTCAAAAATTTATCAAAGGAAAAATCATAGTCAATCTTATACCATCTACTAACCACCTTTGAGATAGTATTATTGACAAAAATATCCTCTATATTTAAGGTATTAATCAAAATATATATATAAAATATTTAATTCCATAATTCCACTTCTAAACTTGAAGCAAATAATCTACAAGAGTCTTCTATCTTCCCTAATACTACTAAATCTCAAATAATCATCAAATATGGAATGCCCCTTTCTTCCTGATGAAACAATTCTATAAGGTTTTTATCCTATTTTATTTTCATAATCTAAATTAGATGATATAGTGGAATAATTTAGGTCAAGTCATTATTGACACAGGCACTATTCACATGTTAATATTAACTATCACTATTCATGGTGATGTGATAGGTGATGTAGATAATGATGTAGGAGATGAGGTTCATTGTGGAAGTTTGGCATGGATCACAAAATATATCCCATGGAATATAGTGCATGTGATTGAGTGGGGTGCAATACTCACTACGAGATAGGATTTCTTGTATTTGGTGAGTCACATGTATTTCTTTTGGGGATGAATACAAGGGGTGAATAGTTATGGTGTAACTCTAGGGGAGAATCTTGTGTTGGCATGAAAAGGAAATTCAAAAGGTGTTGGACATATTTTGTAATCTTATGGGAACATGGAAGAAGATGACAAGACTGCACTATGGATATTTTACTCACAAGAGGAAATGTGGAGAAATTTTTGGTATCACACGGAAAATGGGAGACCAAGACAAAAGAAGGGGTGATCATGTGATATACTTTTGACCATTCTCACAAAGGGACAAGTATCTCATGATTGTTTGCATTTGTAAGTGAGGAGGACATTTTGGAGTGATATGTAAATTGGTGGAGATATTATCAAAAGTAGAAGATTCACACTTGACCCTTGTCTATGGTGTCACATGCCCAATAGTATCCATATTGGCCCACATGGAAATGTGGTGACACATTCTCTCTACTCATTTTCTTCTCTCTTTTCCTTGTTCATTATAAATTTTATAAATAAAGAGCTATCTCCCTTGGTTAGGCATGTTGAATATCACACCCCCCCCCCATTTTTGAATTTTGAACTTGGTTAAACTTATTCCTCTCTTAAAGATGAAAAGCCTTGGAGTGAATAAATATTTGAGGATAAAAACCCTCTAAGATTTTTTGGTTTTGGTGGTGAAATATCCTCCCTAGCTAGATCAAAGTGGCTTCATTAAAAATATACATTGGTTCTTAAAATGAGTTTATATGTAAGTAGTTGAATTTTAATATTTCTATGTTATATGTATTCCTAGGGTTTTCTATGTATTTATTTATTTAGTGAATTAATATTAGAGTTGATTTCTTTAATTTTTGCATACTTCAATTATGTCATTGTAAGCTAATTCATAAAATTCAAAACAATTATACTAATTATCCTTAGATGGATATTATAGTGGTATCAAAGCTAGTGATCTTGATAGCTTGTAAGTCTTTGTGTTTTCTGATGTTTCTAAGTGATAGGGAAATCAAATATTGGAAAAGAGAGAAAATTAAATTAAAACTAGAAGAAATGTTGTTGATTTAATAAGAGAAAGAGATGAAATAATTAGCAGAGACCTATTTGTAATTGTAGATATAAGTGGAGATCCATACAAATTAGATAATTTTATGAGTGATTTATATAGGGAACAATAAAAAATGATGAAGAATATGAATCAATAGATGTCTTAATCTTATCAATAAATGGATTAGTAGATGGATCAATCATAGAATCAAATTACTTAGATGTTTGTTCAAATAATGGGTAATAATAGTAATAAAAATAATAATGGTTACAATGGGATAAAATTATCCCATAAAGTCAATAATATATCTATTAATATGAAAAAATTTAATGTTTTGATCAAATCCAGACCTTCCATGCCTAACTTCATTCTGTTGGGTAACACTTCAAAAGGGAATGATGATCCAAGTGATCAAGAAATGCATGCTCAAGTATGAAGTGATTGGTGAGAACTAGGGGTAGGTTTCTAGTCTAAAATACATTTAATGACTATCTATAATTCAATCAAAGGTATATACCCTATAGAAGTGGGAGTGGAAGATCCTAGAATAATGAGTTGTAAAGAAAGGTGGTTAAGTTGTATATTTCATATTTTTATGGTTCTAGGAAGACTACCACTAGAGATTGGGTACAAAATCTTGAAATTTATTTTTAGATTAATCATATGGTTGAAAATTAAGTAGTTAAATATACAACTTTTATGTAATTGGAAATGCAGAAGATCTATAAATCAATCTTATCTCGAAGAAGAAAAATCCTACTTACACTTCTGATTGGGTATACATTAGATAATTTGGGTAATGACCAAGATGGATCTACTAAATATAATCAATGGATATATTACCATAAAATATTACTAGGGAGGGTTCCAAAGCCTCTAGTTAAGAAAAAATATGTAATAACTCTAACTAGGTACTATGTTTTCATATTCACTAAATTAACAAGTAAAGAAAATTATAATATAGTGCTCACCAAAAATTGTCACAAAATGTGGGGGTAATAAAAATTAAAATTAAACATGCATAGAATACATATACTCATGTCAATGTATACATAATCCTAATACATGGAAGAGAAGTGAAAATGCATATCTATCTACTTTTACAAAGGAGGAACAAAGTTAGGAATACTTGCCTTTGAATATGAACCCGCTGAGCCTCAATCTCTCCCTTAGACAAGGTGATTTGTAAGAGGTTGTTGTGTTATATAAGGATGATAAGGATAAATCATCTATAGGATACAAAACCAATCAATGCATCCAAAATACTTCTCCACAAGATAAAATCTGTATTTGCAAAGAAAGTATGAAACCCTAAGCTTGCTCTTAAATGGTGGATAAGTAGATGTTCAATATATATTACTTCTTCTTCTCTTTTATGTATATTATAAATGAGGAAATTTATGCATTTATATAGGCAGATCTAACACTAGTATTTTTCAAAATTTTAGTTGATAGAGTTATCCCAATCAACTCTATATTGTTAATTCATAATAATAATTAACAATTAGTATACTAAGTTAGCCTAGTCAACTCTATATTGTAGACTGTCAAAAAGGGTTTTAGGCTTAGGAAGGGCTAATGAAGGCAAAAAAGGACTAGAAAAAGGAAAAAATGACTAGAAAAAGGTGCAAGAGAGGAGAAAAGGCTTAGATAATTACATAAGAGAAGGTTGTGTGATATCAAGTGTTTGAAAAAATGGTATTAATGATACAAATCCATAATAATCTTATGAATCACTAATGGTCTGCCCACCTCTTTCTCAATGCACCATTTAAGACATACACTCAAAGAGATTTAAAATCAATAGGTTCTTTCAAGAGAAAAAGTGTTAGTAAGTTGTAAAGTTAATAAAAATATTGTGTGTATACATATGCCCTACTCGAAGCTCATCAAGTTTCATGTGAGATTGATAGGGGATGGTAATTTTAAAATGAACATAACAACACATCAAATTGAGATAACTAAGAAAGACATATGAAAATTAATTATAAAATGAAATGAAAGTCAATAAAAGTAACATATACATACCTTGACTTATCTTTCTTCTAAATGATTATTTGTAAACATCTTAGTCTTGATCATGAAGGATACAATACTTGTATTTGAAAAACCCTAGGGATACAAAACTAAAAATAGAAGCAATGTGTGTCTACATAGGATGGTCAAATTAACAATGAATTACTTAGAAAATTTGGCAAATTAGGATTGTTAAGGCAAGGTTAGAAACAAAATATCAAGTATGCAAATGATAAAATGATGATAAATGAAGCATAAATTATTGTATAACACACTAAATCACATTGGAAAGCATGTAAGACATAAATGGCAAAAAGCAATTTAGAACATAGTAAATCACATTGAGAAGTATGTAAAACATGAATGACAAATGAAATATCAATGCAAGAAAACTCTAACAAAGATATGTAAGCAAGTTAAAAGTAACCTCATGTAAGATAAGCATGTCTAATCAAACATAAATAAAAACATGAATGATTGAAAATGAAATGTAAGTCAAGAGTAAGACAAACATGAAGAATTCATACATAAAGTGAAACATGTAATAATGATAAATGGAATATATAAGATAAGTGAAGTCCACAAAAATCAAATAAGAACATGATAAATAGACAAAAATCAAAATCTCTAAAGGATAAAAACTCAAACTTAGTGATTTTTTTGAGATGCATTGTAAGAAAACACAAACACCTAATGACATTACTAGTATGATAATGATATGGTGTGGTAAACAAATGGTGTAAGGGTGTTTGTGAGGAAAAATTGGTCCTATCTAATGTCTTACATTAAAACTCACAAACTATAAACCAAGATATGTAATAAGGTAGATATGATCAAGGATGTGATCAACTAAAATCAATATCCAAAAAGGGGAATATAATGAAAATATGATGTAAATAAGGAATGTGAGGTTCCACATGGCTGATTTCAACATCCTTATCAAGAATGAGACACACTAGGCAACTGAGAAAGGTTATGAACTATCAATACTAAGAAATTAGGAAATTTTGACTAATGAACACAAAGCTTGGACAAACATATGAATTGCATAGATCAACCCATGAAGGCTATATTTATGAAAATTAAAATAGACCTACCTTTCCGTAATGTGTTCCCCATTCCTCAAGACCAATTATAGATCCATCAATATAATTTTAAGAATGGATACTTATGTGAGAAAGTAAGTGGCATTAGATGGTATATGTTATAATGAGACCTTCTACCCTAGTCTATTGGCCTACCACACCCCAATGGACCTCAGATATATTATGAGGCCAACTATGGAGTTTGATCTTCAATGAAGTTAGGATATGTGCCAAATTTAGATCACATATATTGGTGTCATTTGACTTTTAATATTATTTTTGAATTTCTATCATTGCCTTTTTTTTGTATTTTATGATTAAGCTTTTAACTTGTTTTGGATTTTTGTATTCCTTGTCCTCCATATGGAGTTGGAGAACTAAACATGAGTGAAATAGGTGAGAAACACATGAGAAATTACACTTGATAAATAAATAAAAGGACCTAAAGGCCAATGTGTCTAAAAACTATTAGACTTGCTCATAAATAAGTTTGCAATCTCAAAATTGGCTGATGTGAGTGTAGATGATTTTTAAGCTCTATGGATTAAATCATGTAATTCAATCAACCCAAATAACCAACTACCTAGTTAAAGTGATAGGACCATTAAAATTAAAAGAAAATACATGAATAAACCATTCAAAATATCATTGGAATCCTAAAGTTAAGTTATCTACACATGATCAAATAGAATTCAAAATAAAAATAGATTGATATTGGATTGATATAACTTTACTTAGATTTATGAAATTATGATGGCATGATGAGGATTTCTTGATGGTTGATGATTGAGATTAATTTGGCATCGAGACTCTATGTATTTCTAAGATGGATACAATGGAGGAGAGGAGTGGTTTAAATTTAAAGAGGAGGGAAACATCAATGGTGGGGATTTGAACTTGGGAGAAGGGGATCAAGGGTTGAGGATTAAAAGGAATTTAAAATTCCTTGGAAGACTCTAGATTTTGAGGCTTCTAGAGAGGATGGGTTAGAATAGATAGGATTATATAATCCTCTTAGGAATAAATTAATCTTAGGGATGGGTTAGATAGGGATTAAGTAGATGATTAGGGACTAGGGGTGTAGGAGAGTCTAGGCATAGGATAGTAGGTAGGCCATTAAGAATTTAAAATTCTTAAATAATAGGAAATTGGGATTAGGATGTGATAGTTTGGATTTAGGATAAATTAATTGATTAGTGGGGATGAAAAGGTTATTAAATTAATAAATATTGAATAAGGGTATATTATATAGATGAATAGGAAAGGGGGATAAATTATCAGGATAAATTAGAATAAATGAGATGAATGAAATTAGTGTCAACTAATAGGAATATTAGTGACAATAATTTAGGTGAGAAAATTTGGGTCCATGTATTTTTCCCTTCTTTTAAAGGGAATTGTGAGTTAATGAAGTGGAAAGAGTAATGGTATTTAAAATAAAAAACATGTCATGGATGAATGTTATAAGATGATATTAGGGGATATGACACCCTCTCGAGGGGACATGTGGAAAAAATGAGATAGATGGCCACTCTAAAGAAGAAATGATGGGTGGGATACTGGGATGCTATATGTAAGATATAATATGAATAAGATGAATTCAAATTGAGAAATGAGCTATAAATGTATGCTTATGCCTCTCATAAGGAAACATGCATAGGGATTAGAGATGATTGGTGTCACAGTTGTGAACACATCCCAAGGGAGAATCAACTATAACATGATGATTATATAATTAAAGGTTAATAAACTTTAGATGTATCCCTAGTAAGGATGCATGCAAGGGAGAGATATAAGCCAAGATAAGATAATTATGTGATAATATTGATGATGGGTATAGCTTAAATCTAAATCAATCAATATAATATAGGTGATGATAGAGAAGATTGATAGAGTCAAGTGACCAAAATACTCTATTGTATCAAATAAATGAGTCATAATGTGATGATGCCCCTAGCAAAGAAACATGCAAGGAAGTGATAATCAATTAGTGATTGATGGAAGAAAACATGGATGTGGTGATTTTCTCAAGCCCAATCAATAGGTGCATGTGATTGATATGAAATATTAAGGAGATGATGATGGTGATTAGCTAATAGATTGAATGATTACAACTCAAGGATTTAACTCATAAAATACTAGAAGATGATGATTGATGAGAGAGATAGTGTCTGAGTGATCGTTAGCCACTAAAAAGTGGCCAAGTGCTTCCTAATTCATCTAAAAAGACCTTAGGTTGATGTAATTATGACTAGGATATGATGATGATGATGATGATGATGATGATTATTGATTATAAAGTGATGAGGATGACTAGAATTGTTAGTGATGAAAGGTTATGATTGAAATTATGAGATAAAGATGATACGGATAAAATATGGGATATTAGTTGGATGAGTCAAGAGGATTATATTATTGATGAGAATAAGGATGATTGTATGAATGATGAGGGTGGAGGTAATAAAACCATCATAAACATCATAAGTTTCATCATAGTTTATGTAATTCATTAAATATAGCACTTGACAATAATCCCCATGATATAAGTATGACCAAGAGGACATGATGCCAAGGTGCATGGGAAAATAGTGAAATTTTCATCATCAAGGGAAATTATAAATAAAATTGTAGCTTTATTATTCTCAGAGCATCCTTGTTCATTACCCACTAGACAAAAAGAGATATGATGCAAAGAAAACATAAGACAAATAAGATATATATATATATATATATATATATATATATATATATATATATATATATATATATATATGACATTCAAATAATATAAAAAAACAAAAAAGTAACACACATAAATATCTACATGTAGTGTCATAATGTCTTGTCTAAGGATTGGAGAGTGATTGGAATAAGTTGGTTTAGATGGTGATCGGGGTCTTGGATTTAGATAGGATGATCATGATTAGTATTAGGATGAGGTGTTTCCCTAGTTTAGGATGGAAGGATGGACAATGTGATAAGGTCTTTTAATGCTGATTTGGTCTTGAAATTGAATTAAAATTTAGCCAAAGAAGGTGTTTTATAAAATTGATAACCAAATATTACCAATAGAGAAGGCCCTACAAGAGTTCAATCTAATAATGAAACTAGGAGATGATGGGATAAAATGCCTTTCATACTAGAAAAAGAGTGATTGGATAGGTGTTAGGTATGAAAAGGCAATGATAAATATAATGATAGGATCAAGTACCTTCTATACTAGTAAAATATTGACATGATGGGTAATAAATATGAAAATTCCTTGATACGGAAGTGATGGGTGCCAAATTAAATTCTTAACAAAGTGATATGTGCCAATAATACATAGGCCAAGGATGATAAATAGATGGAGAGATGGGTAACCACTTCAATTTGGTGTCAGGGTTGGATGTGGTATCCAAATATGAGAAGATATGAAATGGATAAGACTATGGGATGGGGCATAAGATAAGACATCATGGACTATTCTTAACATTTTAAACTTTTATGATTTTTAGGGTTTTTGAAATTTTTCAAATTTTAGGACTTATTGGAATATGTATGTACACTGTACAAATAGGGTTACTATCAAAGGGAGTTCTAAGCCTAGAAACTAGGGGTGAGGATGTGTGGAATGATGAATGGGATGAAAAAAGGATGAGGGTGATTGGGAATGAGGATATAAGGACTAAGGAAGAATGGACTAGGGATATCCAATGACTACATTGTGAAGAAACCAAATGTCTAGTTTCCTGAGTGTCCATTAGAGGATATATCAAGATGATTTTGGATCATGTCTTAAGACACCTTCCACTTCCTTATGAAGTTCAAGATGGTAAGGAATGAGAGATAGGGTAGATTAAATGATTTAAGATGATGGAAGGTTGATATGGACATGGTTGACAAGGGATAGATGAAATATAGGGATTGTGTCTAGTGAGGTATAATGTAGATAAAAATTTTTTTTACCATGATGTCAAACTAGTTTTGATCATGGTAATTGCTTAAGGAAAAAGAACATTATTTTCACCATTGGATGAATGGTTTTTTTTTTAGTTTTGACCTTTGACTTTTTGGAATGGCATCTTGATTTATTGGATATGGGGATGAGATGCTAAAATGCAGGCATTGTAGTGATCTCTAGCCAACACCTATTCTAGGGATGTGTGATGTTGTGATCATGATACTAGATGTATTAGGGCCCATATGACCTTATTTACCACTTGATGGAGACCCCTCCATATATATATACTAGGTGTCTTTATTATGCCTAGGAGAGACAATGTTGTGTGAGGAGGTGTTGTGAGGTATGAATTTGATTAGAAATTGTTTTTTATGGATGATAAGATTAGGATAAGATGGTATGATGGATGATAGAGGATTAAGAATAGTAGTTGAATACATCATTAGAGCTATGAGACATGCTTCATTTTATTGGTGCCAATTGACAAAAGACTTAGGAGATCCAAGACACTTTGATTTTGTGGTTCATCTGTAATTTGATCATTTGATGGATAATCAACCATATTGATAGTGATTTTGAAATCAATTTGATTTTGAGATTTTATTTGAATTTTATTACCCCTTGGTTCCTAATTTTGGGCTTCACTAGGGGATAATGATTTTTGATTTGATATACAATGGTTATTTTCACTTTGATAGTTTACTAGTTCTAGATACTGGGCTTCACTAGGGGAAGACACTTTTGGATGAGGCCAATGATTTGACTCTTCTTGATTCTGATTGTTGGTATCAAAGATGATTTTATTACTATGATTTATTTTGTGAATATGGTCTTGAAACTTTATGTTTATGGCACATATTATATTACTCAAGGAGGGGTCCAACAATATATGTTCCTAGTCATCCTTATGGAGGGAGTTTATTAAATGAACATCAAGGAAGACAAAAGCATCTATTATAGATAAAGGTTGTGTTGAGGGTTTGAAAAGTTCAATGAGTGGTGATGGGGAATAATAGTATTCATAAGGGTTCCTAGGAGACCCAGTTTTGACATTAGAGAAAATCTCTTCAAGATTATTAAAATGATCATTAAGACTAGTTGTAGTATACGCATCCAAAAGAGGATCAAATTCACTCCAATTATATTTGATAGATAAAAATTCTAAAAATTTTATTGTCTCCATCATCCTGATTAAAATTAAAATTTATGCCTAGTGAAGTATTATAGGTACCTAGATCATTGGTATCCTAAAAAAGATAGGAATTATTGGCATAAATAAAGGATGACATTTTTGATGAGGAATCTGATGTAGCTACTAGTGTTAAACATGATCCTAATGAAGCTAAGACTTTTGATGCTAAATCTAATGATGATTTTTATGTATAATATGTAAGGATATAACTAGAAGGTTGATTATCTACAATTTACCTCTCATTATGGGTAATTTGATGTGATGATGGAGAGGGAGATAATGGATGGATGATAGGCCCATGGAAAGAGGTACAAGAGATGGGATGACTAGGCTTATGTAGAAGAGACTTATCTTTGATGGAATATTTGTCAAAGATGTGGGGATCATAGAGGAGGGGTGTGGTATATTAACCTTGGCTTGGAAGGGGAAGGACTTGATCAAAAATAGAATCTCAACACTCTTATTCTTATTTACCCATGGATTCAAACTTATCTGGTTTATCCTTGATTATTATATGACCATGATCAATGGGGTCTTGGAATAATTCTTGAAAGTCATGACATTGATTAGTGATATGCCTCCAAGTTTGGTGATATGTACAAAAATGATCATATTTATACCAAAATGACTTCAACCTGATCAGGTCAAGCTATTCAATAGGTGGATAGACCAACATTTTAATAGTGACTAGTTGTTTGAAAAGGGATTCCAAAGACATGAGAAGGGGAGTATAAGGAATTGTTTCATGTTTTGACTTAGATGTGGAAGCATTAGAATTATGATTAGATGGTTATTGACATGGTTGGGTGGATGGACTATTAGTTTAGACAATAGAAAACCATACACTATGGTTTTAGATGTTGTGTTATCCCTTGGATCATCCTTAAACCCCCTCAAGACCACTTCAAAACCTTTCAAATGCCAAACCTAAGTAAACCTAACTCTAAACATTATACCTTTATCCTATTGACCACCAACAGTCAACCCTTAACCACTAGTGGTTAGACTCAACCATTCATGCTTAGCCTTTAACTACCTTAAGGGTTAAATGCCACTCAACTACAACTTGATTTTTTTATTTTTAGATATTTCATCCATGTGTGTAATCAATGCATATTAATGATAAAATTAGATATCTTTTTTAAACTATTTTTGAACCTCTTATTTCACCACTCCTTTTTTTCCTACATAAAGAGAAGAGGAGGAGGTGAAGAGGAGGATAAATCAATCATCAAAGTCTTGTGCATTAGAGACTTTTATGAACGTATTCTTATATATTTCAATAACCAAGATAAATATCAAAAGTGATATTTCTCATCAATAAATATCCAAGGCATCATCACTCTACTATAATTACTTCATAATCTATAAGTCTATAGCCACTTATCTCAATGTTCTCCAGACCAACAACAAAGTTAAGTATCTACATTTAGTAATTTGTTTAGTTGTTTCTCTTCTCTAGAACTTCTCTCTAACCTTCCCAACCAAAATTACTTTTACCCAATCCAAATCTGATAGTAACCATTAAAATTAACCTGACTATCAATGATTCACCCCTAACCATCAACGGTTACCTAACTACTGATGGTCACCTAACTATCAACGGTCTTACTCAACTATCAACAATCACTGTGTGTCAATTCTAATAGTAAGTTAATTCTACCTATCAAACCTTAACCAAACCCCACTTTCTAAATTTTTTATTTATTGTAGAACATCACCCTATTTTTGAACCATGTTTTATTTATTTATCATTAATATCTAATTGTTTATTGCTATAATTAGGTATATTCATCTCTTTCCAAGAAATTCTTGTATTTGATTTTATTATCTTCTATTATTTATGAAATTAATCTATCTTTTGCTTTTAAAACTTAATTGTTTAAAAGTGTGGATTGACAGCCCCCAAGGAATCTTGTGCTTCTTGGACTTAGTGTGTTAGGCAATCCACCATACTACCTAACTAAACAACAATTTATTTAGTGATTTCTTATCTTTCGGTCATTCTTCCCCAAACAAAGATGAGTATTTACAACCACCTAGATCATGGAGTGAAAACAAAAACTAGGTTCTACTAACCTTAAACTTCTCTCAAATTTTACAACTTTATTCTAAGAAATAAATCATAATTTACGTGAAACATTTTGGCATGCTTGGTGGCACCCTTAAGTCTTTTCTTGGGTTCATAGTTACATCTAGGTACTTCTTCTTTTTTATGCTCATAAATTGATATTGGAATTTTAGTTTAGGCTTAAAATTAACTACATACATTGATTTCTTTCTTATTTTATCTCACATAGCTTAATTAGTCAAGTGAATTAATTTTAGCTTCACTCTTATCACACACACAAGACCAAACGACTTACACATAATTAAGCATAATAACATTGACATAAGGCCCAACTGGGATTTCATCACATAGCGGTCACCTTTCTTGACTATCCTTCTTGTACTTTATCACCAAGGGAGAACCAACTCAGTTTGTCAGCTAAGTATAATCGCTAGAAATCATATTGAACCTAAATACTCCATTGGTTCAATATGGTATGCAATCAGGGTTAATGGAACCCAACCAAAATTATATGGACAAAATTACTTTCATGGGGCTCAATTAGCCCCAATTATGTATAAAATAAAACCAAATACATGATTAGCTAGATATAGTTTACAATCAGAGCCAACAAAGTCATAATTGACATTAGATGTATTCAGCTACTTGCATGCACCTTGATTGGCAATAATTGCATATTCAACTAAACTAAATACTTGGTTGATTTAATATCTTATGTATTTGGACCAATAAATCCCCCTTTAATAATAGAAGGATGGAATTTCCTACACAAGGCTTGTTTGGACTAAATTTCAATCATATTAAACCTTGAATATTATTTTAGTTGAATTTGGTGCACAGTCAAAATCCCAATTGTTATTAGATAGATGTAATTCCTTACAAAAGGTTCAATTGGTCTTGATTTCATATAATATTGATTCAAACACTCAATTATTTGTATAATGTGTGTAATTAGGGCCCTAATTATAATTATGTTGACATAATTCCTTGGACAAGCCTTGATTGGCCCCAATTATGTAATATCTAAAACTAAATACTCAATTGGTTCAATATGGTATGCAAGTAGGTCTAAGTAAGACCCAATTTCCATCATATATGATTGTAATTCCTTGTACACAATTTTTTTGGACTGAATTACATCTCAAATTGAAAAAATACATATTTTTTTAATATGGTGAGCACTTGGATCCCCAGTTGATATCATATGGATGAAATTCCTTACATTGAGGCTCATTAGGCCTTTAGGATTAATTTACCCCCAATTAACATACTTTATATATAGTAAGAATTAGGTTCACATGGATGAACTTTGTTAAAATTGCATCACTCATTACCATAATTGACTTTGTAGGCTCAATTTATGATGATGAAAGGGACAATTGATCCCAAATTCACATTCTTTACTCATAGATCTAGGTTCAAGGAGCTCAAATTTTCCCCAATCACTATCATAATTGTACCTTAAATACCCTAAAACCTATACCCTAATCCCTAAAATTCCTAATAACTAAAATATAAACCATAAATGTAAAAATTTTAAATCTTAAACCAATCATTTTATCCCAAATTAACATCATTTAGACTAATAATTAAGTTCACATGGATCATTTTAGCCTAAATCACATGACTATTTTCTCTATTTGACTAATTCACTCAATATACATAATGACATCAATGGTATAATGGAAACCCAAAAACACATTTTATAGTCACAAATGAGTCAAGTGATTCAAATTATAGTCTCAATTATCTTTGTGATTGACCTTGTGTACCCTAAACCATATATACATTAAAAACTAAGCTACAAACCTCAAACCATAAACACTATACCTTAAATTGTAAACCATAAAATTTCCCTATTTACCAATTTCAATTCAGTCCCAATTAACATCCTTTGTAGTAATAATTAGGTTTAAACATGGAATAGAGAAATTAGACATTAATATAGAGGTCCTTAAACTTAAATGTTATGCCCTAATCCCTAATCCCTAAAACATAAACTATAATCTCTATGCTCTAATGCCCACTAAATCCTGAAAACATACATGCCTTATGATATAACTAATTTTATCTCTAGATGTCACACTTTTCAAACCAATGGCCAAAACATATCCTTTAGATTACCAATCTAGCTGTGCATTTGAAATAAATTAGGGCTATTTTGAGCCCCTTCAACCTAATTAACCAAAGAGGAGGATCTAGTTTATTCTTTTAATTGAGGACACATTTGAGGCTGATTTTAACCTCTTCAATAATAAGATATGATTTTGGGAAAAATTAAAAGATCGATCTTTTATCATGAATTTATCCAATTAGTCAATTTGTGTAATTCCCTATGTGATTTGGGAAAAATTAATCCCCTAAACTAAATTTATTACTCAATCAATTGTATAACGTGTATACAACATGTACATGGCATAATTAAACCTACTTTTATTAGAAATACAAACATGAAGGTAATCAAGTCATAAATAAGTGAACAAGCAACTCAAATGTTCTTCAATTACCTTAGTGATTAGACCCTATATCTAATATCTTAAACCCTAAACCCTATACCATTTAAGTTTAACCCTAAAACCTATACCATTTACGTTAAACCCTAAGCCGTAATTTCTAAACCCCAAACCCTTTAAGAATTAGGTTCATAAGGATGAGCTTGGTTAAAATTGCATCACTCATTAAACATAATTGACTAAATTGGCTTAATTTGTGATGATGTGGGTGCTAATTGAGCTCAAAATCACATTCTTTATTCATAGATATAGGTTCAAGGAGCTCAAATTTACCCCAATTACCTTCATGATTGTACCTTATATACCTTAAAACCTATACTCTAAGCCCTAATCCTCAAAGTTCCTAATCCCTTAACTCTAAACCATAAATGTAACCTTTTTAAACCTTGAAACAATCATTTTAGCCCAAATTAACATCATTTAGACTAAGAATTAAGTTTACAAGGATTCGTTTAGCCTAAATCACATGAATAATTACCCCATTTCACTAACTCAATTTGCATGATGACATCTAGGGTATAATGACAACCCAAAAACACATTCTATAGTCAGAAATGGGTCCAAGTGATTTAAATTGTCCTCAATTATCTTTCTGAATAACCTTGTGTATCCTAAACCATATATACATTAAACCTAAGCCCTAAACCATAAACCATAAACAATATATACCTTAAATTGTAAACCATAAGCTTTCCCTATTTACCAATCAATTTAGTCCCAATTAACATCTTTTTAGTAATAATTAGTTTCACATGGCATAGAGTGATTAGAAAAATTATATATAGGTCCTTAAATCTAAACCATATGCAATAATTTCTAATCCCTAAAACATAAATTATAATCCCTCTACCTTTATGACCACTACATGCCACAAACATTCATGCCTTATGATATAACTGACTTTATCATGAAATGTCATAAAATGCATTTTTTAAAGCTATGGCCAAAACCTAGCCTTTGGGGTACCAATCTAACTATGCATCTAAAGTAAATTAGGTCTATTTAGATCCCCTTAAACCTAATTTCATGACTATAAAATGTGATATTTGGGTTTATCAGATCTAATTTTACCTAATCACCATCATGATTGTACCTTATACCCAAAAATCTATACCCTAAGCCCTAATGTTTAAAGTTCCTAATCCCTAAAATCTAAACCATAAATATAAACTCTTTAAATGTTGAAACAATTATTTTAGAACATATCAAGATCATTTAGACTAAGAATTATCTTTGTTATTGACCCTATGTACCCTAAACCTAAGCCCTAAATACTATACCCTAAATTGTAAACCAAAAACTTTCCCTATTTACCAATCTATTTAGTCCCAATTAACATCTTTTGTAGTAAAAATTAGGTTCACACAAGGCATATATCAATTAGACCTTATATACACCCTTAAACCCAAACCCTACATGCCCTAATCCCTAATCCCTAAAACCTAAATTTTAATCCCTAATCCCTAAAACATAAATTATAATCCTTAATCCCTAATCCCTTATCCATAAACTCTATACACTAATGCCTTAATCCCTAATCCCTAATCACTTATCTATATTAAGTATAATTCAATTGTGCTATTTATTAATTTTATCATGTTATTTAATATCACAATCACATTATTTAATAATATAATCTCGTTATTCTGAATATAGGCAATACTCAATTCTTATTACCAATGACTAACCCCAAAGCTTATATTAACAATAACATGATCTCACTATTACATAACATGATCATGTTATTGTTAATATAATCTTCTCAATATGTTTTATGGGTTAGAAACTTATACAACACATAATATGATCAAGTTGTTATCATTTTAGACTAATCTCACTTATTAACAACTATTTTTAACACAAATCAAGAGTTCTATCCCCACAAACATTCTCTATGTACTTTTGCAAGATTTGTGGTACTTTTGTACTTGACCCCACCTTTGAAAAGTTTTCAACTATCCCTTATGATGGGTGATGGATCACATTTAAAAAGGAAGAGGAAGATGTTGAAGAATAAAACACTAGAGGAATTAGAAGATTTGAGAGAAGAATAAAAGGTACCAATGCAAAAACTTCATGGTAGATAATGTATAAACCCTAATCCTGATGAACCAAATGCCATAGATAATGAGACACATGACAATAATTAATTAAACAATGATGAAATTTACCATAATAAATTTAATAATTTTGAAATTCACCATAATGAAATGAATAATAATGAAATTGAAAATAATGAATTAGTTAATGTTGGAATAACACATTCAAAGTTCCATGTTTTTTATTTTGTTGCTGATGAGTTTGTGTATGATTCTTCATCCCCCATGAATGAATAAAATTTGATGAAAACAAATAATGATGAAATTAAACATCAAGAATTTTTTATGGAAATAGATAATGAATAAGTTAACAATGAATAAAATACCAACCCACCTCTAAACAATGAATGTAATAATGATTTTGAAACACCCTCTCAACAAATTCCACCTTTACCAACACCTCCAAGAATTTTGAGTAGAAAATACAATTAATTAATTGAGGTAAATGAAAATATTTTAGAACCAATGCATAAAAAAATGTCTAATCTCCATTTAATAAGACTGGCTCAAAAAATTTAGAATACTTTTTTTCATAATTTTGAGTATGATAGTCAAAGATGTCAATTATTTATTTCATTGATAAAATTGATTAATATGAGACCTATAATGTATATGTTAGGACTAATAACATATAAAATATATTATGAAAACAATTAAATTATTGAAAATATACATGATAAATATCATATTATAAGCCCAAAATCATGAACCAAAGATTGTAATGTTACCCAGAGTATACTTACAACTTGTGTAGTAAGTGGCAAAATAGGGAAAAAATGTTTGGTTTAAAAAACAAGCTGAATACTTAATATAAATAGAAAAACAATAATAAAATCAATTAAAAGATGTGAAAGACTTAATGAACCTAATACCAATGAGCTCTGGGCATTCTCTAGTAGACTTCCATGAAAGGAGAAGGCTATAGCCCATACTCTCAAAGAGTTACTTGCTCAATTTTAGAAAGATAATACAAGAGTTTTACCCAATGTAAGAGATTTAAAAATAAGAGTTGGTTCTCATAACCATGAATTACATCCAAAATATTTATTGGCTATGACTCAAACACAATTGTACTCAAAACTTTTCAAAAAACATCCACAAATTTCTACTTATCAACAATATTTTGAGATGGAAAAACATTTTTATGTTAAAATAAATCACACACATCACTTGTTGTAGGCAACATGTTGAATTTTCAATGAACTATGATGTTTTTTACCATATTCATTATACTTTTCATACTAAAAACATTTTTTAGGATTTTGGCATTGAATTTCCACCAAAATTAGCCAAGGAATTTATTCCAGCTATCTTTTGAAAATGACTGGATGATTAATTATTCTACAACAAATCATAAATTGCAACATTTATGGTGAATTTCCAAAATTAAAAAAATGTATCCATGAGGAGATTAAAAGTGCAACTGGACAAGAATTAGTTAGTTTAAGCAAATATAAATAAGTGATTTATCAATTAAAAGATGGCAAAGAATCTAAAAGGTGTGAGTTTGTTATAAAAAAGATACTTTGTTCTAATTTTTTGGTCAAATTTAGGGAGAAGATTATTTATAAGTATGTAAGGCACACACATAGAGCTAGATGGTTGGATGAACATTTCAAGATAAGAAAGGATACATTCCCACTTGGTTCAATTCTTTAAGTAGTTGATATTTATTAGAATTACACATTCAAACCCCAAATGTAAGTTCAATTTTAGTATTAAAACTCATCATAATTTTTCATATAACATTCATACATACACCTGATAGTATAGAGTAACAAAGGAAAATATTAAGGGAGTACCATTTATATATTAGTGATAATAGATATCATTATTTAGAGTATGTGAAAGGTTGTTTTTAGAAGTCTTGTGAATAGTTGAGTCAGAGGAACATTACTTTCAATCAACATTACATTTGGTCACACAATTGTGAATTATAATTCAAAAATGCATGGATGTTTTATTGCTTGAGTAGGATTCATATTACCACTGAAATATAAAATATTTGGATTTTCACTAAGACTAGCCATGGAAAAGGGGAGCATGATGATGCTATATCATGTGTAAAAATATATATTGTAAGGGAGGAATTAAAATTTGAAGATGGTGTTCATTTGACAGATGTAAAAACTATGGTTAAATGGTTTCATAAGAACATGTGTCATGGTCCTCAACTAAATTCTAATATTCATAGACATTTATAATTAATATAGGAAGAACACTTGGCAACGTATGAGGATTATATGACTCCAATGGGTTTTAGTGACCTTCACTTATTTTGTAGCTCAAATACATGTTCTTGGATTGTTCATACGAGACACTTGGCATGTTTATGTTCTGCATGTATGGACTCTATTTGGAATGAGTGTGATTTATAAGAGTGTGTGGATGATTAGAGCTCCAAACCTTTAATTCTAATTAGCACATCAAGTTCCAACAACATTATAACTTATAAATATAACATCATCAGATGACTTTGACCACGTATCTGATTTAGTATAGCTAGGTAGAATATTTTTCATTATGTATAATTTATTCTCATTAAATATATCTTCATATTTCTACTAAAATTGATTTTTTGTGATCTACAAAGCATTTTTTATGGTTATTGTAGATGAGGATAATGAATAAGGCATTGATTACTACTTTTGTTAGTTCGTAGAGTGAAATAAAAGTTTGACTTCCCCAATTAAAAATGGATAAAACATTGACTATCCCATTGGGTTAGTAGTAGTCACTGGAACATGGTTTTGATGATATCATATTGTTAGGTTGTGGAGCTAAAAGCTTCAACCCTTTGCAAAGTGTGGAACAATGGTTGCTGTGATCCAGGAGCACCGGCGTCGGCAGTAGGACCAACGTCGACAGAGACCAGTGCAGAATGCCATCGATGACGGTAGGAAGTCGGCTGACGTCGGCAGAACCAGACAAGCAGGGACTGACGTCGGTCGCCTGTGTGTTCTAGAACTACTCGTTTCACGGATAGTTAGTTAAGTGAACGAAGATTTTGCATGTTGAGACCAGTTAGAGTCTTGGGCTGCGAGGACAATTGTCTAAATTAAGAGTCTAAGTTATTGTTTGAGTTAGGGATCTATTTATAGACCCATTGGCATGTATTGTATAAGCATGAGATAGAAAGGAAGAGTTCCTTCTAGTTGTAAGATCTGTGAGTTGTAGGTTGTTGCAAGCTCATTGGGGATCTACATGTAAGTTTGGTCTTTGAATTGCAGGTTGCAGGTTCATGAGAGATCAGCTTGAAGTGCTATAGAGTGCTTGACGTACCGACAGGGTTATTACTCACTGGTTGGTGAGGTGAACACCAATTCTGTGTGTGAGTTGGTTGTTGGGACCGTTTTTGTGTAGGAGAGTGTGTGTGTGTGAATTACTGAACACTTGAGGTGTGGCAAACTTCTGTAAGGTGAAAGAGTGTGGCGGCTCTTTATTGTATTCTTTTCTATATAGTGTTAATACAAGATAGTGTATTGTCTCTCATATTCTGTGCTATTGGTGAATTCTAGTTACTTGTGTTTCTGGTTATTTACGCATATTCAATTGCTTATATTTGGTAATCATACTATGCTCTTTCTAAGGAGCAAGATCCTAGGAGGTGGAATTAGAACAGGTGTGTTTGTTCTTGGATTTATCTTCCACCTCTCTCCCAACAAGTGGTATCAGAGCTTTTGGTTGGGATACTAACAGATTGGTGTAGATCTGGGTAGTGTGTTTTGATTACAGGTTACTCACAGGGTTTCTGTTTGAGTGGGAGTTGAGCAATGACAGGAAGTAGTCAACTACGAATGGAAAAGTTCAATGGCAAGAACTACCAATTATGGAGGATGCAGATTGAGGACTATCTGTATCAGAAAGATTTGTACTTACCGTTGGGTGGGGTTGCTAGCAAACCCTTGGATATGAAAGATGAAGAATGGGAGGTTCTTGATCGGAAGGCTCTGGGATCTGTTAGATTGAGTCTTGCATCATTTGTGATTTCCAGCTTATCACAGTGTAAGACAATGGTGGAGTTGATGGAATCTTTGGCAAATTTATATGAAAAACCCTTAGCTTCGAATAAGGTATTTCTTATGAAGCGTTTATTTAATTTGCAAATGTTGGAAGGTGGATCTGTTCATAGCCATCTTAGTGATTTCCATGGTTTAGTAAACCAGTTAAGTTCAGTCAATATTGTATTTGATGATGAAATAAGAGCTCTCTTAATCTTGTGTTCATTACCTGAAAGTTGGGAAGGTTTGGTAATGGTAGTTTCTAATACTGTGTCTCCTTCAAAAGTCTTAAAAGTGGATGACATTGTGAGTGTAATCTTGAACGAAGAGATACGCAGGAAAAGCACAGGGAAATCATCTGGAGATGCTTTGAGTGTTGAAGGAAGAGGAAGGCCAAGAGAGAAGATAGAGCGTGGGAGATCAAGGTCGAAGATGGGCAAGAGATCCAAGTCCAGGTATGGCAGAATAACCTGCTAGAAATGTGGAAAGCAAGGGCACTTAAAGAGAGATTGCAGATCGGGTGAAGATCAGCATGAAGAACATGAAGAAGAAGTAGATGTTGCGGGTTACATTGCACAGGATGCTCTGGTATGTTCTTTGGATAAAGTAGAATCTTGGGTATTAGATTCTGGTGCCTCTTTTCATGCATCCCCACATAGGGAATTTTTTCATGAGTATGTCTAGGGAGATTTTGGAGAAATTTGTGTAGGGGATGGTAAGCCTTGTCAGATTGTTGGCAAAGGCAAAGTGAAGCTGAAACTGCAGACAGGTAACACATGGGTGTTAAAGGAGGTCATACACGTCCCAGTTCTGAAGCAAAATCTAATTTTTGTTAGAAGTTTGGGTGAAGAGGGTTGCACAGTAACTCTCACAGCGGACTCTTGGAAGGTTACCAAGGGTACACTTGTTGTAGCTAGAGGTAAGAAAGTAGGTACACTTTATCTATCTACTTGTTTTACTGATTCTCTTTCTGGGTTATCTACTTCAGCTGTAGATTCGGAGATGTGGCTTAATAGGCTTGGTCACATAGATAAGAAAGAGATGCTGGTTCTTGAGTCAAAGGATATGCTTTTGGATTTGGAAGGTATGGATTCTGATTTCTGTATGCAGAAGAAGAAGGTGAGGTTTCTTGAGGAATCCGATGTTAGTGACAAGAACAGGAAAGCCTTGGTTTTCAAGGAGAAAGTGATGGACAGAGTTCAGCACAAGATGCAGACGAATTCTGAGCAGAGCAAGGGTGATTTGGACAAGGGTTTGATCCAAAAGGAGCTCGCGGGAAAAAGTCAGGTCTCACAAAAAAAACACAGAGACCGACGTCGGCAGGAAAACTGGCGTCGGTGTCCAGACAGGGACCGACGTCGGCTATGTGCAGCCCGACGTCGGTGACTCGGGGCAGACAGAGACCGGCATCGGCCAGGGAAAAATGACATCGGCAGGGAGGCAGTCGTAGGGAACTGACATCGGTCGGCTGTAGACTGAGATGTGACCGGCATCGGTCACTGAGACGAATTTTGGGTGGACAGCAAGCTGTCATAGAGTCTCAAGTGCCCATATGGAGGACTAAAGGTGTAAGTAAGTTCTTAAATTCATCATTTCCCTTCTTTACACTACTTGTTGCTCACTTATGGCATAGGACCAGGAAGTTATTGAAGAAGCAGAACAGGTAGATCCAGGAAACAGTGGGAGCTAGGCATGGATGAGGATGTGATTCCTTGGAGGAGAACCAAACAGGTGTTTTGGGTAGTGTTGCCAGCTGGAAGTAAGCACTAAGAGACGAATGGATGTTAAGGATGAAGAAGAGCGGAAATGGATACGTGAGATGGAAGATTAGGGTACATGATCTTGTATTAGCTGCAGAGCAATGGAGGTTTGTTCATTGTGTTTCTCTTTACCAGGTTGGGTAGTATTAGCTACACTATCCTATTTCTGTATGATGTGCTTATTGCAGGGTTACATATACAGGTATTATTGAACTAAAGGTAAAGCTAGTTCAGGTGTTTGTCATGGAGAATCTGGGAGCAGCAAGATTCTTTGGCATGAGTGTGTTCTAGAGACATGGTAGGTCATATGTTGACTTTGTTTCAGGATGATTGTGTGAAACTGGTTAGCACGCCGATGGTTGGACAGTTCTATGAACAGGTGTCTTGATTCACATAATGAGGTTGAGTGCATGGTATGTACTAAACCTGAGTTTTCCCAAGCAGTGGGAGTTATCACAAGTTTGGAGTCAATCCGAGAAAGTAATACTAAAGGGCAGTTCAGTGGGACCAGCAACAGGTGCACATGCTATGCAGGGTCAAATTCTTTTTCTACATGGTTGTAGATGTGGATGTGGTAGGTAATTTGGATGACAGGTTTTGCACCATGGATTTTGTGGTGGTTGGTCTTCAAGGATGATTTTGAAGATGGATACATAGCCAAGGGAACAAACTAGATGGTGTACAGGTACATGTACAGGTTGCAGTTGTTTATCTCCAAGTGGGAGATTGTTAGGTTGTGGAGCTAAAAGCTTTAACCCTTTGCAAATTGTGGAACAATGGTTGCTGTGATCCAGGAGCACCGACGTCAGCAGAGACCAGTGCAGAATGCCACTGGCGATGACAGGAAGTCGGTCGACGTCGGCAGAACCAGACAAGCAGGGACCGACGTCGGTCGCCTGTGTGTTCCAGAACTGCTCGTTTCACGGATAGTTAGTTAAGTAAACAAAGAGTTTGCATGTTGAGACCAGTTAGAGTCTTGGGCTGCGAGGACAATTGTCTAAATTAAGAGTCTAAGTTATTGTTTGAGTTAGGGATCTATTTATAGACCCATTGGCATGTATTGTATAAGCATGAGATAGAAAGGAAGATTTCCTTCTAGTTGTAAGATCTGTGAGTTACAGGTTGTTGCAAGCTCATTGGGGATCTACATGTAAGTTTGGTCTTTGAATTGCAGGTTGCAGGTTCATGAGAGATCAGCTTGAAGTGCTATAGAGTGCTTGATGTACCGGTAGGGTTATTACTCACTGGTTGGTGAGGTGAACACCAATTCTGTGTGTGAGTTGGTTGTTGGGACCGTTTTTGTGTAGGAGAGTGTGTGTGAGAAGAATTACTGAACACTTGAGGTGTGGCGAACTTCTGTAAGGTGAAAGAGTGTGGCGGCTCTTTGTTGTATTCTTTTCTGTATAGTGTTAATACAAGATAGTGTATTGTCTCTCATATTTTGTGCTATTGGTGAATTCTAGTTACTTGTGTTTCTGGTTATTTACGCATATTCAATTGCTTATATTTGGTAATCATACTGTGCTCTTTCTGAGGAGCAAGATCCTAGGAGGTGGAATTAGAACAGGTGTGTTTGTTCTTGGATTTATCTTCCACCTCTCTCCCAACACATATAAGTTTTTCAGATCAATTATTGTTTATATAGTTTGAAATGCATAGGAATATACTACACTAAAACCATATTTGGAAGAGCAATTCCTCAAAGATATTAAAACTACTCACTTAGCTTTAGAAACCAATGAGGTACAACCTCCTCCTTTTGAACTCCAACCACTTCTCTACCTCTTAAATCTAATTTACCTTCTAAACCTCATGTGGGGTTCTTCTTCCAAAACCCATTGTAACTTATTATAATAACTCAACTCTATGCCTTGAAAAATAACTCTTATGGAATTAGTTCACACATCTCTTTATCATCGTAAGTTCCTCATGTAACTAATTCAACAAATTTAAGAGCCATCTTCCTTATATGAGTAGAACCATCTTTTCATGAGCCTTAATGCACTGAAGTGCATACCATTGAATCCATTTATCCTTATTTAAAACCCTTCATACAGTTCCTTCAAGAATACATGATTAACAATGAGATCCTCTTTTGAGTCTATGATCCACCACTATTCATTAAAATATCCATTAATACCACCCTCATTCATAAAGTACTAGTAGATGAAGGGTCCAATATAAATGTGACATCTTTGTGGATCATCTTAAAACTTGTCTATAATAAATATCATCTCAAACAAACTCACTTGACATGTTATGTATTTAATAAACCTAATCAAAATACACTTGGTTTTATTTATCTCCCTCTTATGACTGGACCTAAGACCATCTAAACTAAGCTCATGGTCCTTGATTTACCATTATCTTACAACATACTCCTAAGATGCCCATGGATTCAGAGAATGAGGGATATCACCTCTTTTAGTAACCAATATATTAAGTTACTTCATAATGTTAAAAGGTATAAACATGAGGTTGATCCAAACCCTTAGAGTATTCAACTCTCGAATCCCAAATCTCAGTATTTAATTTCCACCATTCCAATGATCAATAGTTTTCCCTTACCTAAATTCATCAACATTAATTTAGATTTACATGTCACTCTTGTTTATTCAAATGATGATGAGCCTAATTATTTGCAAAATACCTTTAAACACTACCAAACTACCTCCTTACATTGTAGAGCGGATTCCTCCTTCTTCATTGCCTTGTGATCACACTATCCTCTCATAGATGAGAACACTAATTTCCCCCTCCATGCAATGCTTAGGAAACCTCTTACATAGAAGATGACTTCATGTGAAATGATTCTAGAGTGGCCAAATTATTCCAAGATCCTTTAATCACATCTCCACATAAATTTAGGGATTTAGGTATCTCCCCTTCTAAATTTCCTCTTAAAGCTATGGAATGTAAAATTTCTCCAACCTATGATGATAATTACATCATGGACCAAGCTCAATTAAGAGACTTGGATGTTTAACATTATCAAAAAAATTAGCTCAAATACATGCTTTTAACTATGATATTCATACCATTTACATAGATTTTGAGTTAGCACCTGAAGGTCATGTACTTCTTGTATGAAATTAAAATTACATCATGTCTATAAATAAATCCTAGCTTAGATAAGATAGATCATACCTACAATTCTGATTGGGGATACACTTATTAAGTGGGAACATGACTAATATGTGGATCTACTAGACTCAATTAGGGGATCACTTGTCACAACATATCATGATGGGAAGGGTTCCAAAGCCTAAAGTCTAACACAATCATACAATAAACCTAATAGAGTCTGAAGGTTTAAAACATTCACTCTATCATAATTATAAGAAACTAAAATATAATCTAATGCACACCAAATCTTATGGCATAAAGTGGGGGTTAGAATCAATAAAATAAACATGTATAGGGACATTAAGTATGAATAACACCTAATACATAAAATATGAAAGATGGTGTTATTCAAGCCAATACTTATGCTCCTTCTATCTACTAAAAGAGGGGAGAACAAAGTTAGACTATATTTACCTAAATGTGAACCCATTGAGAATAAATATCTTTCCTAGCCAATGGGGCTTCATAAGAGGTTGTTGTGGATTTTAAAGATTGCTAAGAAAGGCTAAATCATCTAAGACTTATCAACAAGACTAAATTATCCAAATAAGAAACCTAAGCTAAGTCTCCTCAAGTAGAATGATGGAAGAGTATATTATGAAGAATAAAAAATGAATAATAACTCTTGATTTAAGATATTAATAATGAAAGAAATGATCTTGTATATATAGGTAGATATTTTCCTAAATCATTCTGAGAACATAAACTATACAGGTTCAACCCAATCAACCCAGTGTGTTTTTGGGGATAATTTACTAGGTCTGAGATAGGTCAGCCCAAGGGATAACAAAATAAGAATGTAAATAATACCCCTAAACTATACTGGGTTGACCTAATCAACCTAGTATAGTAGACTATCCAAAAGGAGTTTAAGACAAGAAAAGGAAGAATGGAAAGAAGAAAAGACTGGAGGAATTCTCAAGGGAGTAAAAATAGTTTAGGGAATGGTTTTAGGATGTATTTGGATTTTTAATAATGTGTCAAAAAGGGACAATAATCTTGCAAAGAACCAAAGGTTTGCCTACCCCTTTCTTGGTGTACCCCTTTGGGCATGCACTTAGAAAGATTGAGTCTCAATGGGTTCCTACAAGATGTAAATCATTAGTAATAGATAAAAATTTAAAATATTGTCTGTATACATATGCCACACTTGATTCTAATCATGTGTCACTAAGGTGTAATAGGGGATGGTGCTTTGAGAAATAACATAGTAACACACAATGTTGATGGTAAAAAAAATTATAGTATTTTAAAGTAAAAATAATGAAAGTAAATGACTGAAAGGGAAACTAATTAAAAATAAAATGAACAAAAAGTAAATAACTAAAAATAAAATGTGTTGTGTACCTTGACTTACCTTTATTATAGGATGTTTATCTACTGTGTTGTTATTTTTTATTATGTAGGGTACAAAGACTACTTTAAACAAACCCAAGAATACAAAACTAAAGAGTAAAAAGAATGCAAGAAAAGATAAGATAGTTGGTGTTATGAGGATAGTATGTACTTTGGAAATTTTTATATTTGAGGTGATAGGTGCAATGCTAAACCAAATTACCAAGTCAAAAAAAAAGAGTAAAGCAGGTAACCAAAAATCCAAGGCTACTAAAGTTTGAAAAACTCAAACAAGCTATCCTTAAGTAAGAAAGGAAAACTCACAAAGTCAAACTAAGGATACATGTCAAACAAGATGGTAAAATAAATAAATCAATGGTAAAAATAAGAAATAAAAATAAAGTGGTAAAACAACATTGATGAGTGAGAAGTAACAATCCACATCTCAATCATCAATGGAAAAAGGTGCATAAAAGGGAAAACAACATTGCCAAGTGAGAAGTAACAAGCCAACCACACTTCATAATGGAAAAAGGGTATGAACTCAGGTGTCTATAAAAACAAGATATAAAAATCATGATAAATGGTAAAATTAAAGTAAAGTCTAGAAATGTAAGTCATGGTGTAAAAGAAGGAACAATCCATAGTTGCTAAAACATGTTTTTGCTATAAGGATAGATAAAATAGAAACAAAGTAGTGATATCAGGTTTTTAAGAGGTGAATAAGAAATAATTAAACAAGAGGGAAAAAAAATTAGAATCAAAATTTGTCTATCAAGGGGGGAAGATGAAATGGGTGGAGGGGAAAATGAAGGAAATAGCAACATAGAGGAACTCTTTATCAACCTTAAGGACAATGAAAAACTTCTCTTATCCACATAAGTCGTAGGTAAAAAAATGGAGTATATATATCATCCCATGAAGGTTATATACATGAAAATTAAAATGGACCTACCTTCCCATGATGTGTTCCCCATTCTTTAGGACCCTTATAAAGTTTTAGGTATATTGTGAAGATTGAGTACTTGCATGAGAAAGTAGGTAACACCATAGATTTTTTTTAAATCCCCTATTCTAATCTATTGGCCTACTATACCCCAGAAGACCTTGGCTCTATGTGAGTCCAATTTTGGAGTTTGAGCTTCAATTAGAGATAGGAGATGTGCTTGTAATCACATATTTTGGTGTGAATTTGACTTTTGAGATTTATATGTTGCCTTTTAGATATCACTACTTTTTGTTTAAATGATTTGTCTTTTAACTTTCTTAATGGAATTTTCTAGATTCTTCCTCTGTATAGATTTAAAAAACCAAACATGGGTGCTAAAGATGACTTTTATTTGAATACTTGGGACAAGGTTGATAAGAGAGAGAAACTTCAAAGACCATGGGGTATAATAGTCTCATAAATCTAGGTGAAATAAAAGTGTTATCTTGACTTTGACCTTATTTTATCCAATGTGGAGATGAAATTAAGGGGTGTTGGATATGTGGAAACATAATACCTCATTTTATTTTAATGTAAAAGCCTAAAACTTATAGTTGCTAAGGGTAGCTTATAGAATAAACCTACAGTTGTTATGAGCATATTGTAGATGAAACCTATAGTGGATATGGGTATCCTATAGAAGAAACTTGTAGGTGAATCCAACACTAGCTGTGGGTAACCTGTAGGTGAAAACCTATAGTTGTTATGGGCAACTTGTAGGTGAAGACTATAGTTGTTGCAGGTAGCCTGTAGATGAAACCTGTGGTGGCTAAGGGAATCTTGTAGGTGAAAATTTGTAGTTGTTGTGGGCATCCTATAGATGAAACCTATAGCTAATATGATAAACCTAAAAATATAAAACCTTTAACTTGACTGGTGATATGGGATTTTATATAAAAGTGTTGTTATAAATTGATATGAATAGGTTAATGTCAAATTTTAGTCCTAATATTGTGGATTGATATAAGCACTATGTGGTCATGGTTACATTGGATATGGATATATGTTGGTATGGATGTGAAGGTCTATTATTAGTGATGATATTTTAAGTATTGATTGAATGCAAGAGAAACCTAAGGATGGTCAGATGATGATTTTTTAATAGCCTATGCATCACTGTCATAATTGTACGATTGTTTAAAGTAGTTTGTTTTTAATATCTATAAAATATTTTAACCATAGGAAGTTGTAATATATTTATACTTCCTTATTATGAAAGAAAGTTGTAACAAATTATAATAGAAGGATGTTTTAATAGATATGTACTTCATTATTCTACAAGGAAGTTGTAATAGATTGTAACTGTAGGAAGTTAGAATAGAGTTTGTACTTCCTTATTTTTAGTGATCATCCCTTTAAAAGGGGGAAAAGAGGTAGAATAATTATGTAGTTATGAATTGAATAAAAAAAAGTGAGAATATAGCTACATAGTAATTGACAGAAAGAGAAAATTATCTTCAGACAAAGGTGTTGTCAGAATGCTCTGATACAGAGACTGAGGGGTAGGAAGTGCTAGGCACTTGTATAAATTCCTTTAAAATTTTGAATAGAAGAATTTTTGAGTTTCTTGGTGGATGTAGCCAAAAATTTGCGTGAACCATGTTAAATACTATGTTAGTAGTTTTGTATGTTGTTTTTTTAGCATCTCTTATTTCCCTATTTTTTACATGTATTTATTATTTCATATTTATTTGTTTAACTTGAAAGTACATGTTTAAATTATTTTTAAATTTATGGGTTACAAAGTATATTTTGATATAGATTTGTAAACTCAATTATTCTAATATGGGCAATTGAGTAATACTGTATGTAATAAAATATTGAAAATTTATATATTTAACCCAACAAATGGTATCAGAGCCATCTTTGTGTTGTTTGTGTACTTTTTTGCAAGTTGTAAATCTCTATAGGATCTCAGACTCAGATTAATGTCTTCTCAAGTGGGAGATCTTGAACAATGGAAGATGATGGAAGAAGAGTGGTTTATAAGTTTAATGGATATAATTTTATTTTATGCAAGATGTAGATGATTGACTATCTGTATCAAAAGGACCTCTATCTACCACTTGATGGAAAGGCAAAATGATAGGGAAAGAGAATAGATGAGGAATAGAATCTCTTGCATAGAAAATATTTGGGATCTATAAGGCTCTATTTGGGAGGAAATGTTGCATCCAATATATCTGAATAAAAGACTACAAAAGAACTTATGACTACCTTATGCAAGTCGTATGAGACACCTTTAGTAGAAAACAAGGTGTATCTAATGAAGAGGTTATTCAACTTGAAAATGAATGAGAATTCAAGTTTAGATAAACATTTTCATGATTAAAATACTATTACAAATCAGTTTATTTCTTTAAAAGTGAAACTAGATGAAGAAGTCAAGGTCTTGTTGTTACTATGTTCCCTACCTGACTCCTGGAATAATCTTGTGATGGATGTGAGTAACAACATGTCTAGGAGTAATAATCTTAAAATGGAGGATGTTGTTAGTGTTATAATCTCTAAATAAATGAGAAGGAAGACATATGGTGATATTTAAACAAGTAATGCACTAAATTTTGAATCTAGAGGGAGACAAAAGAATAAATAGAGGAGTAAGAACCATGGATCTAAGGGAAGATCTTTATCTTATAAACATAGATCCAAGTCAAAAGGAAGAAGTGTTGTATGATATAACTATGGAAAGTCTAGCCATGTGATAAATTAGTGTTGGGATCCTAAAAATAATCACAAGCACCAACAAAATAATGATAATTACCAAGAGGCAAATATTGCCTCAAGTGATACTACTACTGTGTATCAAGATGTTTTGGTTTTGTCATGTGATACAAAGGTTGAGGCATGGGTGATTAACTTAGGGTAATATTTTCATGCTACTAACAATCGTAAGTATTTTATAACCTATGTAATGGCAAGTTTGGCCAAGTTTTCTTGGGAGACAATGAACCCTGTGATATTGTTGGCAAAGGGTCAGTAAAGATCAAGATACAAAATGAAAATGAATGGATACTCAAATAACTAAGACATGTGCAAAGTCTTACAAAAAATCTTATTTCTGTAGGTCAATTGGTAGAAAATGGATGTACTATTAATTTCAATGTATAATCCTAGAAGGTAACAAAAATTAATCTTGTTGTAGCTAGAGGGAAAAAGGAGGGCACAATGTATTTGAGTAATTGCATTATTGATTTTAATACTACATTACTTTCTACTCATGATCTAGAAAATAATTTATGGCATTCAACATTGGGTCATATGATTTAGAAATGTATGAGGATTTTACATAATAAAGGGAAGTTATCATACTTAAATTCTATTAACTTAGATTTATGTGAACATTGCATTTTTGGTAAATAAAATAAAGTTTATTTTTTGAAGGTTGGGCTTGAAAGAAAATAAAATAAATTAGAATTAGTACATTTTGATGTTTGTGGACCAGCCCCTATACAATCATTGGGAGGCTCAATGTGTTATGTTACATTTGTGGATGATGCAACTCATAAGTTATGGGTTTATTGTGTTTGAAATAAATTTGATGTATTTAGAACATTTAAAATTTGGAGAGCCCTTGTAGAAAATGAGTCAGGGATGAATTTAAAATTCTTAAGATCTGATAATAGAGGTGAATACACCTTAAAATAATTTTGGAACTACTATGCATAAGAAGGAATCCAAAAAGAAGTAGCAGTGCCTCAGACTCCTCAATAAAATGGGGTAAGTGAGAGAATGAATCAAATAATTATGGAGAGAGCTAGAAGCATGAGACTCCATACTGGTTTACACCTTACTTTTTGGGTAAATTCGGTTCATACTTATATTTACTTGATTATTAGAGGATTGTCTAGTGATTTAGATGGTGAGATTCCCAAGGAATCTTGGATAGGTAAAAGTTTTTCCTTCTCTCATTTAAAAGTTTTTGGCAATGAAGCATTTGTGTACATTGATAAAGAAAATAGAAATAAGTTGGATGTTAAATCGATGAGATGCACTTTCATTGGGTATGGTGATATCTGATTTGGTTATCATTTTTGATCCAAAACTCAAAATTTCTAGTTGATAAATATCTCAATAACATAGAAATAACATAGTAATAATGAATTCTCTGAGTAGAGATGTAGTATTACTCGAGATCACAATACAAATATATGCTTATATCTGAAAAGAGATGTCTATCTTCACATTTCGGGTTACATCTTCATTTATACACAACTTGAAAGCATGGAGAGGATGTGTAAGGTCACCAATCTTGAGGGAGATGAAGTGGTATGAATTCCAATATTTAAAACAATACATAATTCAAGGAATTACTATTTTTAGAAACTTACTATTTTTAGATAGCACTATTAAAATTGAAATTTGAGGCACTTCCGTTGGTTTTTTGGGGGTCAAAATTCATCAAGAACATTCCATTTCATGACATTCCCCTCATTCTTATCTTTCCAACGGTTCAAACGGTGAGTCAATTGGAGCTACGGTGCAAAAGTTATGGCTCTCGGAAGTTCCATCATCAATTGGGGTGGAATTGTCACCCGAATTGTCACCTAAATTGTTGCCTAGATCATTCCTCCCTCCTTGAAAAGCAATGGTACCCATTGCATCAATGTTCCCCATCAAATGTGGTAGTTGTTTCTTGATTTTATTTTCTATGATCCACTCACCTTGATGGCTAAGCTGGCCCCTTTTGACCACTCGATAGAGCGGAATAGAGCATCCTCTTGTTGTCTTCATCCAGGTATCCACAATCTGATCCTCTTCCACTAGAGAAAAACTCTGTGGGTCAAGCTCATCAATGTCAAGTTGTTCTACTACAACTGAAGTGTCCAAGAGAGGTGGATGATATGGTTTGAGGAGCTCCACATTGAATATTGGATGCAAACCAAGGTAGGCTAGTAGGTTCAACTCAAAAGCATTTTCTCCAACTCTTCTAGTGATGGTGCAGGGACCATATCGCAGAGGATAAATATTTCTGTGGGGGCCTACAAGCCGTTCCTTTTGAAGCCGCAACCAAACCTTGTCACCCACAGAAAAATGGTGTGTAATCCTGTGTTTATCATGGCGTTGCTTATACTTTTGATTCATATTCTCCAGGATGTCATGAACTTGTTGCTGGAGGTGTTGCATTTGTTCAATGAACTTTGTAGCTTTTGCTACCTTAGATCTTCCATGAGGTGTGTATTCCATGGTGGAAAATGGAACAACTATATCAACTGGTGCCATGGGTTGGAACCCAAAACATACTTGAAATGGACTGTGCTTGGTGGAGCTGTGCAGTGCCCAATTGTATCCATGTTGTATGAAAAGAAGTCCCTCATCCCATGTGCATGGATGTTTGGAGTGATACATCTGAATCATGTGAACAATCAAGTGATTTACCACCTCTGTTTGACCATCAGTCTATGGATGGAAGGCTGTGGACTTCATTAGCTTAGTATCCATCATCTTCCATAGAGTGGACCAGAAGATGCTCAAGAACCTGATATCTCGATCTGAGACAATGGACTTGGGAAGACCAAAATGGAACCATACATGACTAAAATATAGTTGATCAGTTTCCTCAGTAGATATATTTTTCTTACAGGCAATCATGATAGCCATTTTTGAAATATGATCAACTACCACAAAAATACAGTCCTTACCATGTTTTGAAGTGGGCAAACCTGAGAGAAAATCCATTGAGATAGATTCCCAAGGCCTGGTTGGTTCTGAAAATGGCATGTACAATCCTTGCTTCTTATTTGTTGGCTTGGATATCGCACATGGGGTGCAAGATTTGAGATATCTTTCCACATCCTTTTGCATATGGGGCCAGTAGAAGTTTTTTTGAAGAAATGCCAATGTCTTCTCAATACCAAAGTGTCCAGTTGTCCTACTGAAGTGTGCTTCCCATATCATCTTTTGTTGCTCTACAACTAGAACACAGATGTGCCCCATATGACAGAGGACATTATCTTGCAAATAGAAATTAGAAACATGTGTACCTTTTTGAAGTGCTTGATATGTATCAGGAAAGGTAGGATCTGCTTCATACAGGGCACCCCAAGTGGTAATCTCATGTCTGCACAGGTCCAGAACTGTTGTGAGTGTAGTAATTGGTGGGTGGCTTAGACAATCTACAGCTGTGTTTGAGCTCCCCTTTTTGTGTTTGATTATCAAGTGGAATTGTTGAAGATATGTGGCCCACTTTTGATGCCTCTCATTTCGGAGCTTGCTTTGTGTCTGGATGAATTCCAATGGTCTGTGGCCAATGTGGATGACCGTTTATTTCCCCAAGATGTAGTGTTTCCATTGTTTGCAAGCTTGCACAATGGCATAGAGCTCCTTATCATATGTTGGATATTTCCTAACTGTATCAGTGAAAGTTTCACTGTGATATGCAATAGGGTGGCCATGTTGCATGATGACAGCTCTAATGGCATATTCAGATGCATCTATCATCAACTCAAAAGGTTGATGCAAATCTAGCAAGGCAAGAATAGGGGCTGAGCAAAATCTGTTCTTCAAATTATCAAATACCCATTGTATTTCACCCCATTGAAATGCAGCTTTAGCTCCTCCTTTAGTTACTTGGGTTAGTGACCAAGCAACATGTGAAAATCCAAGAACAAACCTGTGGTAGAAATTTCCAAGACCCAAAAAGTTGTGAAGCTCTGTGAGGGTCCTTGGTGTGGGCCATTCTCAAATAACCCAAATCTTTTCTAGATCAACATGAACTCCTTCCTCATTCAAAACATACCCGAGATACTAAATTGTTGTCATCCCGAATGTGCATTTGTCAAGATTTGCATACAACTTGTGCTCCCAAAGAGTTTGAAGCACCTTATGAACATGTTGCAAATGTTATTCCCATGTCCTACTATAGATGAGTATGTCATCTAAGCAAAAAACCAAAAATGAGTTGGTGAAGGGTTGTAGGATGTCATCCATCATCCTCATGAAAGTTATAGGTGCGTTAGTTAAGCTGAAAGGCATAACCAACCATTCAAAGAGACCCTCCTTAGATTTGAATGCAGTCTTCTAGACATCAATGGGATTTATGGGAATTTGGTGATAACCATATTTGAGATAAACTTTGGTGAAGAACTTCGCACCACGGAGCTGGTCCAGCAGGTCATCAATCTTGGGGAGAGTATAGCGATTCTTCATAGAGATTTTATTTAGGGTTCGATAGTCAATGCAAAGCCTCCATGTTCCATCTTTCTTCAATGCCAAGACAATTGGGCTACCACAAGGTGAAGAGCTTGGCCTGATGTGACCCTTTTGGATCAATTCTTGAATCTATCTTTTTATCTCATCATTCTCCAAAAATGATCTGTGATACACAGGATTGTTAGGCAAAGGTGACCCTGGGATCAAATTGATAGAATGTTTTACCTAGCAATGCAGTGGAACTCTTGTGGGTGACTTGAATAAGTCATCATATTCTCCTGTGATTCATCCTATCTAATTCTATTGTTTTGTTGATTGTGTAGTCAGGACTACAATATCGGCCTTCTTGGATTTCTGTGGCTTGACCACCATGAGAACAAATTGCTTTATTTTCTCCACCAATCTCTTGCATTTCTTCACACTGATCAAGAAGACAGATGTAGGAGGTGGTACCTATGGTACCCTATAGCACCATGTTCCAAGAGTGAGGGTGATCCTTCAAGTTTGTGATTCATAGATGCCATGTTGCTCATACATGAATGGCTGACCAAGGAGTACATCACAAACATCTAGGTTGACCACATCACACAAGACTTCATCTTGGAATGGTTTTATAGCATATGAAAGAAGACACTGATGGGTGACACAGAGGTCTCTCCCTGGGCTTAACCATCCAATAATGTAGGGCTTTAGATGAGGCTTCATTATTAGATTTAGACTTTTCACAACTTTAGCAAAGATTAAATTCTTTTGACTCCCACTATCAAGAATGAAATGTAAAGGCTTACCTTTTACCCATAATTTAGAGTGGAACAATCTTTCCTTGTCATTTGGTCTTTACTCACGGTTCTGTGATGAAGTGACAATGGTGTCAGGCTCAGCATCTACAATTTCTTCTTCATCCTCTTCGACAGTGGGTTGTGTATGAGGCAGAGTAGTAGACGTCGAGTATTGTGACTCAGAAAGCAATGACTTGATGGCTCAACATTCTTCTTTGGAGTGAGTTCCAATTTTGTGGTAATCACACCATTTTCTATCCTTTCCTTTCTGGGATTTCTTATCCTGAAACTCCTTTTTCTTCCAATTTGGGCCTCATGTTTGACCTTCCTTGTCACCTTTCCATTTTGAGGGTTGACTCTTCATATTCTTTCTGCCATGATTTTGTCTAATCTTCACTACAAATTTGTATGCCTCATTGAGGGTTTCCAGATTGAAGAGTTTCATTTCCCCCTGTATGTACCATTGTAGTCCACTAAAATATTTGAGTGTCTTATGTTTCTCACTTTCTTGAATGCCCAATCTTGTAGACAAAGAATGAAAAGTGTCTATGTAATCTTGAACAGATTAGTCCTTACCTTGGCGAAGTTGATGCCACTGTATATAGAGATCATCATATGCTCCGATGGGATAGTATTCTTCTTTGACCACTTCCATAGAATCATCCTAGGTAGGTTCCACCTCAAGGCCAATGTCATCTGCACTGAACCTCTTTTTGCATACTTCCCACCAATTTTTCATAGGTAAAGTTGATTTCAAAAGAGCAAAAGTAATCTTTTCTCCATCGGTGAATTTATTTATAGAGAAGTAGGAAGATAGTTGATCTAACCAATTTTCTACTGCATCAGCAATGATTTTGTCTTCAAATGTAGGGATATCAAATTTTACCTGGACCTTGAAGGGTGTTAGGGCACTGAAAGGACATTCCCTGGATGAGGAGCCAAGAAGTAGAGCTACAAAGCCAGGATTTCCCATCGAAAGTGTTTGAAGAATTTGGGCAAATTGTTGTAGCATCTACACTTATTGCCATTGGAGGGCCTCATTCACCATTTCCTTAAAAGGATCAGATGTCTCAGTGTCATCTGCCATTTGAAGTCGTTTGGAGCGAATAGGTGGAAAATTAGGAAGCTCTGTTGTTTCCCACCCAAGCTTCTTGTAGCCTAACCTCATCTTCGGGATCATACACTCTCAAGACAAACTGATCTGATACCATTGATCCAAAATTTAGAAGTTCTGGTTGATAAATATCTCAATAACATAGAAATAACACAGTAATAATGAAGTCTCTGAGAAGAGATGTAGTATTACTCAAGATCACAATACAAATATATGCTTATCTCTAGGAAGAGATGTCTATCTTCACATTTCAGGTTACATCTTCATTTATACACAATTTGAAAGCATGGGGAGGATGTGGAAGGTCACCAATCTCAAGGAAGATGAAGTGGTATGACTTCCAATATTTAAAACAATACATAATTCGAGGAATTACTATTTTTAGAAACTTACTATTTTTAGATAGCACTATTAAAATTGAAATTTGAGGCACTTCCATTGGGTTTTCAGTGGTCAAACTTCATTGAGAAAATATCAATGCCATTTCAAGACATTCCCCTCATTCTTAGATTTCCAACGGTTCAAACGGTGAGTCAATTGGAGCTACGGTGCAAAAGTTATGGCTCCTAGAAGTTCCGTCATCAATTGGGGTGGAACTGTCACCTGAATTGTCGCCTAAATTGTTGCCTAGATCAATTTTTGGTGTTTAGATGATGGAAAGATTGTGATATCACATGATGTGATATTTAATGAAAGTGTGATGTATAGGGACCAACTTGCAAAAAAGAAATTGGAAAGTCCACTTGGTAGATAAAATCTTGTCATACCTCCAAGTGTATTCGAAGAAAGAAAAGATAACTTACATAATACTCCATTTACGTATATAGAATTAGAGAATGTGAATAGGGTCATTAATGACCCAATGGAGTATTCTGAGAATATTGGGCCAAGAGAAGCTCAAAGTGAACCAGTCACACCTATGGTAAGGAGGTCAACAAGAGTAAGTAAACCTCCTGATATATATTCTGTATCTTTAATTTATTTTTTACTAACTGATAGTGGGGAACCTAAATAATTTGTAGAAGCTAAGTAGGACAAAGATTATGTGTAATGAGAAAAGGGTATGAAAGTAGAATTAGATGCCTTGAAACACAATAAAACATAGGAATTGGTGGATTTTACACCTGATAAAAAAGGACTACAAAACAAATGATTTTTTCATTTAAAAGAATATGAGAGTGGGCAAAAAATATACAAATCAGGGCTTGTTTTTAAAGGCTTTATAGAGAAGGATAAAATTGACTACTCATAGGTATTTTCTTTTGTTTTTAAAATTACCTCAATAAGAACTGTATTAATTATTTTTGTTTCTAATGATATTCAATTAGAACAAATGGATGTAAAGCCAACATTATTACATGGATATTTAGAATAGGAAATATACATTAATAAACCATAAGGTTTTGAGGTAAAGGGGAAAGAAATAAAGGTTTCTAAATTGCTGAAAAGTTTATATGGTTTGAAATAGGCACCTAGGTAATGGTACCTAAGGTTTGACACTTTCACATTGGAGCATGGATATCCTAGTACTCATAGAGATCATTGCATTTAAAATAATAAATTTAAAAATGGTGAAATCATTATTCTTATACTTTATTTTGATGACATGTTGTTGTGTGGTGCTAACATGCAGAGAATAAGTGAATTAAATAAATTGCTTTCTTCAAAGTTTTCCATGAAGGATCTTGGACCAGCCAAGAAAATTATTGGAATGAGAATTGATAGAGATAAATTGGGTAATAAACTAACTCTAACTCAATCCTAATATATTTAAAAGGTGTTTTTAATATTTAGTATGAAAAACAATAAATCTATTTCTAAACCTTTAGCTGGTCACTTCAAGTTGAGTAAGACACAGTCTCCTAAGTCACAAGAGGAGAAATATTATATGGAAAAGGTTTCATATGATTCAACTATGGGTATTTTAATGTATGTTATGATTTTTACTCATATAAACATATCCCAAGTAGTGAGAGTAGTGAGTAGGTTCATGAGTAACCCTAGTAAGCAACACTAGTTAGTAGTTCAGTGGATTTTAAAATATTTGCATGGAACCTCTAGTATGTGTTTATGTTTTGAAGGTTCTAATAGTGGGTTGAAAGGTTCATGGATAGTGACATGGTAGGTGATTTGGATGGTATAATTTCTACCACTGGTTATATTTTCATAGTTGGAGGAACTGTAGTCTCATGGGTTTCTAAGCTGCATAAAGTTATTGCACTTTCTACCACTGAGGCTAAATACATTGCTTGCACTAAAGCAAGTAAAGAGTTGTTATGGTTAAGAAAATTTTTGGAGGATTTGGGAATGAATAAAGTTAGGTACACTCTATAATATGATAGCCAAAGTGCTATTCACCTGGCTAGAAACTCCACTTTTCATAGTAGGACAAATCATATAGAGCTTCATTACCACTTCATACGTATAGTTTTGGAAAGTGGGAAATTCAAGATCAAGAAGATTCACTCAGAAAATAATATCATATATATGCTTACTAAAATAACTACAATAATGGAGTTGAGGGCACACTCAACATTCATGAGACTTCAAGCATGAGTTTGAAGAAGAATAAATAAGTAGTTTTAAGTTTAAGTGGGAGGTTACAACAATTGGTGTTATGGCCTTATGTCTCCAAGTGGGAGATTATTGGAGATGTGGAAATATAATGCCTCATTTTATTTTAATGGAAAAGCCTAAAACTTATAGTTTCTATTGGTAACCTATAGAAGAAACTTACAGTTTATATGGGAAACATATAGATGAAACTTGTAGTGGCTATGGGTAGCCTATAGAAGAAACCTGTAGGTGAATCCAACAATGGATGTGGGAAACTTTTAGGTGAAAACTTGTAGTTACTATGGGAAACCTATAGGTGAAGATTATAGTTACTGTGGGTAGTCTATAGATGAAACCTATAGTGAATATGAGTAATTTGTATGTGAAAACCTAAAGTTGTTGTGGGTAGCCTATAGATAAAGCCTACAACTGCTATGAGTAACCTAAAAATAGAAATCCTACAACTTGACCAATGTTATGGTCTTCTATATATAAGTGTTGTTATAAATTGATAGGAATAGGTTAATGTTAAAATTTGGTCCTAATGTTATGGATCGATATAATCACTATGTAGTCATGGTTACATTGGTCGTGGATCTATGTTGGCAAGGCCATGAAGGTCTGTTATTAATGATGCTCTTGTAGGCATTGATTGAATGTAGGAGAAACCTAAGGATGGTTAGATGATGATTTTTAAATAGCCCATGCATCATTTTCATAGACATATGACTATTTAAAGTTGTTTTTTTAAATATCTATAAAATATTATAACTTCAAGAAGTTATAATAGATTTGTACTTCCTTATTATGAAAGGAAGTTGTAAAAAATTATAACATAAGGAAGTTGTAATAGATTTGTACTTCATTATTTTACAAGGAAGTTGTAGTAGATTATAATTTCAAGAAGTTAGATTAGATTTTATACTTCCTTATTTTTAGTGATCATCCCTTTAAAAGTGGGAAAAGAGATAGAACAATTGTGTAGTTGTGAATTGTATAAAAACAAGGTGAGAATGAAACTATGTAGTAATTGATAGAAAGAGAAAATTATCTTCAGACAAAGGTGTTTCTAGAGTGATCTGATACATAGACTAAGGGGAAAGAAGTTTTAGGCACTTTTATAAACTCTTTTAGAATTTTGAATAGAAGAACTGTTGAGTTTCTTGGTAGACATAGCCCAACATTTAGATGAACCACATTAAATACTATGTCAATATTTTTGTATGTTATTTTTTTAGCATCTCTTATTTCTCTATTTTTACATGTATTTATTATTCCATATTTATTTATTAAATTTCAAGTACACATTTAGATTATTTTTAACCTATGGGTTACAAAGTAGATTTTGATACAGATTTGTAAACTCAATTATTCTGATCTAGGCAATTGAGTAATATTGTATGTAATAAAATCTTGAAACTTTGTGTATTTAACCCAAGAAGGGGAAATCAATAGGAATGACATATAGAACAATTTGAATTACTTTAAATGATAAAAAATGTGATCGAGGTAAAAAAAGGGTTACAATGATAGTAAAGTGTGATTCATTATCATAAGAAAGAAGGAAATGTAGGAAAACATGCTAACATAGATTATTGTGCATATTTTATCTAATAAAAGGAGAAAAATTTAAAATTAAAAACAAGGATCAAGAACATAAAAATGTGGTAATTTTATGAGGATATTTGGGTCCTATATGTGGTCTTACAAAGCAACTCATAAAGGATAAGCCCATGAGGGTGTCAATAATCAAGAGAAAATCAAAGTGAGGTAAGCAAGAAATAGTAGTTTTGTGAGGAATGCCAGGTTCTATCTGTGGTCTTACAAAGAAACACACAAAAGAAAAACCCAAAGGATGCCAAAATAGAATTATAAAGTAATAAAAAGATAAATAAATGATTAAAAAATGTTGGTTTTGTGAGGAATGTTGGGTCTTATCTATGGTCTTACAAATCAAATCACAAAATAAAAACCTAAGGGGTGCCAAAATAAGAGAAAATGGAAGAAGATAGAAAAAAGACTATGGTACATTAATAAACCAAAAGACAAAAAGGGAGGAATAAAGGTTTGTGAAAAAGAGGGAACTATAGTAGAGGGATAGATCCATACTTAAGTAACCTACAAAAAGTGTTAGATGGATATAGATAAAAAACATGACAAGAAATAAATGTTTGTTCAAAGTAATTTTTAAGGAATTGTGCATTGGTGGGCTCTTTGAAAACATGGCCTTCGTTAGTTTGAAGATGATATGTGCTTGGACCAAGAATTTTTTTAACTAAATATAGGCCCCACCATTTTTAGGCATATTTACCTTCTTTATCATTAATTTAAAGATAAGATCATCAACATTGAAAGTGTGAATTTTAACACATTTGTTATATTCTTGGGTGATATGAGCCTTGTATTAGCGGTTATGTTTCAAGGTAGAAAAATGATTTTCATCAAGAAGATCAAGGGCATGAAGTCAAGATTCATGTAATTCTTCATCAGGATAATACCATGAAGAGATATATAAAGAGAGGGAATCTCAAATTTTATTATAAGAACTGACTCGAATCCATAGATTAGCGAGAATAGAGTTTCCCCAGTGGCATTACGTATGCTAGTTTGATAGGACTAAAGTGTAGGGTAAAGATGAATTTTACAATCTATGTGGGTTTCATGAATTTTATTTTGGATAATTTTGTTGAGATTTTATTTATGGCCTCATCTAAACCATTTCATTATGGATGATAAGGCATGGAAAATTTGTGATTGATCTTAAATTTTTTGCAAAGTTGTTTAACATGTTTATTTTTAAAATTACCACCATTGTATAAAATGATGGTATGGGGAATGTCAAAGTGGCAAATTATTTAGTGAAGAATAAATTTGGAAATGGTAAGAATAGTGATGTGAATGAGGGGCATGGTTTCTACCCACTTAGTAAAATATTCGGTAGTAGTGATGATAAAGACATGCCCATTTTGGGAGCAAGGAGTTTTACCAATGAGATCAAATCCCCATGTGGAAAATATCCAAGGAGATTTGATAGTTTGATGTTTGGTATGAGGTGAATGGATAAGATCATCATGAACTTGACAAGGAGTGCACTTTTTAGCATATTCGATTGCATATTTTTCAAGAGTAGGCCAAAAGTAACCCAACATAGGCATTTGCATGATGTATCATGTCACTTACAATGACCACTATAAATCCCACATGTGCTTGTTCAATAAGAGGAGGGACCTTATCTTACATAAGACAATAGAGAAAGGTACCTTTATTGTTGTGATAGTAAAGGATGTTATGTTAAAATACATACTTGAAATATTGTTTACAAATGCATGTCTTTTTATGAGAGTTTAAATTATAAGGATAAGTTTGATGTTTTAATAATTGAATGATGTCTTAGTACCATGGGCTTTTTTGAATGGTAATATCTTCAATATGATAGATAAGCAAATATGGTAGTTGATTTGACGATAGATATTTTCTTATTTGAATAAAGAAAGAAGGATCAGAAAGAACTTGATGTGGATAAAATAGAGAAGTTGAAGAGGCAAAAGAATCAACAATGGATTTTTGATCTTTAGGAATAGGCTCAATACTGAAAGAGATGAAAACCTTAGTAAGGGTGGTTGAAATTTTATGATAGGTGATAAGGTTCTCACTTTTACTTTGATAATCACCATTAATTTCATGGAAAATAAGTTGAGAATTGCCTAAAGCATGAAGGTATTGAATGTCTAAATCAAGAGCAGCTCTCATGCCTATGACAAGAGCTTTGTATTTGGCCATATTATTAGTGACATCAAATGTGAAGTGAAAATCTATAGGAATGATCTTACTAAGAATATTTTTAAGAATGTAACCCGCCCCAGCTCCTTGAAGATATTTAGCACCATCAAAGTGAAAGGTCCAAGTATCCTCATACAAGTCAACATTGATTTCAAGAAGCTCATTGATAACTACCTTTGGTTTGGTAGTAATAGAGGGAGTGGAACATTCTTCAAGATTATTATCTTTAAGATTAGTAATAAATATATGAAAATAATATTTTAGAGAAATAACTTCATTAAGACATTCAAAGTAAAGGATATTATCATCTGGAAGGTCATCGTAAAGGGAAGAAGTCACTGAAATGGGAGCTATGGCAAGTTAGTTAGCTATGAATTTCCCTTTGATAGCATTTTTTGTGATGATACAAAGATCAAGTTCCATAAAGAGGACCATCCATTTTAAAACTCTATCTCTAATAAGAAAGGCCTTAGAGGATGAATGATGAAGGGGGTCCAAATGAATGATGACATATATAATTTGGTAAAACATATAATGGAAAAGATTTTTAGCTATGAAATAGATGGTGAGGCAGTCATTCTTAATTTTGGTGTAACATGTTTCATATTCAATGAGGCCTGGACTATTTTAGTAGATAACATACTCTCTTCCCATATCTTTTTGGGTAAGAATTTCCCCAACAAAAATAGGTGTGGAATAAGTATATAGAATCAAAGATTTATCATTAGAAGGAGGATGAAGTGTAGGTGGGTGAAGCAAAGACTCTTTCATATTATCAAAGGCTTTTTGACATGGATTCATCCATTTTAAAGTAGTACCTTTCTTGATAAGGGAATTAATGAAGTGAATTTGATATTTCATTTCAGAGACAAATCAACTAATTGTACCAAGATTACCTAAATAAGTATGAATGTCAAGAATATAATGAAGACTATGCATGTTAACGATAGCATTGATTTTGGTAGGATCAATTTCAATGCTATAGAGAAAAACTAAGAATCCTAATAATTTTCTAGATGTGAATCCATAGACACATTTTTAAAGATTAAGTCTATCTTTATATTGAAGGAGACGGTCAAAGATGATATCAAGATCTAAAAGATGATTCTTAAGATGTTTGGATTTAGTAATCAGATCATGAAATATATGATTCATTGCTCATTGATAAGTGGATCTATCATTTTTAAGGTTGAAGGGAATTTTGATATAGAAATAAGTGCCCCATTCCATGGTGAAATAGTCTTCTATTGGTCCTTAGGAGTGATATGAATTTGATTATATCTTGAGAAACCATCCATAAGGGATAACATTTTGTAACCAGCCATGAAATTGATTATGGAATTTATTGAAGGTAAGGGGAAGTTGTCCATGGGATAATAAATATTAATATTACCAAAATAAATTCAAATATGAATGACCATAGTGAATTTATTCAAAATGGGAACAATGTTGGAAACCCATTCAAAATAATCCACTAGTTTGATAAATTTAGCATTAAGTAATTCTATGATTTCCTTATGACATAGTTGAAACTTTAGGCAAAAAGTTTCTTTACTTTTGACACACAAGCTTGGCATTAGGATAAGTAATTATATCATGAACCACACTACTAAGGTCAATTATAGGCATGCCATCATAGGACCAAGTGAAATATTCATGATATTTATCAAAGATGAAGCTAAAATTATCATGTTTAGTAGGTGAAATCTCTTGATAAACTATAATTGATCGAGGATAAGATGGAGTACCATATTTGATGTGAGTAGTTTCTTCAATAATCATGGAAGTATCATCTTTAAAGTGGTATGGTGCATTATGTAAGGCTAAAACTAGATTTGTTTTAGGATCAATACTAGCAATGAAATTATTGAAAAAAAGAGTTTTAGTTTTAAAGTTTATAATTTTATGATGTTGTCAAGGAATTTGAGGTTCCCAGGAATGAAGTAACTCAAGAATAGATTTTTCACCAAGCAAGGTGGGAAGAAGACCATAATATTAGACATTTAATTCAAGATCAAGAATTTTATTGCCATGGCTATCATATTTGGAATAAATCTGATGGACATTGATTGCCTTGTCATCAAGTGTAATTTTGGGAGTAGAATAAGTAGATAGAGTATAAGATATCAAAGTTTTGGTGTATTTGATGATGGTAGAAGTATTTTATGAAATGATTGGATTAATAGGAGGTAAAGGAAATGTAGATATTTTTGGAGGTTTGAAAGGCATAATTTTCTCTACCGCCCAAGGAGTATCAATAAGAGGATGATTCATGGGAAACACATGACCCTAAAATTATAAGGTATGATCCACAAATATAGTATGTACAACTCGATTGAAAGCATGGATTTGGGTTAAATGTTTTAGGTAATGTTGAACATCTGAGTCTCTAGATTGAGCTTAGTCCATGATATAGTTTTTGTCATATGTTTGTGAAATTATACATGTTTAAGCATCAGGGGATGTTTTAGAAGGTGAAATCCCAATGTTTTTGAATGTACAAGGAGACATGATGAGAGGATCTTGAAATAATTTATCCACTCCAAATTAATTTCAAGTAAAGGAATCTTCTAGTAAAGAAGGATCTTGAGCATTGCATGGAGGGGAAAATTCATTAATCTCATCAATTAGAGGAATGATAAGGTCTCATGGTAATATATAAGGGGAAATCCATTGTGAAATATATGGAGGTAAATTGGTAGTATTGTAAGTGTGTTGAAATTCATTGGGGTCAACATCATCAAAATCTATAAGAGTAAATTATAAATCAGGACTCATATTGATGAACTTGAGTAAAGGATCATTATTGATTTTAGGTTTTGTAGGAATATGATATTGAGGTTTAGGAATAGGAAGTTTAATGCTCCATGGATTGGGATTGAATTCATTCTTGTACCATTTCCCATTATGTAAGAATTTAATATATTGACTACCATAAGAAGCAATGGCTCTGATTCAATGAGTCCATAGATAAACAAGAAGGATATTGTAAGATAAAGTAAGATCAAGGACCATAAGCTTGGTATAAATAGTCTTAGGTCCTAAAGTTAATAGAATCCAAATACAACCAAGTGGATTTTTATTAGTCTTGTCAAAAATGTAACAAGTGAGATAGGTTTGCTTGAGATGACCCTTGTCATAACCATGTTGTTGAATAAGCCACAAGGATGTTACATTAATAGAAGAGCCTTAATCAACTAAGATTTTTTATATAAGAGTGGTATTAATGGCTATTTTAATAAAGAGTGGTGGATCATTGGCATGAAAAATAATTTCATCGTTAATCATGTTTTCTTCAAGAAAATTAGTAGAGGATTTGGAAGGACACGAGGTTTCAATGGTATTGATATTAGTAGGTTGAAATAAATGGTGATTGTTCATATATAAAGTACAGATCTTCAATTTATTGAATTTTTTACATAAGGAATTTATGATGATAGGATGAAGTGTGAACCAACTCCATAAGAGGAATCTTGCAAGGCATAGAGTTGAGTTTTTCAATAAAATTCCAATGAGATTTAGAAGAACCAACATGAGGTTTAGAAGATAAAGTATTCTTATAAGGTATTGATGTGGTTGGAGGATCAGAAGGAAGAAATTTTTCCTCTGGTACTTCTAAATCAACATTAGAGATGGTAGTATCTTTAATAAGTTATTATTCTAAAGATGGTCTTTTAGGCTTGGTAACAGGATCTTTGTGAACCAATTTACAATGATAATTGACCTTGATATTCTTAACACATTGAGATTTTTTATAATAGTGGTCATAATCAACATCAATGGGAAAAACATCCTTAACATTTCCTTGACTATTTAAATAATATTTTTTGGTTATTAGAGGAGGAATCTTTAAAACTTTATTAGTTTTGAGAAGCAAAAGTGTATTTTTTATGACGAAGATTGATCATAGCTTCATGGTTGAATGAATCACTAAACATATAAGAGACCATAAATTTATTGAACCCTCTACAAGATTCATGAGAATTCCCAATGTTAGCATGTAACCAAAAAAATAGATTAGGGTCACACCACTTAGGAGGAGCATTGGGATATATGAAAGGTTTGAAGGGTTGTAAGAATTATTTTATTTGCTAAACTGAAAGAGGTTTATGAGAAGGTGAAGGAACATTAGTTTTTTCAATTCTTTGTTTGGTTTAGAGAGTATTACTAGTGATAACATTATATGTTTATTAATATCCTTTAATAATTTTACTATTAGGTTTGAATTGTTTCATAATAAAGCCTTGGTGTTTATCATGATCAAAAGCTTCATTAAGTGTTTGGGGAACAAAGGTTCAAACCTTATATTGAAGACTAGGAGTTAATCCCATGATAAATATTTTTAATAATTTATCATCAATCATGTTATGATCAAATTTATGATCTAAATATTTCCATCTTTTGATAAATTCATGATCTGATTCATTGGGATATTGCTTACCATTGATGAAGTGGCTAGGACTTTTTTTGGGAAGATCATTGTGTTGAAAATCATTAACCAAAAGATTGACCAAATCTTCAAGTTGCCAAATATAATGTTGGATAAGTTGATTATACCATTATAATAAATCACCAGTGAAATTTTTGATTAAGAGTTTAGTAGTGGCAAAGGTATTAGGTTCGATCCACTCTTTGTAAAGGTTGCCAAAGGATTTAAGAAATGAGTTAGGGTCTTTAGTCCCATCATATTTGATAGTTAGAGACATGTTACCAATTTCAATGGAAAAAATGAAGGGAAATAAAGGCTCATTTTGAATATTTTGAAGCATATTTTTATTCATTATGGGTTGAGGAGTAACATTACTTGAGGCATCCCTAAGAGGTGGAGGAATATAATTAGGATTAGCTTGAGGATGAAAAGTTGGAGGTTGATTAGCCACATTGATTAAGTGTTGTTGAAGATGCATCCTTTGGTTAGTATTAGAATTTTTCATAATGTTCATTTATTGAATAACTTGGGATAAAATTTGGGTTGTATCAGTAGGTGGGTTGGTGTTGTTAGGAGCACTCCCCAAATTGGTATTAGGGAGAGGATTAAAAAAAGAAGGATTTCTAGTGGGATTGTTATTTAAACTTGTATCAATTACTCCAACATTAGTTTGAGGTTTTGAGAAGTTTCTTGGTGAGTATATAAAGGATGAGATCAATTAAATTCATCTTGATGTGTTATTTGCACTATGTTGCAGTTCATAGATGAAGGAGGATAAGAGGTGCCCCAAGAGTTATGGTGCTCTTGGGGTGAAAAGAGAGGAAGAAATGAACATCCCATATAGCATCTAAATGGATTTAAAATATCCAAGAAGATTTTGATAGGATATTTCATTCTAATTAAAGAGATATGAACATAATGCAAAATTAGAAAGATGAGGAATTAAATTGATGAACAAGGAGATCAAAAGATATTCCAACATTGACTAGGTCGATCCAATATAGAAAATAGGGCTCTTAAACTATATAGGATTGACTGGGTTGATCTAGTATAGTGAACAGAGGTAAGAAAAAGATGGAAAATGAGCTAAAAAATATATAGGGTTGACAAGGTCAATCTAGTACAATAAATAAGTGCTAAAAAAGGTACAAGGTTGACTAAGTCGATCTAGTATAGTAGACAAAGAGAAATATGATAACAAGTTATGAGATGAAATAAGACAAGTTTTATAGCTAAGATAGGAGAGTAAGAGATAAAAATAAATAAATAGTCAAATTGGATCAACACTAGTCAATCTAAGTAAGTCACAAAAAACAAATCCTTTCACTAACACTCGCTGATGCAAGTTTTTGCACACATAATTGAGAAAAGAGAAAGAAAACAACTTGAAATATAAATCTAACTAATTGGTCAACTTGATTGTTGATTACTAAAAAATGATTTTTAATGTGATTAGAAGTTGGTTAGAAGCAAGGTACTAGATAGCAATCTAAGGATGGTTTTAGGTAGTTTGAACTCAAAGAGACTATAGTGGAAATGATACAAGCTTGTTATTGGGGCCTACCCCATCACTTCACACACTAACATATTAAGGGTAATGGGTCATTAGCCAAAATATATCATTAACCATGCTTATACTTGACTAGAGCGTCAATTTGACTTCCCCCTTGGTAATGAAATCCATATAGGTTGGCCTAGGGTAGATAAAATGTTAAAGTTATTGTTTATGTTATTTGATTTAGTTACATGTGCATAAAATAGAAATAGTGAATCTAAGTGAATAATTTTAAAAAACTCCCCTAATTAGAATATGTGAACTATTCTAAGCATATAAATAATAATAAAAGAAATGTGTGAGATAATTACTAATAGATATAAAGTTAATTCCAAATTTGAAATAAGGTATAGTGTGGAAACTATATGCACAAAATATAGAACAAGTTTGATAGGTTCAAACCAGTACTATGAAATCAAAGTCTAAAAATGAACTGGGTTGGCAATGCCAATCCAATTATTTTAGACAACACAAAACATAGAACTAGGTCAGTAATGTTGATCCAATTGACTGTGAAAGGGTATTTTTGAAGACTAAAAATTATGAAATGAAAGACACAAAAGAAAGAAATAGAGAATTATAAAGGAAACTTGGTGGATCAGAGATAAAAAGAATGAAGATTGTTTAAGAATAACCTTGAAGAATGCTTGAGAAACCTACAAATTGGGTCCACAAAATTGATCAAGCTATACAGGAATCTACTAAAAAGTGCTAAAGTTTTAAGGGGTCGATAGGGTTAACCTATTAGGATAAAATGGATGTTTGAAAGGTTAGAAACCTATATTAGGTTGATTGGGTCAATCCAGTTGTTGTTCCTAAAAAACTTAAGCAGAGATAAAAATAGTTGGGTCAATAGAACCGATCTAATATATCAAAATACATGATAAAAATTATGATCAAAAGAATGAAATAAGTGAAATAAATCTTACAAGGGTTAGTTTCATGTTGTGTTCAATAGAATGTATGCAATCATAAATGCATCATGTCTATAAATCAATCCTGGCTCAAAGAAGATAGAGCATACCTACACTTCTAATTGGGGATACACTTTTTAAGCAGAAGCATGACTAATATAGGGATACACTAGACATGATTAGGGGATAAATTATCAAAAAATATCATGCTAGGAAGGGTTCCAAAGCCTAAATTATAATGTAATAACAAAACCCTAATGGAGTCTTAGGGTTTAAAACATTCACTCTATTCTAATAACAAGAAAGTAAAATCTAATCTAGTGTACACCAAAGCTTATGGCACAAAGTGGGGTTTAGAAACAATAAAAAAAATATGTATAGGAAAATTAAATTAAAGTAAGTATGAGTTACACCCTAATATATAAAATATGAAAGATATTATTATTTAATCCAACACTTATGTTACTTCTATCTACTAAAAGAGAGGAGAAAAAATCTAGAATATACTTACCTAAATGTGAACCTATCGAGACTCAATCTCTCACTTGGATAATGGGGCTTTACAAGAGGTTTTTATGGTTTGTAAGGATCACTAAGAAAGTCCAAAGCATCTAAAACTTATCCACAAGACAAGATTCTCCAAATAAGAAACTTAAGCTAAGTCTCCTTAAGTAGAATGGTGGAAGAACACATTTTGTTTAAGTGAAAGTGAATAATAACTCTTGATTGCACATATTAATAATGACTGAAATGATCTTGTATATATAGGTAGATCCTTCCCTAAATCCTCTTGGGAAAGTTGGTTATGCAGGGTTGACCTAGTTGACCTAGTGTGTTTTTAGGGACAATTTACTAGGTATGAGTTGGTTCAACCAAAGGGCTAACAAGCTAAGAAAGTAAATAATACCCCTAAACCATACTAGGTCAACCCAATCAACACATTACAATTGACTATCCAAAAGGACTTAAAGACAAGAAAAGGAAGAATGAAAAGAGGAAAATATTAGAGGAATGATCGAGGAGAAATAGCTTAGGGAATGGTTTTGGGATCTAGTTAGATTGTTAATATTGTGGCAAAGAGTGAAAAAAATCATATGAAGTAATGAATGTTTACCCACCCCTTTCTTGATCCACCCCTTAGGACGCACACTTATATATATTGAGTCTTGATGGGTTCTTGCAAGATGTAAAGCATTAATAATCAATAAAAGTTTAAATATTATCTGTATACACCTCCTTCTAATTATACATTTATTGGTATTATATAAACCTAAATTTACTTGTTTCATTTATCATCACTAATATTACTATTAGTTGACACTAATTTCACCTACCCCATCTAATATTATTTATCTTGTCTAATTCCACCATAATATCACCCTTTATAGTCATTTATATTATATCTATTTCCATTATTATTAATCTATTAACCTTATTCCCACCCCACAAATCAATGAATTATCTTAAATAATCATTATCTACTAACAAATCCCACTTGTATAATATTTGAGAATTTAAAATTCCCATGACCCACCTACCCACCTACCCTAGCCTATTCCTTGTCATTAATCACCTATCTAATCACCTATCCCAATAATCTACTAATTGTACTTAGTCTCTAATGGATTCTAGAATTATCTAATTTTAGAATCCTCTCTAGCTTGGATCTTCTTCTCTAGAAGCCCCTATTCTAGAGGCTTCCAAGGAATTTTTTATTTCTAATTAATCCTCCCTCTCTCTTCTATTTAAACACTTCTAATCCTCCATAGAAACCAATTACATGAACTAGAAATCAATAGAGGAATCTATACAATCTCCATGCCATATCCATGAATACACTTAATCCATGAATCCATAATCATAATAATTGATCATACCATCACCAAGTCAAAATTTTGAGTCTAAATGAAATAAACAATCCAATAATTTAGTTTGAATAGCTTGAAGGGAGGATAAGAGAAGCAAGGAATTGGTAAGAGTTGTCTAGTTGATTTTGATTTCCTTCTAAAATCTCTCTTGTTGAGTGTATTATGTATTTTGGGTAAAATTTCTATGTTTTGTTAGTTTTTATTCATTTTCTCAAAATTAGGACCACACAGATACTCCTTGGGTAGCAGAACAAATCTTACTTTCGAAACCTATGAAACTATTGACCAATTTTTGCCCAATAGGCAAAAATTTTGGTCCCCTTCTGCCTCTTACTATTCTAGGCCATTTATTTTGATTTGGCATAGGTCCTATAAAATCCATGGACTCTATAGGGATATTTTATAAGGATTTAGCAGTTCCCTTTAGACTTCATGTTTCTACAAACTCAGTTGGTTCAGTATTTTGGTTCAATGGGATGGTTCATTGGCACTTGGTTCATCCATATTCAAGTTCAAACGACCTTGTTTCAAGCTCTGGTTCAATGGTTTGGTTCGATGAGTTTGGTTCAAGGCCACTAGTTCAACATTGGTTCAGTGCTCGGTTTAAAAGATCACTTGGTTCATCAGCCTAAATCAATCAGTCAGCTCATTGGCAAGTTCATTGGCGTGTAATGGTTGAACCACTTGAACCGTTGAACCATTTTTGGTTCAATAGCTTGGTTCAAGGGTATGCCCAGTTGGTCAAGGAGCAGTCTTCAAGTTCAAATTCCCTTATGAAGGGCAAGATTTTCAAAGAAAAAGGCAACTCAAAATATTTTAGATTTTGTTTAAGGACCGAATTCCTTCAGACTTTTTGTCTGAAGGAATTCGGGCTGCATATACAAAGCAAAGGCCGGGGCAAAATTCTGTGGAATTTTTGTCTATGAGAAAATGTCTGTAGCCATAAAAGCTATGAAAATATATAAATCAAGAACAAACCTAAGAAAATTATCCATAGACAAAAGTCTGTGGGGGAATGTTCGCAGGCCAAAAGTCTGCAGGAAACTGAGAGGCAATCCAAAGGAACAAAGGACCCACCGAAGGACCGCAAAAGGTAGGTGCCCTTGCAAGGGACTCTCGGCCAAAATTCAAAGGGAAATTTCAAAGGCCAGAGGGTCACCTTCCCTTTGGGAAGGTGCTAGGAAGAAACAAAGGCAAAGGAGTGCCCACAGAGAAGGCCGAGGAAGACAAAGCTCGTAGAGAAGCCAATGAATGACCCGATGACATTTTTCCATGGATGGTGACATCCTAAAAACCATCAATATTAAGAAAGCAAATTAGCTGTTGGTTTTCAAAGTGATGACGGCCGCATGAACGTCAAAATTAATGAAATGAAATAGTTGTTTACTTTCAAAATGAAAGAGCGCTAACCATGGAAGGCCCAGAAATGTAGCGACCTGCTAAGAAGATCACCTCCAAGGGCTGAAGGAGCCAGAAAAGACAAGATAGGAAAAGGACAAAGTGCCAGGCATGGAATAAGTAGATAGTCCAAGTGGTGAAGGGAAGCACCAATTTGAGAAGTGACTCCAGAAGGTGAAACAGTGCCTATGAATTAACAATTAGAGACATAAATAACTAGTAGTGCAACCAGTTTTCTCCATTTCAAATTAATGAGTGGATAAACCATGTAAATCACCTTGAAGAAGTAGCCTTACAAATAGACAAAGGGCATAGCTCATAAATGTTTTGACCAGCCTGCTCTTCCTAATGAGGGGATGCAATAGGCCACTTGTAAAAAGGGGTGCCAAGAGGCCTCCTTTCTTATCCTATATATTGAGGACTTGTCATTTGAGAAATCATCTTCCACATTTGTAAGGCATAGCCTTGGTAAAATTTCACCTGAATCAATAAATGCATTTTTTACCTTTATCTTGGATAGATATTTCTATATATCTCTTCAGTGTTAGTTTGTGTTCAGTCATTGTCTCTTGATGCTTTCATAGGTTCAACACCAGCATATCTATTGTCTATAAGGTGCCATTTCCATAGGTGATAGGAGGAGAGCTACATTTAGAAGTGTAGAAATAGAAGAAATTACTTACAGTGTGCATTTCATAGCACCTTGGTGAATCTCTATTTTTTGTGTTTTCATGAAAGCCTCCCTGCCAATTTTTAGCAGCCTGGTCCTTCTGCCATGTGTGAAGTCTATGTATGTATTTGTCTGATTTTAAGTGTGGATGTGTGAAGGGTGACTTATTTTGGTGCATCACCTCTTTAGAGTAGTTTTTCCTACATTTTTCTCCCTTTTCATCCCCCCATTATATATCTATATATATGTATGTCTTAGCACTTGCTAGAATGAACATGATGCATCAAAGGGAGCTAGACCTTATCTAGAGACTCTCCCCTCTAGCTTTGTCAGTCCCACAGGTGAGAGGGGAGTTTCCATAGTTGCAAGGAGAAGGCAGGAGCTCAGCCTCTTACCAAGGGTGTAATCTTCTACGTCAATAGTTTTGGCATGCCTGGTGGGACCCAGTTTGACAACTCAGTAAGGTTTTAGGATTGATGATGGTATTGTTATAGTAAATCAAAGATTTATAGCATCTTGTGACTCCACTGGTAAGAGCTAAATTTTCAAATCAAGACCAGTTTCTTAACTTTCTATGCCTAAAGTCACCACAAGGTCTGCTTCTAAAGGGGTTCCCTTCAATTTTGTTGAGTTGCCTTTAAACTTGGAAAAAAGACTAAGGTTTGAGAAGACTCATCCTTATCAAACAAGCCACCCTCTTAGACCTATTGTAAGGGATGCATATGTAGCAGATCCATAGTTACATCCCATCCCAACTATGGCATTGCCCTTTGTGGCTTTTCATGGTCAGAGCCCCTTGAATCTCCCACATTATGATCCAATCCCAAGAACATACCTAAAAAATGTGCCTTCTTTTGATGGAGAGGGACCCATTACAATCATCAAGCACATTAGGAATATTGCTAACCTCTGCAATATTCACAATGTCATGAAGGAAAATATCACCATCAGATTGCTGGCATTGTCTCTCAAAGGCAAGGGTCTTGACTGGTATGGGACCTTGCTTGTAAATTCAATACATTATTGGAATGAATTGGGTACTCAGTTGACAGACTACTTTTCCAAAAAGAGCGATGACCTCTCACTTGCTGAATAGATGATGACCATAAAGAGAGCTCCACACAAGTATATGTAGGATTTCAACACATGATTTTAAAAGACTTGGGATAGAATCCCCATCTTGGTAAGACTGACTCCCAGCTATGCCTTCTTATATTATTTAAACGCATTAAACAATGATATTGTAGTAATGATACAATCCATGGGAGGGCATATATTGCTTACTGCTTATGACATAGCCATAGCAGCTGAAAATTGCTTGGTACAGGATGGGAAAATATACCTTAAACCTTACATGCCACTTTTCCCAAAAATCCTACCTCCAATTTAGGTTGTTGCTCCCACATTAGCTCTTCTACCTACCATAGAGAAACCAGTTGCTGCTCCATCCAATGAGCTTCATGAAGTTAAGAGTCTATTGTAGAGTATGTCAAAATGAATTTGTAGCTCTCAAAAGGTAGCAAGCTCAAAGCAATAGACCTAATCAGGGATACCAGCATTATGGTCAAGCCCCTAGACCCCCTTTCTAAAACTATAATCAAGGACAGGGTCAGCTTACTTAGACCAGGCTGTTTCAAAACTACAACTCAGGCCCCCTTTCATCATCTAAAGTCATGGCACCTATTCAAAACAATCTAGTACAGGAACAACCAAGTTATTTGACCATGAGATATGGTCAAGAATAGGCTATTTATACAAATGGGATGATGGGTTATTTATAGAATGTAAACAATCAAGTAGCCACTCAACCCCAAGTCTTTGAGCCTTTAATGCAACCCAGGATGAGTAGCAATCAGACCCAGCCTGATTCTACGCTCATGAATCATCTGGAAGGGGAATTTTATTCAATGAATTATGTAGGTGATGTAGACAATTAGGCTGACTATGTTGCAGCCACAACAAGATTCAAGAGGAGGGCAATGGAAGAAGCCCAAGTAACTACCCAATCGACAGATACACCTTCTCCATCACACTCAATTCAAAAGGCCCCAAACTTCAAATAGTCATTTGTACCTTCAGCCCCTCAGCCTGTAGCTCAAGTTGGAATTAACCCCAAATAAAGCTTGAAGGGAGGTAGTTCCTAGGTCAATATAGTGGACTAGATGAAGAAGCTGCATATGAAAATCTCTTTATGGGATTCATTGTCTCTACTAAGACAAAAGGACATACTATAGAAGGAATTACATGAGCTAGATCAACAAACTATCCCAGCAAGCACTGATAATGTCTTAATGATGATTAGACAACCTTCCACTTCAGGTTAGGTAAAGAAGGAAGAGAAAATTCCCCCTTTCTATGTGTCTTTTGTTATATGGGATTTCTTGGTGCATAATTGCATCATTGACAGTGGGGCTAGTACCTTAGTGATGCCCAAGTGCATAGCTAACATGATGGGACAAAAATATGAAGATATGAATAAGGGAGTCCTATAGTTGGATGGGACACTTGCAAAAATAGTTGGGATTTTGAAGGGTTTAAGCTTGACATTACATGCTTGCCCAACCTTCTCAATTCCCCATGATATAGTGGTAGCAAATGTTCCTCCCTATTTTGCAATTTGCTTGTCCAGGGACTTCACATCAAAGATAGGTGGCTATCTAGTAGCGAATTGGTCCTATCTAGTTTATAGAACCAAGTATGTGACCAAGGTAAAGATCGAATCTAAGCCACTCTACAAGGACCATCTAAAACCATATTTGCCCAAGGTAGAAAATGTTAGTTACACCATTATCGACCCCAAAGAGTCCTAGACAGACCAATCTCCATCCTCTACTCTTGAAGGAGTTGTAGACTTACTCTTGGATGAGTGGGGAAATGATAACTTCAAACATGATCTTTACAAGTTCATAGAGGAGGCAGGCCTTGGAGTCTACTGGATGCATGAAGAGGGTACCTTCATACCAAATATAATGAAGGAAAGCCAAGAGGACCTAAGCCTATGGCAGCTATATTTTGACAGTTCCAAAAGTAAGTTGGGAGCTAGTGATGGGGTGATGTTAGTCTCCCCTTCAAAGGAGAGATACTTTACAGCTTTTCATTTCCAATTTTATTGCACAAGTAATGTTTTAGAATATGAGTCCCTTATCCATGGTCTGGAATGAGCAAGAAAAAGAGGGATCAAGGAGTTGCAAGTTTTGGGAGATAGTGAGTTGATTATAAATCAGGTGAAAGGCTAGAATCTGACCAAGAATTCCTTATTGAAGTCCTACAAGCATAGGGTTTAGGACTTGGTGGAATATTTCCTCACTTTCAATATCACCTCCATTCCCAGGAAGCAGAACAAATAGGTGGATAGGCTAGCAGCAATTGGTGCTTAGTTTGATGTTTCTAGGGAGATAAGTCGAGACTATGATTCATGCCATTTGAAGGTGGTAGTTTGGCCCTCCATCCCTAAAAACATTACAAACTAGTAGGTTTTCAAAAATGATCAACAAATAGCTTTTTTATTATAGGAGGAAGCTAAGTTTACAACATAGAACCAGGCAAAGCTATAACAATAATATGGCAACCAGATTGTTCAATTGAAGAACAATAAGCTTCCTAAAGGTTTGGTCACTCTTGAGAACATCTTCAATGGAGATGACCAATTGAGAAAAGACAAGGTATGCATCACAACTAAGGAGGAGAATTATGAAAGGGTTGAGATCTTCAAGGACAAGTTGCTTGTGCTTGGAAAAGTTTGCACGATTCAAGAAAGGTAGGCTTTCATTTTATTGTGTCAAGAGTTTGTCAATGTTTTTTCTTGGAATTACACTGATTTGAAAGGCTTTGACCCAAGACTCACCTATCACACCATCAAATTAGAAGAAGGTGCTAGGCCAGTCATGCAAAAGTAGAGGCCTGTCAACTCAACAATTGAGCCTCTCATGCAGATGGATCTAGATAAATTGATTGAGTCTGAGATTATATTTCCAATCAAACATTCCTCTTGGCTAACCAATCTTGTTCTTGTTAGAAATAAGAATGGGGAGATCAGGCTATGTGTCAATTTTAGGGACCTTAATAAAGTCTCTTTAAAAGATCATTATCCCCTCCTAAACATGGAGTGGATCCTTCAGAAGGTAATAGGGAGTGAGTGTTTCTCCCTCCTTGATGGTTATTCAAGGTATAATCAAATTTTGGTGTAAGGCTGTGACTAGCATAAAATAGCCTTCACTACTAAATGGGGAATGTTTGCCTACAAGAAGATGCCATTCAGGCTGGCTAATGCTAGTGCTACCTTTCAGTGAGCCATAGACATGGCTTTTGGAGGCTTGATAAACAACAATGTGCTAGTATACCTCGATGATTTGATGGTGTTCTCCAAGGAAGCGAGCCAACACATGCAACACCTCAGGCAAATTTTTGAAAGATGCAGGGAATTTGTCATCTCTCTTAATCCAAAGAAATTCATGTTTTTTGTTCATGAGGGGAAACTCATTTACCACATCATGTCTAAGGAGGGCTTATCCATTGACCTTGAGAGAGTTTGTTCTATCCTAGAGATGTCCCTACCTAAGCACAAGAAAGGCCTGTAGAGTTTCTTTGGTAGGATAAATTTTATTCAGAGATTCATTCCAAATTTTGTAGAGATAGTCAAGCCACTAACCTCTATGATGAGGAAGGGTGAAGAGTTCACATGGACAACACAAAGGAAGGATAGCTTTGAAGCCATCAAGTAGGCCATAACTTGGGCTCCTACTTTGATTAGCCCTGACTTCAACAAAGACTTCAACCTCTACACTTTTAGCAATGAGGAGGTGATCTTTTCCATGCTTACCCAAGAAAATGGTGATGACCTCGAGCAACCACTTGTTTTTTTTAGCCAAGGGCTAGAGGATTTTGAAGTCAGATACATATATGTAGAGAAGTAAGTCCTAGCAGTAGTGTGGAGCTTGAAGAAATTTAGGCATATGTTGTCTTACAGTAGGATTCACCTCATGGTTACACATCTTGGTGTCAAGGATTTCTTGACCAATCATGAATTAAATGAGAAGAGAGCGGGGTGGATCACCAAGGTGATGGAGTATGACGTAGACATCAAGATCACCAAGCCGGTGATGGGAAGAGGCATGTGTGAACACCTTGCTACAAACTTCAAGCAAAAAGGGGGAGATAGCTTACTAATTCACAATGCAGCTACAACGAAAGAACCTGTTATCATAAAGGACTAGACATTGGACCTGAGGCATTTCCTTCTCACTAATGAGTGCTCACAGGGTCTTGATAAGACTGAAAGAAGGTACTTTAGGCTGCAGTCTCTCCCTTATGTCCTGGTTGATGAAGTATTGTTTAGGAAGGATCTCTCTAGGGTCCTTCTAAAATGCATTGACCTAAACTAGGCTGATAAGGTATTATCTGAGTTCCATGATGGGCCAACAGGTGGTCATTTCACTCTTAGAGCTACTGCAGTAAGGATAATGAGAGATAGCTATTTCTAGCCTACTCTTTTTAAGGACACCCATGCCTAGGTAAGAAAATGCCAAAAGTGTGCAATTTTTGATGGGAAACAATGATTGGCTGCCATGCCTCTACAGACTATTCAGGTGGAACAACCATTCATGCAGTGGGGCCTAGACTTCATAGGGATGATTAATCCTCCCTCCAGTGATAGACACAAGTGGGTCTTGACCACCACAGACTATTTCACAAGGTGGGTAGAGGTTGTTTCTCTGAAATAGGAAAATGAAAGTGCGATCCTAGAGTTTTATGAGGACTTGGTGACAAGATTTGGGGTCCCAACCACCATAATCTTAGATAATGCCTTGGCTTTTCTAGGAACTAAAATAAGTGAATGGGTGTTGAGGTATGTTATATATATCAGCACTTCATCTAATTATTATTTATAGGGAATGGGATGGCTGAGTCCACCAACAAAAATTTGATCAAGATCATAAAGAGGACCATGGAAGAAAATCAGAGGACTTGGCATGTCAAGCTGAAAATAGCTCCATGGGCCGATCAGATCACTCCAAAGAGAGTAGTCAAAAATTATCCATATATGCTCGTGTATGGAAGGGAAGCTAGGCTTCCCATCTCACTTGAATTTCTAGCATTATAACTCACTCGCCAGCTGTAATTAGAAGGGAGTAGCATGGAGGTTAGGCAGTGCGAGCTGATGGAGCTCCAAGAGACAAAGGACCGGGCTATGGCTTCTATGACTAGTCACCAATAGCAAACCAAGAGACATTTCGACAAGAAATCTTCATCAAAATATTTCTTTGAAGGAGACATTATCTTGAAGTGGGATGAAGACTGAGCTAAGCCTGGAAAGCATGCAAAATTCGATACCATATGGAGTGGCCCATACATAATCACTCAGTGCAAGCAGCATAATGCATTCCAACTCTCCAGGTTTGATGGTGAAGAACTATATATCCTAATTAATGGGATACATCTAAAGCATTGCCATTGAGTCTCCTTTCATCTATATATATTTTCCCCTTATTTCTTTTCTTTCTTTCCCTAAGTGATGTTTCACAAGTAGTAGTTTTCTTAGCTTTGTGTGTGTTTTCATTACCTTGGAGGTAAATCTACGTGACTAGTTCTAAAATTCATCAGAGCTATTGCTAGTTTTTTAAGTTACCATCTGACTCCATGCCTAATGGACTACAAGGCAACTAATCTCTAAGCATAGCAGGCATGCTTCCCCTGGGAGTCACCAATTTGTTGACCAATTTTTTCCCAACAGGCAAAAATTTTGGTCCCCTTCTGCCTCTTGCTATTCTAGGCCATTTATTTTGATTTTCCACAAGTCCTATAAAATCCATGGACTCTACAGGGATATTTTCTAAGCATTCAGTAGTTCCCTTTAGACTTCATGTTTCTATAGACTCAGTTGGTTTAGTCTTTTGGTTCAACGAGATGGTTCATCGGCACTTGGTTCATCCATCTTCAAGTTCAAACGGCCTTGTTTCAAGATTTGGTTCAACGGTTTGGTTCGATGAGTTTGGTTCAAGGCCACTGGTTCAACATTGGTTCAATACCTAATTCAAAAGATCACTTGGTTCATTGGCCTAGTTCAATCAGTTAGGTCATTGGCAAGTTCATTGGTGTGCAATGGTTGAACCACTTAAATCGTTGAACCATTTTTGGTTCAATGGCTTGGTTCAAGGGTATGCCCAGTTGGTCAAGGGGTAGTCTTCAAGTTCAAATTCCCTTACAAATGGAAAGATTTTCAAAGAAAAAGGCAACTCAAAGGATCTCAGATTTTGTTTAAGTCCCAAATTCCTTTGGACAAAAAGTCTGAAGGAATTCAGGCCGCATATACAAAGCAAAGGATGGGGAAAATTTCCATAGACTTTTTGTCCATAGGAAAATGTCTATGGACACAAAAGCCATGGAAAATATACAAATCAAGAACAGACCTTAGAAAATTGTCCAAAAATAAATGTAGGGGAACGTTCACGTGCCAAAAGTCTGTGAGAACTTGGGAGGCAATCCAAAGGAACAAAGGACCCACCGAAAGACCCTGAAGGGCAGGTGCCCTTACAGGGGACTCTCAGCCAAAATTCAAAGGGCACTTTCAAAGGTCAGAGGGTCACCTTCCCTTTGGGAAGGTGCCAGGAAGAAACAAAGGCAAAGGAGTGCCTACAAAGAAGGCTGAGGAAGACAAAGCTCGTAGAGAAGCCAGTGAACGACCTGATGACATTTTACTAGGGAGGATGATGTCTTAAAAACCATCAATCTTAAGAAAGTGAATTAGCCATTGGTTTTCAAAGTGATGACGGTTGCATGAATGTCAAAATTAATGAAATGAAATATCTATTTGCTTTCAAAATGAAAGAGCGCTAACCATGGAAGGCCTAGAAATGCAGTGACCTGCTAAGAAGATTTCCCTTGAGGGCTGAAGGATCCAAAAGAGATAAGATAGGAAAAGGGCAAAGTGTCAGGCATGGAACAGGTAGATAGTCCTAGTGGCAAAGTGAAGTGCCAATTCAAGAAGTGACTCCAGTAGGTGAAATAGTGCATGCAAATTGACCATTAGAGATGCAAATAGCTATCAGTGCAACTGGTTTTCTCCATTTTTCATTAATGAGTGGAAAAACCATGTAAATCACCTTAAAGAAGCAGCCTTAAAAATAGACAAAGGGTGTAACTCATTAATGTTTTGACCATCCTGCTCTTCCCAATGAGGGGATGCAATAGGCCACTTGTAAAAAGGGGTGCCAAAAGGCCTCCCTTCTTCTCCTATATATTGAGGACTTGTCATTTGAGAAATCATCTTCCACATTTGTAAGGCATAGCCCTAGAAAAATTTCACTTGAATCAATAAATGCATTTTTTACCTCTATCTTGGATAGATATTTCTGTGTATGTCTTGAGTGTTAGTTTGTGTTCAGTCATTATCTCTTGATGCTTTCACAGGTTCAACACCAACATATCTATTCTCTACAAGGCACCATTTATATAGCTGACATGAGGAGAGCTACATTTAGAAGTGCAAAAATAGAAGAAATTACTTACAGTGTGCATTTCACAGTACCTTGGTGAATCTCTATTTTTTGTGTTTTCATGAAAGCCTCCCTACCAGTTTCTAGCAGCCTGGTCCTTCTGCCAAGTGTGAAGTGTATGTATGTATTTGTTTGATTTTAAGTGTGGATGTGTGAAGGTTGACTTATTCTGGTGCATCACCTCTTTAGAGTAGGTTTTTTTCCTGTATCTTTATCCCTTTTCATCCCCCCATTATATATCTATATATATATGTATGTGTTAGCACTTGCTGGAATGAACATGATGCATCAAATGGAGCTAGCCCTTATCTAGAGACTCTCCTCTCTAGCTTCGCCAGTCCCACAAGTGAGAGGGGAGTTTCCATAGTTGTGAGGAGAAGGCAGGAGCTTGGCCTCCTGCCAAGGGTGCAATCTTTTGCGTCAATAGAAATGTTTTGCATATTTTATACCATCTCCTAAACCAGTCATTCCTTTTGATTCTCTCCCCATCAATGACATTCATGACAAACCAATCAAATCAAATCAACCTTCTTCCCCTACTCCACCTAGTCCTGAGATTACATTACATGTCAAGGCCATAGATGTATGCCACATACATTCTAAATATGATTGTCATGGTAATAAAATTATTATGATCTCAAAGTAGATGTTGAGTATTATGGTCCTCTTCCAACTTTTCCTAGTGATGAAGCCATTCTTGAATTTCTTCATGCTTTAGAACCTTAACTTCATTAGTAATATCATAAACTTGGGAATTTCAATAAAAAATCTCCTTGTTTCAAAAACTTCATTGCTAGCATTGATCCTAAAATAAATACCATTTCCTCTTTACCTAATGTGACATATCATTTATAAGATGTAAATGTTATGCTTATTGAGGAAACCATCATAATCAAATATGGTACCCCATCATGCCCTTGACCAATAATAGTCTCTTGTAAACTTACACTACCTAAGCATGATAACATTAGCTTGTTCTTTGATAAATATCATGATTCTTTCTCTTACTCTTATGATGAAATTATTATAATTAATTCTAGTATCATGGTACATAATGACATCACCTATCCTAATGCCAAACTCATATGACAAAATCAATGGAAAATTCCACTAGAAGTTTCTACTTTATGCCATAAATAAATATTTAAAATTATCGATGTTAACTTTACTAATCCTTTGGACTATTCAAAATGAGTCTCAAACATTGTCCTTGTTCAAAATAAAGTCACCATGCTCATTCCCATTTTCATTAATTTTAGTAACCTCAATCTTATTTTTCTCAAGGATAACCTCCCTTTACCTTTCATAGATGCCATCATCAATTATGTTTCTAGTTATGAATTGTTATCCCTTATGGTTTGTTTCTTGGGTTATAATCAAATTCACATTGCTCCTAAAGACCAACATAAGATAATTTTCACCATGGAATGGGGCACCTATTATTATGTGAAAATTCCTTCAACCTCTAAAATACTAGAGTTACCTATTAGTGTGCAATAACCCACATTTTCCATGACCTTATCTATAAGATTGATGAAGCTTATGTGGACGAACTCATTGCCAAGACTAAAATCCATAAAACTCATATTTTCAATCTTGTTATCATCTTCTATCACCTGATCAAATATAAAGTTAGACTAAATCCATAAAAATGTGTATTTGGCATCACATCTAGAAAATTTCTAAGTTTATTAGTCTCTCTTCACATCATTGATCTTGATCATATTAATATTAACACTATTTTCAACATGCCCAACCCTCATTCCATTGAGGATATTTTCACTTGACTTAACAAACTTGGGGTAATAAGATGATTTATCCTCAAAATGGATTACCGCATCTATTTTATTAATTCTTTTTTAAATAAAGGCAATTCCCTAAAATAGACTGATCCTTAACAAAAAAACATTTCATAATATGAAAGAATATTTGCTTCATCCACCCACCCTTCATACACCTTCTAATGATCATCCTTTAATATTAAATACTTCTTCCACACCTATATCAATTGGGGAAATTCTTACCTAACAAGATGATACTAGAAGAGAATATGTTATCTATTATATCTTTTGAGGCCTCATTGATTACGAAAAATGTTATTATAAAAGTAGAACATGATTGCCTTACCATATAATTTATAGTTGAAAAGCTCTAAAATTATATGCTTTATCAAACCACTTATATTATAATTAATTCTAATCCACTCCATCACTCCTTATATAAATTCTTTATTCCTAGATATATAATTATCAATTGGATGGTCCTTCTCCTAGAATTTGATCTCTACATTATTATGCAAAAAGCTATCAAAGGACAAATCATTACTGATCAACTCATAGTAAATCCTATACCATCTATTGACTACCTTCAATATAGTCTTCTTGAAAAAACAACCTCTTTATTGAAGACCTTAATCAATTTATATCTCTCAAATATTACTTCCATAATTTCACTACTAATCTTGAAGCAAGTAATCTAGAAGAGTCCATCTTCTCTGATACTATTAAATCTCAAGTAGTCATCAAATATGTAATGTCCCTTTCTTCCAAATGAAACATTTTTATAAGACTATTATCCTATTTTATCCTCATAATCTAAATCAGATGATATAATATAATAATTTAGGTCAAGTTATTATTCACACAAGCACTTTTCACATGTCAATATTAACTATAACTATTCATGGTGATGTGGTAGGTGATGTAGCTAATGATGTAGGAGATGAGGTGGATTTTGGACGATATGGCATGAATCACAAATGATCTTTCATGGAATCTAGTGTATGTGATTGAGTGGGGTGAAGTACTCCACTACAAGATAGGATTTCTTGTATTTGGTGAGTTACATGTCTTCCTTTTGGGGATGAAGATAAGGGGTTAATAGTTATGGTACAAATCTAGGAGAGAATATTGTGTTGGCATGAAAATAAAATTAAAAAGGTGTTAGAAATATTTTGGAAGCTTATGGGAACATGGAAATGTAGTGACACTTAACCCTTGGAATAAGATGACAAGACTACACTATGGATATTTGGCTCACATGAGGAAGTGGGGAGAAATTTTTGGTACACATGGAAAATGAAAGACCAAGAAAAAAGAAGGGGTGTTCATGTGATACACTTTTGACCATTCTCATAAAGGGACAAGTATCTCACTATTTTTTACATGTGTGAGTGATGAGGACATTTTGGAGTGATATGGAAAGTGGTGGAGATATTATCAATAGTAGAATATTCACACTTGACCCTTGCACATAGTGTCACATGCCCAATAGTAGCCATTTTTGCCCACATGGAAATGTAGTGACACATTCTCTCTCTCCTCATGTTTCTTCTCTTTTTTCCTTCTTTATTTTAAATTTTACAAATAAAGAGATATCTCCCTTGGTCAGGCATGTTGAATATCATACATCGTCCCCCCCTGCATTTTTAAATTTTGAACTTGGTTCAACTTATTCCTCTCCTAAAGATGAAAACCTTTTGAGTGAATAAATCTTTGAGGATAAAAACCCTCTAAGATTTTTTGGTTTTGGTTGTGAAAGATACTCCATGGCTGGCTTAAGGTGGCTTCATTCAAATTCTACATTGGTGCTTCAAATGAGTTTATATGTAAGTAGTTTAATTATAATATTTCTATGTTATATGTATTCCCAAGTGTTTTCATGTATTTATTTAGTTAGTGAATGAATATTAGAGTTGATGCCTTTAATTTTTACATACCTCAATTATGTGATTGTAAGCTAATTCATAAAATTCAAAACAATTATACTAATTATCCTTAGATGCATATCATAGTGGTATCAAAGATGGTGATCTTGATAACTTGTAGGTCTTTGTGTTGTTTGATGTTATCAAGTGGCAAGAAAATCAAATATTGGAAAAGACAAAATTAAATTACAACCAAAAGAAATAGGTATTGATTTAATAAGAGAGAGATGAAAAAATTAGCAGAGACCCATTTATACTTGGAGATAAAAGGGGTGATCCATACAATCTAGAGAATTTCATTAGTGATTTAGATAGGGGAAAACAAAAAATGATGAAGAAGATGACTCAACAGATGTCTTAATCTTATTAATAGATAGATTAGTAAATGGCTCAATCATAGAATCAAATTACTCATATGTTTGTTTCAATGATGGGAAATAATAGTAATAAAAAGAGCAATGGTTACAATGGGATAGAAAGATCCTATACAGTCAATAATATATCTATTCATATGTAAATTATTAATGGTTTGATCAATTCCAAACCTTCCATTCCTTACTTCATTCTATTGGGTAACACTTCAAAAGGGAATGATGATCCCAATGATCAATAAATGTATGCTCAAGTATGCAGTGGTTGATAAGCACTAGGGGTAGGTTTCCAGTCTAAAATGCATTTAATGACTATTTATAATTCAAATAAAGTCATATACCTCATAGAGGTGAGAGTGGAGTATCCTAGAATAATGAGTTACAAAGAAAGGTGGGTAAGTTATATATTATAGTTCTAGGAAGACTACCACTAGAGCTTGGGTCCAAAATCTTGACACTTATTTTTAGATTAATCATATGGTTGAAAATTAAGTAGTTAAATATACAACTTGTATACAATTGGAAATGCAAAAGATCTACAAATCAATCCTAGCTCAAAGAAGAAAAATCCTACTTATAATTTTTATTGGGTATACATAGATAATTAGGGTCATGACCAAGATGTATAAACTAAACCTAATAAACAGATCTCTTAACACAATAATATTATTAGGGAGGGTTTCAAAGACTCTAGTTAAGCAAAACTATGTAATAACCGTAACTAGGTACTATGTTTTCATATTCACTAATTAATAACAAGTAAAGCAAAATCTAATATAGTGCTCACAAAAACTTGTCACAAAATGTGGGGATAATAAAAATTAAAATTAAACATGCATATAAGACATATATTCACACCAATGTATATGTAATCCTAATGCATGGAAGATAAGTGAAAATGCATATCTATGTACTCTTACAAAAGAGAAACAAAGTTAGGAATAATCACCTTTGAAGATGAACCCTCTGAGCCTCAATCTCTTATACAAGGTATTTTTTAAGAGGTTGTTGTGGTATGTAATTATGATAAGGATAATAATCTCTAGGATACACAACCTATCAATACATCCAAAATACTTCTCCACAAGATAAAATCTATATTTGCAAAGAAAGTATGAAACCCTAAGCTTGCTCTTAAAGTATAATGGTGGATAAGTAGATGCATAATATATCTTACTTCTTCTCTTTTTTATATATTAGAAATGAAGAAATTTATTTGTTTATATAGGTAGATCTAACCCTAGTCCTTTTTGAAATTTTAGCTGATAGAGTTGTCGTAATCAGCTATGTATTGTTAATTGATAATAACAATTATTAGAATACTAAGTTAGCACAGTCAAATATATATTTTAGACTATCAAAAAGGGTTTTAGGCTGAGGAAGGGATAATGAAGGGAAAAAATGACTAGAGGAAGGTGAAAGAGAGGAGAAAAGGCTTAGGTAAGTACATAGAAGAAGGTTACATTAATATCAAGTGGTTAGACAAATGGTATTAATGATACAAATCCATAATAATCTTATGAATCACTAATGGTCTTCCCACCTCTTTCTTGATGCACCTTTTAAGGTTGGCACTCAGAGAGATTGAAAATAGATAGGTTCTTACAAGAGAAAAGGTGTTAATAAGTTGTAAAGTTAACAATACTAATATGTGTATACATATTCCCCACTCAAATCTCATCACTTTTTATGTGAGTTTAATAGGGGATGGTGATTTGATAATGAACATAAAAACACACAACATTGAGATAACTAAAAATGACATACAAAAAGTAATTATAAAAGTAAATAAAAGTAACTCGCTCTTAAGGCCAGACTTATTGATTATTCAGAGAGCGATTCGGAGGAAGATACCCAAGAGGAAGAGTCTAAGGAATTGGAAGTCCAAGAAATTTATGAGGACACTGAAGGGAAGTAAGATAATAGTGATTTTGAGGTTATTGAGGAGGATGGTGATGACATTACATAAACAACTAACAAAAAAGGGAAAATATATGTCGAGGAAGCTGGCAAGGAAATTGAGAATGAGATTGGTCTAAAATCTTAAATTGATGCCTTGAAGGATCATATTCAGAAGCTAGAGCAGAAATTCACCAATGGGCTCTAGAACTCGATTCTCCTGAACATGTCTATGCTGAAAGAAGTGGGTAATTCTGGGCTTGCTGTCAATGCTGAGAATACTATGAAACTAAAGGATCTTCTAAAATCAATGGTCATGTAAGGAGAGCCCTCTTTGACTCTCATCTTTTTGTTTCCTCTTTTTTGTTTGATGTGGTTGTGGTACTCTTCTAGTGCCTTCTTTTCTTTGAAGGCTTCATTGGTTGATTGCCTTCTTGTCTTTTTTGCTCTGTAAGGGTTCGGCCCCTGGTCTACTTCCTTACTTTATCAAAAACATATACATACCTTGACTTACCTTTCTGCTAAATGATTATTTTCAAACATCTTAGTCTTGATCATGGAGGGTACAATGCTTGTATTTTAAAAACCCTAGTGATACAAAAATAATAATATAAGCAATGTGTACATAGGTAGGATGGTTAAATTTGCAATGAATTATTTAGAAAAGTTGGCAAATTAGGATTGTTAAGGCAAGGTTAGAACTCAGAGATCATGTATGTAAATGATAAAATGATGACAAATGAATCATAAATGATTTTAGAACACACTATATCACATTGGAAATCATGTAAAACATTAATGGAAAAAATTAATTTAGAAAATACTAAATCACATTGGGAAGTATGTAAAACATGATTGACAAATGAGATATCAATGCCAAAAAACTCTAACAAATATATGTAATCAATTTAAAATTAACTCCATGTATGATAAGCATGTCGAATCAAACATAAATAAAAACATGAATGACTAAAAATTTAAATGTAAGTCAATATGTAAGACAAATATGAATAATTCATACATAAAGTGAAACATGTAATAATTACAAATGGAATATATAAGATAAGTGAAGTCCACATAAATCAAATAAGAACATAATAAATAAATGAAGATCAAAATCTCTAAAGGATAAAAATTCAAACTTAGTGCTTTTTTTGAGATGAATTATAAGAAAACACAACCACCTAATTAAATTACAAGTATGATAATGATATGGTTTGGTAAACAAATGATGTAAGGGTGTTTTTGAGGAAGACTTGGTCCTATCTAAGGTCTTACAATGCAACTCACAAACTATAAACCAATAGATGTAATAAGGTAGATGTGATCAAGGATGTGATCAGCTAAAATCAATATCTGACAAGGGTAATATAATGAAAATATGATGTAAATAAGGAATTTGAGGTGCCACATGGGTGATGTGAACATCCTTAACAAGAATGATACACACTATACAAGTGATAAAGGCTATAAACTATCAATACTAAGAACTTAGGAAATTTTTACTAATGAACACAAAGTTTGGGCTAACATATGAATTTCATATATCAACCCATGAAGGCTATATGTATGAAAATTAAAATAGACCTACCTTCTCATAATGTGTTCCTCATTCCTCAAGACTGATTACAAATCCATCAATCTACTATGAATATTGGATACTTGTGTGAGGAATTAAGTGGCACTAGATAGTATATAATATAATGATACCTTCTACCCTAGTCTATTGGCCTACCACACCCCAATGGACCTCAGATCTATCATGAGTCCAATTTTGGATTTTAATCTTTGAAAAATGTGACAAATATAGATCATGTCTATTGGTGTGATTTGACTTTTAATATTATTTTTGCATTTTTATAATTGCCTTTTTTCATATTTTATGATTTGTATTTTAACTTGTTTTGGATTTTTCTATTCCTCCTCCTCCATACGGATTTGGAGAACCAAACATGAGTAAAATAGGTGAAAAACACAAGAGATATTACATTTGGTAACTAAATAAAAGAACCTAAAGACCAAGGTGTCTAAAAACTTCTAGACTTGCTCACAAATAAGTGTGCAATTTCAAAATTTACTAATGTGAGTGTAGATGGTTTTTGAGTTCTATGGATTAAATCATGTAAGTTAATCAACCCAAATAACCAACTACCTAGTTAAAGTAATAGGGCCATTAGAATTCAATAAAAATACATGAATAAACCATTCAAAACATAATTGTAATCTTAAAGGTAATTTATCTACACCATGATCAAATAGAATGCAAAATAAAAAGAGATTGATATTGTATTGATATAACTTTACTCAGATTTGTGACATTATGATGGCATGATGAGGATTGCTTGATGGTTGATGCTTGAGATTAATTTTGCATGGAAAATTTTTGGATTTATAAGATGGATACAATGGAGTAGAGGAGGGGTTTAAATATAAAGAGGAGGGAAATATCAATGGTGGATATTTAAAGTTAGGGGAAGGGGATAAAGGGTTGAGGATTAAAAAGAATTTAAAATTTCTTAGAAGCCTCTAGATTTAGAGACTTCTAAAGAGAATGGTTTAGAATAGATAGGATTATAGAATCCTCCAATTCTAGAATCCTCTTAGGAATTAATTAGGCTTAGGTATGGGTTACATATGGATTATGTAGATTATTAGGGACTAGGGGTGTAGGAGAGCCTAGGTATAAGATAGTAGGTGGGCCATTGGGAATTTAAAATTCTTAAATAATATGTAAGTGGGATTAGGATGGGATAATAGAGATTTAGTATAAATTAATTGATTTGAGGGGATGAATAGGTTAGAAAATTAATAAATAATGAAAAAGGGTATATTATATAAATGAATATAAAGGTGGGATAAATTAGTAGGCTAACTTAGAATAAATGTGATAAATGAACTTAGTGTCAACTAATAGGAATATCAATGACAATAATGTAGGTGAGAAAATTTATGTGCATACATTGTTCCCCTCTTTTAAAGGGAATTTCAAGTTGATGAAATGGAATGAGTAATGGTATTTAAAATAAAAACCACATCATGGATGAATGTTAGTAGATGATATTAGGGGATACAATGCCCCCTTGAGGGGACATGTGGGAGAAAATGAGATAGATGGCCACTCAAAATAATAAATTATGGGTGGGATTTTGGGATGATATATGTAAGATAGAATATGAATAATATGAGTTGAAATTGATAAATTAACTATAGATGGATGATTATGCCCCTAGCAAGGACACATGCATAGGGATTAAAGATGATGGGTGTCATGGTTGTCAACACATCCCAAGGGGGAATCAAATGTAACATGATGATATGATTATAGGTTAATAATATTTAGGTGTATCTAAAACAAGGATTCATGGAAGGGAAAGATATAGGCTAAGATAAGATGATGATTTAATAATATTGATGATGGGTATAGCTTAAAGCTAAAACAATCAATATAATATAGGTGATGATAGAGAATAATGATAGACTCAAGTGACCAAAAGACTACATTGTATCAAATAAATGATTCATAATATGATGATGACCCTAGTAAGGACACATGTAATGAAGCAATAATCAATTAGTGATTAATGGAATAAAACATGGATGTGGTGATTTTGTCAAGCCCAATCGATAGGTGTATGTGATTGATAAAAAAGATTAAGGAGATAATTATGGTGATTGACCAATAGATTTAATGATTATATCTCAAGGATTTGAATCATGAAAGACTAGAGGATGATGATGGATGAGAAATATAGTGGTTGCGTGATCCTTGGTCACTAAAAAGTGGCCAATTGCTTCCTACATAGTCTGAAAAGACCTCAGGTTGATGTAGTTCTGACTAGGAGATGATGATGATGATTATTATTATTAGTGATTAGAAAGTGATGAGGATGATTAGACTTGTTAGTGATTAAAGGATATGATTTAGATTTTGAAATGAAGATGATATAGATAAAATATGGGACGTTAGTCAGATAAGTCAAGAAGATTATATTAGTGATGGGAATAAGGATGATTAGATGAATGATGAGGTGGAGGTGATAAAACCATCATAAACATCACAAGTCTCATCATAATATAATAAATACATTAAATATAACACTTGATAATATTCCTCATGATATAAGTATGACCAAGAGGACATGATGTCAAGGTGCATGGGAAAATTGTGAACTCTTCATCATTAAGGGAAATTATAAATAGATTGTAGCTTTGGTGTTCTCATAGCATCCTTGTTCATTACCCACTAGATAAAAAGAGATATGATGAAAATAAAACATAAGAAAAACTATATATATGATATTCAAACAATACAAATAAAACAAACAAGTAACACACATAAATATCTACATGCAGTGTCATAATGTCTTTTTTAAGGATGGGAGAGTGATTGGAATAATTTGGTAATGATGATGATCAGGGACTTGGATTTAGATAATATGATCATGATTAGGATGAGGTGTTACTCTTAGTTTAATATGGAAGGATGGATGATGTGATAAGGTCTTTGAATACTTATTTGGTCTTGTAATTGAATTAAACAGTAGTCAAGGAAGGTGTGTTAGAAAAGTGATAACCAGGGATTAACAATAGATAAGGCCCTACAAGAGTTCAATCTAGTAAGGATACTAGGAGATGATGGGATTGAATGCCTTTCATATTAGTAAAAGAGTGATTGGATGGGTGCTAGGTATGAAAAGGCAATGATAAGGAAAGTGATAGGATCAAATACCTTCCAAACTAGTAAAATACTGATGTGATGGGTAATAAATATGAAAAGTCCTTGATGGGGAAGTGATGAGTGTCATATTAAATTCTTAACAAAGTGATGTGTGCCAATAATACCTAGGCCAAGGATGATAAAGAGATGGAGAGATGGGTGACCACTTCAATTTGGTGCTAAGACTGGATGTGGCATCTAAAGATGAGAATATATGAAATGGATGAGACTAGGGGATTGGGAATAAGACAAAACATCATGGACTATTTTTGACATTTTAAACTTTTATGATTTTTAGCATTTTTGACATTTTTCAAATTTTAGGGCTTTTTGGAATATGTATATACACTATACAAATAGGGTTACTATCAAAAGGAGTTCCAAATCTAGAAACTAGGGTAAGAATTTATGGAGTGATGAATGGTATGAAAAAGGATGAGGGTGATGGGGAATGAGGATATGAGGACTAAGGAAGAATGGAATATAGATAGCCAATGACCACATCATGAAGAAACCAAATGTCTATTTGCTTGAGTGTCCATTAGAGGATATGCTAAGAAGATTTTGGATCATGTATTAGGACACCTTCCACTTCCTTATGAATGTCAAGATGGTAAGGAATGAGAGATAGGGTGGATGACATGATGTAAGATGATGGAATAGTTATATGGACATGGTTGATGAGGGACAAATGAAATAGAGGGATTTTGTCCCATAGTGATAAGATACAATAAAAATAATAAACTATTTTACCATGATCCCAAATTGGTTTTCATCATATTACTTGCTTAAGGAACCAAAAGACTATTTTCACTATTGGACGAATGTTTTTTTTTAAACTTTTGAATTTTGAATTTTTGGAATTTTCATCTTGATTTATTGGCTATGGGGATGAGATGCTGGAATGTAGGCACTATGGTGATCTCTAGCCAACACCTATTCTAGGGATGTGTGATGTGATCGTGCTACTATATGTATAAGGTCCCATGTGACCTTCATTAATTATTGATGGATACCCATCTAGATATATATACTAGGTGTGTTTTTTACCCCTAGGAGAGATAATGTTATGTGAGGAGGTGATGTGAGGTATGAATTTGATTAGATTTTGATTTTTATGGATGATAGGATCAAGATAAGATGGTATGATGAATGATGGAGGATTAATACTAGTATTCAAATACATTATTGGACCTTTGGGACATGATTCATTTGATTGGTACCATTTGACAAAATATTGGAGGAGATCCAAGACATTTTGATTTTGAGGTTCATCTTTAATTTGATCATTTGATGGATAATCAACCATATTGATAGTGATTTTGACATCAAATTGATTTTGAGATGGTAGTTGACTTTAACTACCCCCAGGTGCCTAATTATGGGATTCACAAAGGGATAATGATTTTTGATTTGATATACAATGATTATTTTGACTTTGATAGTTCCTTAGTATTAGATATTAGGCTTCACTAGGGGAAGACACATTTGGATTAGGTTGATGATTTGACTCTTCTTGATTTTGACTACTAGTACAAAGATGATTTGATTTTTATGATTTACTTTATGAATATGGTCATGAACCTTTGTATTTATGTCACATAGTATATTATTAAAGTAAGGGTCCAACGATGTTATTCCTGTTCATCCTTATGGAGGGAAGTGATTAAATGAACATCAATAGGGAAGAAAGGGTTGATGATGGATGAAGGTGGTGGTGGGGGCATGATGAGGTCAATGAGTGGTGATGGGGAATCATAATATTCATAGGGGTTCATAGGAGATCCAATTTTGAAATCAAATAATATCTCCTCAAGATCATTAAAAGGATCATCAGGGTTAGTTGTAGTATACACATACAAAAGAGGATCAGATTCACTCTAATTAATTTGATAGATAAATCTTGTAATAATTTTCTTATGTCTTCATCATCCTAATTCAAATTCAAAGGTATTACTAGTGATGTATTAGAGGTACCTAGATTGGTGGTATCCTAAAAAAGACAAGAATTATTGGCATCAATAAGGGATGACATTTTTGATGAGGAATCTAATGTGAATACTAGTGTTGAACATAATCCTAATGAAGATAATACTTCTAATGCTGACTCTAATGATGATTATGATGTACAATATGAAAGGATACAAGTAGAAGGTTGATTTTATATAATTAACCTCTCATTATGGGTTATTTGGTGTGATAATGGAGAGGGAGATTATGGATGGATGATAGGCCCATGGAAAGAAGTATAAGAGATGGGAAGACTAGGCTTATGTGGAAGAGACTTATCTTTTATGGAATATTTATCAAAGATGTGGGGATAATGGAGGAGGGATATGGTATCTTGACCTTGGATTTGAGGGGAAGGGATTGATTGAAAATGGAATCTTGGCACTCATATTCTTGTTTACCCATGGATTTGGACTTATTTGGTTCATCCTTGATTATTATATCACCATGATCAATGAGGTCTTGGATAAATTATTGAAAGTCAGGACATTGATTAGTGGTATGCCCCTAGGTTTTGTGATACGTACAAAATTTATCATCTTTATACCAAAAGGGCTTTGGCTTGGTGGGGTCAAGCTATCAGATAGGTGGATAGACAAATATTTTAGTGATGACTAGTTGTTTAGAAAGGGATTCCAAAGGCATGGGAAGGGGAGTATAATAACTTGATTCATGTTATGACTTAGATGTAGAATAATTGGACTTATTATCATATGGTTTTTGACATGGTTGAGTGGATGGACTATTAGTGTAGACACTAGAAAACATTAAAATATGGTTTTAGATGTTGTGCTGACCCTTGGATCATCCTTGGACCCCATTATGACCACTTCACAACCTTTCAATTACCAAACCTAAGTAAACCTAACTCTGACCATTTTACCTTTATCCTATCAACAACTGATGGTCGACCCTTAATGATCAATGATGAGACTTGATTGTTGATGATCAGCCTTTAACTGCCTTAAGGGTTAAATGTCATTCAATTAAAACTTTTGTTTTTTATTTTTAGATATTTTATCTATGTGCATAATCAATGCATATTAAATATAAAATTAGATATCTTTTTGAATCTATTTTTGAACCTCTTGTTTCACCAATCCTTTTTTCCTACATAAAGATAAGAGAAGGAGGTGAAGAGGAGGATAAATCAGTCATCAAAGTCTTGTGCATTAGAGCCTCTTATGTAGGTATTATTCTAGCTTCCAATGACTAAGATACAGATCAAAAGTGATAATACACATCAATCAATAACCAAGGCATCATCACTTTGTTGAAATTACTTCATAATCTACAACAATTCTTTGGCCACTCATCTCAACATTCTCCAAACCAACAAAAAATCTAAGTATCTATATTCAGTAATTAGTTTAGTTGTTTCTCTTCTGTATAAATTCTATCTATCCTTACCAAACAAACTTCCTTTTACCCAAGCCAAATTTGGTAGTAACCATCAATAGTCACCCAACTACTGATGGTTTACTCCTAACCATCGATGGTTACCTAATCACTGATGGTCACCTAATTATTATTAATCTTACGCAACCATCAATGATTATTGAGTGTCAATTCTAATAGCAAGCTAATTCCACCTACCAAACCTTAACCAAACCCCACTTTCTAACTTTGAGCCATATATGTTTTAACTATAATTCATATCCAATAATTTAGTTCTATAATTAGGTAGATTCATCTATTTCCATGTAATTCTTGTATTTGATTTCAATATATTTTATTATTTATCAAAGTAATCTATCTTTTGATTTTAGAACTTAATTGTTTAAAAGTGTGGATTGATATCCCCCAAAGAAGCTTGTGCTTCTTAAACCTATTGTGTTAGTCAATCCAACCTACTAGCTAACTAATCAACCATTTATTTAGCACTTTCATATCTTCAGGTCACTCATCCCCAAGCAAAGAGGGGTATCTAAAATTGTCTAGATCATTGAGTAAAAACCAAATCCAAGTTTTACTAACCTCACCCTTCTTTCAAATTTTATAACTTTATTCTAAGCAATAAAGCACAATTTACATGAAACATTTTGGCATGCCCGATGGGACCAGTGAGTCATTTATTGGGTTCATTATTGCATATAGGTTCTTATTATTCCTATTTTATGCTCATATAATGAAATCAAAATTTTAGTTTAGGCTTAAAATTGACTACATACATTGAATGCTTGCTTGTTTTATCTCACATAGATTAATTAGTCAAGTGAATTAATTTTATCTTCCCTTTTATCACACACACAAAATGAAACCACTTACACCTAATTAAGCATAATAACATTGACATAAGGCCTGACTTGGATTTGATCACATAGTGGTCACCTTTATTGACTATCCTACTTAGACTATATCACCAAGGAGAGAACCAACTTAGTTTGTTCACTGAGTATAGTCTCTATCAATTTGTATATCTTGGATAAGCACCTAACACCCTTATCATTATGGTGTGTGAAGTGAGGGGGTAGGACCAAATATCAAACCACATACTAATTTCTAACACATATCCCTTTGATAGCCTAAACACAATTTGAAACCAACAATAGACTTATTTTTTAGAACCCACTCTACAAGCCAAGTTGATTTACGTAATTATTAAAGTTTAAGGCATAATCTATAATAGACACTAAAAATAACCTTAGTATTTAATGTGATTTAGTGTGTATTTCATTTCCTTTAATTTTTATTGTCTTATCTTTGTTTGAGTTATGAGATTGATTGTATCTTCCTCTTTCTTTTATCTGCATGGTTTTAACTAGGCAACAACTAAAAAACCAAGCCAATCAAGACCCACCTCCTAATCATCTATCTTCTTCTTCTCCCTCATCCATTTAATACATCTCAAATGTAGAGAGTTCTCCCCATCCTTATAATAATCCTAATATCCATTATATGGTTATCCAAAGTGATGCAGATTTTATCACCTTTCTGAATAATAACCACATAGCCCTCCAGCATTACCTTAACACTATATCTCATTGTACCCCTACTTTAGTTATTCTTGTTAACCCACCTTAAGAAAAACACTTTTATTGACATAATTTCCACCCAACCCTTGGTCACACAAGCATCCTCTTATACCAATAGTCCCACCGATACCACCATCCAAAACCCACCCACCCATCCAACTAACACCCAAACTCCTTATGTATACACATAATATTTTTAACTTTTATTGATTACTAACACTTTGTGTCTTGCAAGAACCTATAAAGTCTCAATTTCTCTAAATGCATGATTTAATGGGTGCACAAAGAAAGGGGTGGGTAGACCATTGATTCTTCATAAGAAGATTATCCCTTTTACCACTTGCCATCTACACACTCATATCCTAAAAACCATTAAACCTAAGCTTATTATTCTTATCCTTACCAATTCTAATCATTTTCCTCTTTCTATCCTCCATTTTTTGCCTTAATTAAAATTTGGATTTTTGGCTATGCTAGGTTGACCATGGTAGACCCTGTACAATTTAAGGTTATTTTTCACTTTTTGGGTTTGTTAGCCTTTTGGATGACCTAACTCAAACCTAGTGATTTATCCCCAAAAACATACAGGGTCAACCATGACTAACCCTATACAACCAACATTTCCAAGAGAATTTAGGGTAAGATCCACTTATTTATACAATTTCATTTCCAACCATTTTTAAGAATAGAAGAGAAGAGTAATAAGTGTGAATGAACATATGCTTATTAACCATTTTACTTGAAGAATACATCTTAGGGTTCTATACTTTCTTTAGAGATATAGATCTTGTCTTATGGATAAGTCTTTTGGATGCATAAATATGTTGTGTATCATATAGCTAAATTTTATTTATTATCCTTACATACCAAAAAAATCTCTTGTGAATCACCTTGGACAAGGGAAAGATTGAGGCTCGATGGGTTCATCTTAAAGGTGAGTATTCCTAACTTTATTTCTCTTTTGTAAGAGTAGATAGATAATGTATTTTTGCTTTTAATCCCATGCATTAAGATTTTTTATACATTTACATGAGTGTATGTCTTTTATGCATGTTTAGTTTAGCTATTTATTTTAGTTCTAACCCCCACTTTATAACATAATATTTGGTGTGCACTAGATTAGATTTACTTTCTTATTTATTAAACATAGGTGAAATATAAACCTAAGACTCTTGTAGGGTTATTACATGATTGTGCTAGATTGTACCTCACGTGGTGTATTATGACAATTGATCCCCTAATTTGTCTAATATATCCCCATATTGGTCATGATCCATCTTAACAAATGTATTCCCAATCGAAAGTGTAGGTATGCTCTATCTTCTTTGAGCTAGGATCAATTTATAGACATGATGAATTTTTGATTACATACATTTTGGTGAAGTCAATGTGAAAATAACTCTTGTAGGATTTATTTCACTTTATTTCATTCTTTTTAGAATTATTTTTATCATATATCGATCATACTAGATCGACTCTATCAACCCAATTCTAATATCTATGTGAATGTTTTTAGGAATAGGTAACTAGATTGACTTAGATGACCTAATATAGGTTTCTAGACTTTCAAACTTCTAGTTCAGATGACTAAGATAACCCAATCAACCCTATACACTTTCAAGCATCTATATTTATCTAATAGTTCAACCCAATTGACCCTATGCATTCCAGTCACTCAGTAGTAGGATTATGCAAAGCTTGATGAACCTAGTTGACTAAGTTAACAAGTTTTTAAAGCATATTCCAAGGTTATTGAATAGAAATATTCATTCTCAGCTTCTCTAATACACCAAGGTTACTTTATATCTCTTTTTTTCTTTATTTTACTATATTTCCTTTCATATTTTTTAGTTTTTAAAACTACCCCTACACAATCAAATGGATCAACCTCATTAACCCAATTCTATGTTCTATGTACTATCTAAATAACTAGGTCAACCTTGGTTGAACTTGTTAATTTTTAGACCTCTCTTCCACAGTATAAGTTTGACCCTATCAACCTTGTTCTATATTTTTTACATACAGTGTCAACACTATACCTTATTTCAAGTTGTAATTAATCTCTATATGCTAGTAATTAGTTCACACCTTTCTTTTCTTGATTTTTCATGCTTAGAATAGTTCACATAATCTAATTAGGGGGGGTTTTAATTAACCATTAAGTTTTAGTATTTCTATTTTATGCACACATGACCAAATCACATAATATAAACAAGCACTTAACATTTATCTACCTTAGGCCAACCCACTTGGATTTCATCACTAAGGGGGAAGTCAACTTGATACTCTAGCCAAGAATAAATCATGGTTAATGGTACATTATGTCTAAGCAACCAACACCCTTATCACTTCAATGTGTGAAGTAAGGGGGTAGGCCCCAATACAAAGCTTGTATCATTACCACTATAGTCCTTTTCAACCTAAACTACCTGAAACCAACCTTATATTGGTATCTATCCTTTCTTATAGCCAAATTCCCATCACATTTATAATCATTTTATTAATAATCTACTAAAACATCTTAGATTGACCAACTAGTTAGTTATTTACTTTCCAAGTTGATTGCTTGATCTTTGCTCAATTATTTGTGAAAAAAACATGCATTAGCCAGCATTAGTGTAAGGTTTTGTATAAAGTGACTCAATTATATTGGCCAATGCTGATCCAATTGACTATTTGTTTCATTTTAGCTCTTACTTTACTATATTAACTAAAAAAATTATCATTTTTTAGTTCACAACTTGTTACAAACTTTATTTTATTTATTGTCTATTGTACTAAGTTGACCTAGTCAACCCTATACCTTTTTATATCCTTTACAAACTATAAAAGATTGAACTAGTTGACTATACTATTTACAACCACTTTTACTTTCTTTTCCTATCTCTATGCACTATAGTAGATTGACCCAGTCAACTATGTAAAGTTTTATAGTCCCTATTTTTGTGCTAGGTCGACCCAGTCAACCTTGTACTATTTTAGTCACTTCTTGATTATTTCATTTCTCATATTTATTCTTTTCCCTTCATCATGAACTATTTAATTTACAATATACATTGAGTTGTAGTCAATAAATATGATGAACTTTACCAATCCTCATAGGGTCTCCCATGCACAGAGTTTGGCTACTCTCTTGAATGCTAGTAATGTTCATATTTCCACTCGTACAATGAACTATGGGACTCTTAATACCTCTTTAAAACATAATCCTCTTTTCTCATTAGAAGACCAAATAGAGTTAGAGTATACTCCTAAAATTCTCTTCTTTATCTTTGAATTTACTCAACATCAAGGAAAAGATCCTTCTATCATTTAAAATCTTATGATTTGTGGTCAATTTGAAGAGCCTTAGTCACCTACTCCTACATTCTCAATTTTATTTAAGGGTGCCACTTTCTTTGATTCTCAGCCTCTTCCTTTGATTATGACCCCTTCTCATACCATGACCTCTTTTTATCTATCTTCTTCCACCTCCATGCCTAGTATCTCAACTAACATGACATGTTCTACATTTAGTGGACCTCTCTTAAGATCCACTATCCTTAATCCATCTACTAGTGCCTCATTTTCAATCCAAGGCAATCATACTTCTAGTTCTTATTCCTCTCAACCATTCACTAGTCCATATTTTGCTACACAATCAAATTTTTCCGCTAGTGCATCACATTCTCATAAAGCTTCTCAATCACCTATAAACACTAATAGTGTTACCAAAGCCACTATTACCAACTCTAATGCTTCTAATAATTCTAATAAAACACATCAAATTTTGTTTCAAACTCTTAATAAAATGAATACATTTTAAGCTCATAACATAAATAAAATGATGAGAATTCAAAACCACCCTCTCCATCTTCAATCTCATCCTCAACCAAAGGCTTGGAGCACACATAACCAAAATGATCCCCCTTCTCATCTTAAATATTCTTAAGGAAATCTCATTCCTCAACCTCCTTTGGTCAATACAACTATCAAAAATCTAAAAAATGAACCTCTCACCACTCAAATTGCTAACATTGACATAGGAGGTATAATACCTACAATTTATTATAATGGATAAACCAATCCTACCCTTCATCCTAAGACATTTAGAAATATTTATAAGGATTGGGTAATATTAAACACGTTTGTTTTTACTAATCTCATTACAAAAACCCTCAAAGGTGATGCCTTAGATTGGTAAAATCAACTTAGATCAGATTTTATTACTAGTTTTGAGGATTTAGTGAATGATTTAGTGTAATAATTCCAAATTTAGTGATCTTATCAAAACACTTTGGTCCATTTCATAAATTGTAAACAAAATTAAAATGAAACCACTCAAGGCTTTGTTAAAAGATTGAAGACTTTGTCAAATAAATGTGAACATAACATGGCTAATGATAATCTTTTCCATATCTTTACCAATTCCTTTTTCCCTAAACTATAATATCGAGTCCACACTCTCTCTTTACATAACTTGGAGGAGGAATTGACTAAGATAAACATCAATATTTCCTTATGCATCAATTCAATCTGTGTAAACATTATTTGGGCCCTTATCTATTAATAAATTAAAAAATTACAATATTACCAATGATGGTGTTACAAATTATTATGACAAAATTCACAATGTTCATGTTTTTATTCCTAACCAACATTCAAAACCAGATCCCCCTTCTCAAAAATATAATAATCCTCATTTCTATTCACCAAAAAACATTAATATTCACAAACATCTATCCTTGGCTCAATTGCTTAAGCATCTACCCAAGACTCTTCCATGAGAGCTTGACCCTACTTGTCTTATGAAACCTTGGTATGATCTAACAAGTTTTTTTTGTTTCATGATAGTTGGGGTCATTCTCATAAGACCTATAGATAAATTCATGTTTTAGATATGTATTTTCTTCTTGGACCTAATTTTAAGCATGATTCCATCATTCACAAGTTTCAATAAGCTTATTAAATTAATTTTAAGGATTTTAAATCACATGATAAAATTCAAGCCTTAAATTAATCAAAATCTCATTTATATATCTACAAAGACCCTCTCCCTAATCATCAACTAATTAAAGACACCGACGACAAGCCCACCCCTTATACCAATAATGTCTAAAGTCTTGTTGAACCAACTTCCAAAGAGAATGTGGTTAACATGACTAAAATTCAAAGGGTGGTGGATTTCATTTATTTTAAAACTACCTACACTCCATTTAGAACACATTGTACTATCTAGGATTCTTCTCTAACTCATTTAAATAAGTTGGTGCAAGATGACCTTATTGATTTTTATGATCTAATTTATGATTCTCCCTTTTATAACACTTCCCATTCTATTTCTATCAATCTTCCATCATTTTCCAACACTAATAATAATCAAGTTTATACTAACACTTTTTATTACATTGTTCAAAGACAACTTGAATCAACTATTTCATCATCCCAACATGATTTAAAACCTTGTTCTAAAACTTATTCTTCCTCTTACTAAAAAAAATTACAATATAATTTGGCTCATCCTTTTGAGGACCTCATTAATCATTACACACCTCTATCTAACAACATTCTTATGGGATATGATGAGTGGGATCCCATCATGAAATTCACTAATTTCCTATCTCAAATTCCATTCCTTGAACTTATGAGGAATTTTACCCATCATATAAATTGTCTCATACAACTATTATTCTAGATGAATGTCCCTTGTCCTCTAATATCAAGATGAGAGGTAGCTTTATCTAGATATAAAGATAGTATATTACAATAATATGAAGAGATGTATATCAATGTTAACAAAACTATAAACACTTCTCTTTATTTAAAATTTCCCATAATTATATGATTCTCAATGAGATTATACTTCATGCATATGATCCTCCCTTATTTATTAATATCCAAATAGGTGATATCAAATTTCAGCATGCATTGATTGATGAGGGTTCTGACACTTGTGTTTTTTCTCTCAATTTTATTAAGACTCTTGGGTATTCAAGATGTAATATAAAGTATACATGCAACACATGCCAAGGATATGATAGGAGGAAAATTCCTCCTCTATGATGTGTGTGGCTTCCCATTACTATCCCACCTATCACCATCCATGTGAAGGTGATGATATTTAACTTCCCACTTTATTATAACATCTTTTTTGGTAGGTTATAGACTCACCACAAGATATTTATTTATTATTCCACATACCAATGAATTGAATTCCCTCATAATGGATCCATTTATAGGATTCAAGGTGACACTAACCCTTTTAATTTTAAACAATACCAAGATCATAGTGTCTTCAAGATTCCTACTCTTGACCCTTTATGAATCATTCCATTATATGAGTATCAACATCTCATATTTCCCATTAATTCAACTCAAGGTTATAATGGGAATCTTGAGATCATTGGTACCATTCCTCCTAATCTCTTAGATTCTAATGATGATGAGCTTGATGAAATTAAATTAATGATCAAAACTTTTGATCTCTCCCCTCATCTCATCTCACAACTTCCTACTTCCTTACAACCTCACTTGCATAAGCCTCCTTGTGATGACATTATCGTAGTCCTGGCCAAGACTAGGCATTCTCTTCATTATACTTCTTTGAATGGAAATGTCATCCCTATTTATGTCATTGATCTTCACACCTTGGGTTATGATGATGGTTATTCCTTAGATGATCCATTGTTATGTGGTCTTATATAGGCTCATGATGTTGCTATTGTCCATTATCATTCTTATTTACCTGATTATTTTCATGCATCTCATTTTTTATTTAAATTATAGTTCCTAATTTTTGTATTTTTCCACTTTATCATAGGGTAGAGATGGCATACCATTTTACTAGGTACCCTGACCTTTGTAGCTGGTTTACCCCTAAGGTTAGTGCAACTCTCCTTAGACCTTATGTAGATCCTACCCTTCCCTTAGTAAAGACTACTATAGTTAAGCCTATTCTTATGCCTGATATATTTGAGCATGTTTATAATCATAATTTTGTTGAGCCTACCCCTATTTTTAATTCTGTTACTCCTGTTGAGCCTAGTTTCATTCCTTCCTCATTATCACCCTCCCTTGGTGATGGTTTGCTTCCTTTACCTAGGATGGATCCTCTACCCACCAAATGGGTTGAGAAGTATTCTTTGGCTTCTTCTACTCTTATTATACCTCCTTCCATAAGTACTAAAACCAATCACAATCATATATTTTATTTCCATGGGATAAATAATCATTCTTCCACCCATTATCACAAGTTACGATAATATGTTGATACCTTACATCCTTATTCCATGTCATCAGACAAAGCCATACTTCCCCTGAAGGTGCTTCCTAAATATCTACCAAATTATGGTGAGATATATTTTCTATGGCATCTATGTGACACCCATCATACTGATCATTATCACATCCTTCAATAACATTTTAAAGATCACCTTATAACCATTATTATACCTTTTAATATTCTTCCCATAGGTCATACCTACAATAAGGATCCTTATTATTCTCCCATGGCTCTACCTCCTATGGTTCCATCAACTCCTATGGTCCCTTCACCACCTTTTATACCTCCACCCATGATTCCTTCACCTATGGACCTTCCCTCACCCATGGATCCTTATCCACTAGGGATTCCTGCATCTCCCATATATCTTGTTCTCATACATTTTCTTGACCATAACTTGCCTAATTTAACTCCTTAGCATGATCCTTTTAGAATTCTTACTTTTTATTTGAAGGATATTAGAAAAGAAGTATTTTCCCAATATTCATTAAAGATTGATGAGGCATTAGAAGTAGTTCATCTCCATGTTTATAGATATTTATCTGATGTCTTGGATAATGTGTGTGAATAAATTTATCAGTATTTATGATCACATGCATGTTGATTTCACATTTTCATTTGGGTTGGATGTGTGCTCTAATCTTATCTTTATCTATCTATTTTATATTTTGACACTATGTTAGATTATTCCTTATCATTATGGTGATCTTACTTGTAATATATATTACTTATCTTATCATTGATATTTCACATATGCTTGTCTTTTTTTATCATTGCTTTCTCTCTCTTCCTTGATTTTTATCAAAACTCTTTTCTTTCCTCTTCATGATTGTTTGCTTTCTTATCTCCATTTTTCATATTTAATTATCATTGTGACTTGGTTATATAAACCCTATTCCATTTGGTCATTATCTCCCTTTTAACATGTGATCAATTAGCAAACAATCCTACTCATTACTATCTTCTTACACTAGTCCACTTTTTGGATCTCATTTTTTCATTCTTCCTTTTTGGCAAACTAAGTATATACATAGTTGAGAATTGATATCACATGCTAGTTCATTATCAATCCTAAGTGTCCTAGTCAGCCTTTGTCTTTGGTTACTTAACTTCCTTTATCCTTAGCCTAAAACTCATTCATGTGTATCACTACATCTCTCATGATTGGTCATTACAAATATGTATGGAGGAGAAATATTCAAAATCCATAAAAAAAAAGTTAAAATCCAAATAATATAAAAAAAGGTAATGATAACAAAAGGTAAAGTCAAAGATCAAACTCCACATTTGGCCTCATGATAAAGTTGATGTCCTTTAGGGTGTGATAGGCCAGTAGATTAGAAGAGGAGAATAAAAAAATATTTTAGTGCTACCTAATTTGTCATGTAAGTAACCAATCTTCATAGCAGATCGATGACTCTATAAGGGTTCCTAAAAATTAGGGAATAAATCATGGGAAGGTAGGTCCATTTTAATTTTATTATACCAATCTAACTTCATGATTTGATCTTAGTAGCATGCTTATCTACATATAAATATTTGTGTCTATAGTGAATAGATTTCTTTTATACATAGATGACCACTAGTCACTTAGTGTATTCTCATGTCCTTAGTATGCCTCATGTATCCTAATGTATTCTTATAAGATGATTACATATTAATTTTTACATTCATTTTTCATTCCTTATATCCCTCATATTTCCTCTTGAGAAATATTGTTTTGTCAAATGATCACTCCCCTTGGGATTCGTTTGTGAGTTGCATTATAAGACTATGGGTAGGATCTGACCATCCTCAAAAATTATGATATTTTACTTCCTATTACCCACATCCTTGATTACATAATTTTTTCTATTTATTCCACCCTAGTGGTTTTCTTTTTGTGATTTGTAGTGTAAGATCATAGATAGGACCCAACTTTCCTCACAAAAGTCTCCAACACTGAAGTCACAATCCAAAATTACATGTGTCAAATATGAGATAAGATTTGATTGATTATGAAGTTAAACATCATTGAAATTATTACCATCCTGATTTAGTGTGTTTTATGATTAATTCATTTATCTTTCACTTTTATCTTCTTATTTTCTAAGTGCATGTAAGAATACAACCATTTCTTGAATTTTTCATACTTCCCAACTTGAATTAGTATGATAAATTTAAGACCAATCTTTTACCAATTTTGTTTTTCTATACTTCCAAACATTATTTAGTATAATTTATTGACTTATTTTATTTTTTTATACCATTTATGCCCTTTTACATACCTCCCATTTTATTACATTTTTGTCATACTTCCCAACATGAATTAGTATGATTTTACTTGTTCTAATTTGGTCCAATAATCTTTCACTTTGGTTTAAAAACAAATCTATTTTTACCATCTTGTTTTTCCATTTCTTGGTTCTTTATACTTACTATTTTCTTTTTATTACACATTTCCTAGCTTGAAATAATATGTAGTACATTATATTTATTGATTATATTTTTCCAAGTCCTTTTTGCTTATTTCTTTTTAACCATACATGTGTTTTTCATAATTATAGAAAAGAAACCACATGTCATATATTTCCTATATCATATACAAAAAATTCAAATACATGTGCAACAAAGAAATATATCCAAAGCATCCATAGCCATAACCATAAAGAACAACCATAACAAATCATAATGAAAACATACACAACCAACAATAATATTCCAAAATGATACACACACAAAGAGATATCTATATATATATATATATATATATATATATATATATATATATATCATGAATTTGATATAATAAATATAACCATATACAATGTTCCAATGCTATCACTAGGATCCATCATATCTATCTCATGGCCTAAACATACTTAATACTGAGGACTTCATCTAACTCCTCTAAATAATACACTATAAAGAGGTCATTTAAGATCTTAGTCCCTCTACCTATCCCTATAGGTGTGTTATCTACACATATGACTACATCATCTGAGTCTATATCTCTATCATCTATGTCACTATGGCCAAATGAGCAAATCTCTCCTTAGCTAGGGCATACCATGCCTACATATCACCTACACCCATCTCTGTTGGTGGTTGCATCCTATCTCTTTGCACCCATATATATTTCTCTGCCTCCCTAGCTAGCTTGAACAAACTCATCTAAGCTGGGGCAAGTGGCACGCTAGGATCCTCCAATGCAGTAGGCACATATGGCTATAGAGTTTGATCTAAGACATTATGGAGTGATCCCATCAATAAGGACCCCCATCTCTCTTATGCATCCTTAGATATGCCTACAAAATCACACTAGATGGATATTAGATCACTATTATATCCCAAAATATCTATCTATATCTACTTCTAAATAGAAACTTAAAGCAATAATTTAACCATATTTTCTTACCTATCTATGTCTCATCTACTATGGTCTTGCCATTCGTATGAATTCCTAAGACAATCTCCCCATCTATGAATCCTCCTAGTAACTCCTCTATAGGCCACCTAATTAACTCAAATCCTTTTATTATAGCTTGCATCTATCTCAACCTATGTCTAAGTGATCTCTCTTTCATCCATCCCTCCTTTGGCTCCTCTACTAGTTCATCAGGGATGACATTGATCTCTATTATCTCCTATGTCCTCCATCACTATCATGTCCTCAATGGTCATAACTCCTATTATATAACTAGTAGTGGTACATCTAATATCTTTGCCTCTACCTCTCTATCCTCCTACTCTACTCCTTGTCATGCTCAACTAGCTCATGGTTGTTCATGATGTGGTTTAACTATTAGTCTCATTATCTATGGTCCTAGTCTCTCCTCCCCCATGGATCCATTACATGCTAATCCCACTTCTCAAGCATAAATATTGATGTCACTAGATGAGTTAGGACTATCTATCCTAGCACCCATGCCACCAAATGTGTCTCTCTCCACTATGTGTAGTGTCTAGCCACCTTTACCTTCTATGTCATTGGTGTAATTATGTGATAGCTTGCCTATGTAGTCATTATGTACTCATATGTTTGTGAAACTATGTTTATGCATCTCACTAACTATAACACTTACACATGGGGTATGACCTACTCTACCTAGTCCTATTTCCATCTCAACACTCAAGGCAACCTATCATCAACCACATGGGGCAACCCAGTTAACTAGTACATAAGAAACCTCTCATATATCTAATTTATTAGAAATATGATAAATATCTCATATACATCATATATGAGCTGGACCCAGATGATAGATCTTAGATCATATAGAACTCACTCCTCTAGCATCTTCCTACTCAAGGTTACCATGAATAGTGGTACCTTTCCATGAAACTTGTTACATAACACCCATTATGTCATAATACCTATCATATATTTTTTGATATCCAAAGTATATAATGTATATACATCATCCATATTAACTCTCTATACTCCCAAAATCATCTTTGAGCCTGTACCCCACATGGATAAGGATCTCCTCTCCTCTATGTTATCTGGTATCCCTATGGTCATCAATGCCCCTGTTATGGGGATCCCAAGGATGACATGTAGATCCTATAGGATGATTTCCACCTCCGTCACAACCCCATCCACCTCCCATTTAAAGGTGTTAATCAGTTATTCCTAAAAACCAAAGATCATGACTAATAGATCTAAACTCATGGGGATCTTGTGCATATCAACTATGCCTCCTAGACTTATGGATACTAGTATAGCCCTATCTATATCTAAAAATAACTCATATAACACTATTAACCAAGCCACATCCACCAATATCTATAACCTTCATCATCTCTACAACCAAGAAACAATAAAGGATGTATTAATTCCTTCATGTCATGTATAGTCACAATACATTTTTTTTACATTTTACATCAAAAAACAAGCCTAATTGATTTTTAACTTATTCATTTTTTATTTTTACCTTAATTATAGCTTATTCAGTCCCTCTTTCCCTTGTTTGGTCATTTTGGGCCATTCTATCCCTTTTTTGGCCTTTTGCACATTTTTTCATGCTTATTTTGGTTCTTTGGTCAAACTAGTTTGACCAAAATTTCTCTATTTTTACCCTAGTTGACTCTAAAATCTTAATAAACTCTCTTTTTTCCCCTTCCTAGTGTTGTGTTGTCATTCTATACCTTTTGAATTAGTTTGAAAAATGCATTAAGCTGGTAGCCTAAAAAATGTATAAGGTCGACCCATACCTACTTGGTCGACACTATGGATTCTACCCAATTTTAGCCTAGTGGGTCAACTGGGTTGACCCATTTCATTTTGCCTATCTACCCCTTACATTTTCCTTAAAAAATGCTTTTGTATCACTTTATTCTTAATTACTCTAAATCCATTTCTCATCTTGTTATTTTCTACCCTGAGAATCTAATTTTGTCTCATTCTAATATCTAGAAATGCTCAACATTCAAAATTACTAAAATTACACTTAATTCAATAAAAATTACAAAAATTGGTTTGAGATTCATAACTACATACCTGTAGTGCACCTATTGTCACTCTTGGAGCTTCTCCCTATCTATTTTATCATCTCCTCACCATCCTAGCTCATTTGATCTCTTAAGATATCTTTTTCTCTATTTCACAAGTCAAATAATAAAATGACTTGTCTTTTCCCCTATTTAGAAACTCCTTTTCAAAATTCAAATTCTTTAATTATTTTCAAGTAGATTACTTATTTTACCTATATCTTTTATTTACTAATTCATTTTCAAAACCATAAAATGCATTGGATTTTTGATTATGTAGAGATTATTTTCCACTATCATATGTCTATCTTCATAAAAATTTGATTTTTGGCTATTTTTACACTAACTTCTATAGGTTCATCTAGTGTTCTTCACATTAGATACCTTCACTTTTTATTGTAGTCTACTTCTTTATATACTTCAATAAGCTAAGTAAAGCTATGTGTTTTTCAATTTGGTCCTTTCATTTATCTTATTTACTACTTATTTTACTTTATTTAGCATTATCATTTTGTGTTATCATGTTCTTTTCTTGAGGCACCATCCCATGTTGCACTTATGTGACGTGTGATGAGCTTCGAGTGGGGTATATGTATACACATAATATTTTTAACTTTTATTGATTACTGACACTTTTAATCTTATAATTACTTGTTGAGTCTAAATCTCTTTGAGTGAATTCCTTAAGGGGTGCACCAAGAAAGGGGTGGGCAAACCATCGATGCTTCATAAGATTGTTGTCCCTTTTACCACTTTCCATATACACACTCATCTCCTAAAAACCATTAAACCTAAGCTTATTCTTCCCAACCTTGCCCATTCAAGTCATTTTATCTTTCCATCCTCCTTTTCTTGACTTAATTCCCTTTTGGACTATTGGTTGTACTAGGTCAACCATGGTCAAACCTATACATTTTAGGGGTATTTTTTACTTTTTGGGTTTTTTAACCTTTCAGTCGGCCCAGCTTAGACCTAGTGAATTATCCCTAAAAACATATAAGGTCAACCATGGCTGATCCTATACATCTAACATTTTTGATAGGATTTAGGGTAAGATCTACATATATATACAAGTTGTGAACTAGGAATTTGATTAAGAAGAGGAGATTAATATGGTGCTAGTGAATGAAACTAAATCAAAAAACACTAAGCCAACATCTTCATGCTTAGTTAATAGGGTGAGCTTAGTAACATAAAAAAATGATAAACATAACTAAAAAGTAAGGAAAAAAACAAGAATTCCTTCACCTTCCTTGGATGCTCCAAATGCATTTTGTGTTAAAATTCATGTGGTAATGCCTCATATTTATAGATTTTTGTAAATGTCTAGAATCAACCTAAACCATCCATCTCAGGATTGAGATGTGTGGCTAAGGATTAATCCAATTATGTAATTAAAATTGATAAATAGGATCATCAATATTTGGGATAGAGGAGAAATTAAGAGGCATGGAGGGCTTTGATGAGGCATGGGAGGCATGAATCCTGATATTTATGGCATTTACGGCCTAGGGATGTCTTCCTAAGAAATTAGGTCACCTAATGATGTAGATATTCAATATTCATTTCTAAAAATAAGTATTCAATAACTTTCCATGGAATTCTTAATTAGGCTCTAATTTGGTTTAACTAGCTCTTAAACATGATTTAATGCTTTGTGCACAAATTACTCAAATTGATTAGAATGCTTTGTTATTGGTCTAAAATTTGACTAAATTAGAATTGGAAGTCAATGTCAAATGCATTGAATCTATTATCCCATTTAGGATGTTATCAATAAAAAATAACAAAGTCATGCATCTTGTGTAAGATATTTGATAGGAAAGAGCAATCCAGAGCATCTAGGTGCAAAATTGGCATTTTGACTCATAATGATTTGATCAAAGTTAGCTAGCCCATATATTATATGGCCCTATTTAATGATACCCTATCCAGAATCAACACTTGACTATGTTGGGTTCAAAGCTTTTAATCTGTTTTAGTGTTTTTAATCTAAATTGTTCATTTTGGTAAGAATTGGTCAAAAGCCTGGTTGGAGGTTATCAATGGCTAGATTTATGTGTCTATAGTTTACCCCTATTTTGGAAGATGTTACAAACCATAGGCAAAGAAATGTATTCTCAAATAATGAGAGATGGCCTGTATGCCAACAAGAAGATGATAATTAATTAACAAAGCTCCAAATGATTTTGAGAAGCCTATGATGATGCTCGATTGAGGGAGTGGCCATCACATATGTTGATGGACAGTCCCTCGAAAAGAAACAAGAAGAAAGGTGGAATTAACCCATGGTTGAAATTAATCCAAATGAGAAAATGCTTACATGCATTGATTTTAAAAAGGATGTTGATTTACCCAAGGACATTTATAATCAAGAATAAAATTCAAAATAATGATTTGCTCATATGTGGTTATAATCATTAAGAGGACCTAGATAAGCTAAAGATGATTGTGGCCTAGGTAGGGCTGATTAGAAAGCATAACTCAAGGATATAACCTATAATATAGATTAAAGATGAGTGGGTGTAAAGTGATGAAAGAGATGGATAGAGGAATAAGATTGATCATTAGAAATGATTCAGTTATACCTACCAATGAGGAGATGCTCATCCATATTAGAAATGATACAACTAGAATGGATAATGGGTTAATTTAATCAAGGGTGGGATGGATGGATTTTCCATGGTGCCAAGGAAAAAATTATATGGCTTCATTGATTATAGACCTTCTTGAAGCTAATTTTTACTATAGCATGTAATAGTAAGCATCATGATAGAACACCATGAAGACTATCCCAAAATATGCATAAGGACTGACTCCCAATCCAATAAAAACTCAAAAACAATGCACCAATTATAAAAACCATGATGACAATGTTGACGTATGAATATGGATGGACTTAAAAATAATGTGCTTGAGGAACCACTCAAAAAAAATATATAGACTAAGTTGAGGCAACAATGCTAAAAGTAAACAAATAGGTAGATGAATAAACAAATAAACAACTTGAAATAAATAAACACACAAAAATCTTGAAAAAAAAATCAAAAGAAAGCATCCTAACAATGACTTTGCCCTAGTAGGGCAGATCAAGGATAATTGACTAGGTTTAGATAGGACAAATATTTTTGGATTTTTGAAATGTTATGAATGTTTTTATAATTTTGAGGTATATTAATTTGATCGAGAATGATAAGATACTTAATCATAAAATGGTGAGAGAGTTTGGCTTAAGTTACTCCTAAAATAGTGAGAGTGTATGGAAAGGGGGACTGAGGTGATCTCAACATGAATTGAGCATGACCCACATAGTCCTAAAATGACCTCAAGTCATAATAATTTCATCCACACAAAAGGAAAGGAAAAACCAATAAGGTCCCAACATGTTCTCAAATCTAGTAAATGGCAGTCAAATGAAAACAATGATGGAAAGGTGATCTAACAATGTATGATAAATAAATGTTTCCCCTAGTTTGTGTATAGGTGGTTATAACTAGGATACAATGACATAGGTCAATGATACTAATTTTCCCATAGGTGGTTATAATTAGTTTCAAGACTGGTGAAACACTCATTTTTCTATAATTAGTTATAATCAAGCTCACATAAACAAACTTGATAAGATGAAAGATATCTTGTGAAATCAACTATCACACTACTTTCATAGACTGTCATTGAAACACAAATTGGATTGATTATTGAAATTTGATTGGAATCCTTTAAAAAAAAGTGTACGATGAACCAAAGTAACCAAGATCAAAATAGGATTGTGTAGGATGACTAAAAATAGGATTTGGTCTAAATAGGAATGGAATGATAGGATGCATAAAATGGTAAGAGGGTTGGTATAGATTTGGATATAACTACAAGAGGGTTGCCCCCAAGTGATGGGGTAAATGGAAGGATACACAATAATGGCAAAATGATATGTAACAATGGTAATGGCATATGAAATGGTATGGTACATGTTTTTGGCATAGGTGTGGTAAATGACATATGATTATATTTTTCCTATTGAGATGGAGATGCATGTCTTAATCAACAAATGATACAAATAGAATACTTGATCATGTTAATTGATATCCCACACCTAGTCTAAATAGTTGCTCTATCAAGAATTGGCTATAGATTTAGATGTTGAGAATGTTGTTGTGTTCTTCCTTGGTCATTGATTCTGATTCTTTCAAGCATCGAGACAAGGTATCTTTGTAGCCTCTACAAATAAAAGTGTGGCCTTGGATGGTAAATAAGGAAAAATATTAGATGGTAGGTTTGATTGTGAAATGGAATGGTAGATGATAATGCAATGTGTAATGGTTGGGAAATAAATGATGATCAGGACTGTCAGTCACACGTAATGTTATTGATGTTGGATTTTACATAACTTTGGTTGTCATAGGGATAAAGACTTATTATCTCAATAGGACCACCATATTTTTATGTTTTTTAATCTTTAGAGTAGATACCATCTAATTAGGTTATATATTAGAAGCTATTTTGATTTGATCTTTGATTTGATCTTCATCAAGTAGTTAATGCCTTTTGTGCTCAACTATTTGTTCCTCAAAGATGTTTTCACTAATGAAGTTGTCTTCATTACCCTGTAGTGCCTTCAAGATGGTTTCACTAAGTAATGCTTACTTTTGAATTTTATTGTCTTCTAGTGCTTCTAAATGTTTTACTATAATATGTTGAGTTTTGACTTTGATTGTCCCTTAGCACCTCTAAAAATGTTTCAATAGGAGAGTGTTCTTTTGCTACATGAATTTGGTCTTAACCTCCATGCTCTTCTTTAATTTTTATGTCACCATGGATGTAGTTCAATAAAGTGTGATTCTATCTATCCTAATTAACACTTGTGGGAGATGGAATGTCAATGATATGGCTATTTTGGTTGATGGTAATGGCCTATAGAATGGTAATGAAATGGGGAGAGGTTACATAATCCTTGTAGAAGATACTAGGATAACTTGTGTTTAAGCTAAAGTACTCATCCTCAAAAATCGTAGAAGGATAAAAAATTTATTCAAATTGATCTACAAGGAATGCATAACTAATATTGTAAGAGTTTTGAACATATTATATATTTGAATCTGATTCTAACTCAATAAACTCTAAATCTGATGTTGAGACTAATGTTGATTCTAATTTTGATGCTAAATTTGATGTTGGTTCAAGAATAAAACTTGAATCTAACTCTAATTATTCATCTAATAGGTACTTTATTATAATTATTTCTTGTTGAATGTTTAGTTTTAGACAAGTAATGACCTGTGATGGCATAATGGGCTCCATAAAAATTGGTATATTATAGTGGGATTTCTCTATGATGTGAAAATGGTCAAGATACAACTCCTCAAAGACTAGCTTGTTAATAGGAGGGTATTTAAAAATAGGCACATGGTTGAGGTAATGATTTTCCCAAAGGTGGTTATAATCATTAAGAAGTGACTTGATAAAGATTGGCTCATCGGTGTGAGACTCCTCACCAACTAGTATAAGATCAATATGTGATTCATCATAGTTTTACTTATCATAAGTGGTTGGTTTAACAAAAATATCTTGGATTAGTTAGTTGTCTTGCCCTTGGTTTCCAATGAGTTTGAATATACTAGTTTTGAACATAGATTGATCTTCAAAGGATTGGATCGGTTGATGTTTGTATGGGATTGGTTATAGATGAGCAATGGCTTGTTATTGGATAATTATAATACATTAGGGAGCATGATTTCTCACATGACCCAAATGATGAAGTCTTGAAATAGTAATGATAGGGTGGTGTGAAGATTGATTTCCCACCAAGCCAAAGGACTAGGTCTTGAAATGATGAAAAGGTGTTGTGCAACTTGATTTCTCACACAAACTAAAGGATGAGGTCTTGATATAGAAATGGTCTGGCATTGTAGAGTTTGATTACTTACACAAACCAAAGGATGAGATATTGGTTTTGGAATGGTGATACATTATGGTCTTGGAATATAAATGGTATGATGTGGTGGAGCTTGATTACTCACATAAGCCAAAGCATCCAAGTCTTCCTCATAAACCATATCATCCTAGTTATGAGTTGGCTCATAAGCTAGTTCTTGACTATGTTCCATGTACTGATTATTGAAAAGAGGGCATGTAATTATATCCCAAATAACATTATCTATAGTTTGGTCTTCAAATTCCTCCTCACAAGCCTCTTCATACTAATCAAGATTTCAATTTAGATTTTGTGGATTTTGACTATGTTCCCTATATGGAGTATTTTAGGGAGAATAATAAAACTCTTTAGAAAAAATTTCTCTATAAGACTTCTTAGTGGGATTTTATGCATCCATTCTATCACAAGTAGGATTATACGTTAATCCACCATAAGTTTAATGAGACATCCATGTAAATGATGGAAGAATTGAAACAAAAAGACTTAGAGTTCTACAAACTTTGAAAAACTATGTCCAAAATAAAAATGGTTCAAGCTTGGTCTAACTTGGTCAAAAAGTGGAGATGTATCTCTAATGTGGTCTAAAAGTGGAGTTGTATCTCCAAAATGATTTGTGCTAAGACTTGGCATTAAATAGCCTAACATCAAATGTCTAATGTCAAATGTCATATGCATAAATGGTCAAGTGTCTGAATAAAAATTGGCATGTCAAAGGTTGAGGTCAAATTATTCCAAACAAGGTTTAAACTAGGAAAGGGAAAATTTGAGTTACTAGGTCTTTTGTCCAAATACGGATTCAAAATCTAGGCTCAAACAAATAGGCATATGCTAGGACTTTTAGCCAAATTGCATCAAAAGCTAGACTTGAAACAAAGGATGATGTGAATTTAATCTAACGATTTTAGAAACAACTTTGACATAGACCTAGAAAATGGAATCAAATATAAACATGATCAATTGACATAAGGCATAAGATAAAAGGCTCTTTGAGAAAGGCTATGTTTTCTCAAATAAAGGCACAAACATTGATGAGGATAGGCATTAAACAAACAAATCATCAATACTTTTCAAATTTGGGTAATCAATTAACTAAAGTTATGTAACCCAAAAGAGAAATATCTATGTATCAAACCCATGAATTAAGGTCTAAATAAAAATCAATCAATGTTTGAATCTAAACTTGACAAGGCTACTTGAAAACTCAACATTGAAAATTAGGATTTGACCAAACAAGCTAGACAAGATTGGACAACATGATGGCATAAGAAAAAGGTCCAAATGGTAAACATGACATAATTTGAAACAAATGGTTTTTGGGACAAGGTGAAATAAGTCTTGAAACAAATTAAGCAGCCTAATAGTGTAAGCATGATCAAATGATGTGATCTATGTTATGTTTCAAAGACTCAAAAGGCAAAGTGGTTTGATATGATTTGGGTATCATAACACTACCCTCTGTAACTCAAATAACACACACACAAACAAGTTTATAAAAAATTTCAAGGCACAAGTGTGGTGTAAAATAGCCAACATAATGACTCTTTAGACAAAAAAGTGATGTATAAACAAATTTATTTTGACATGATTTATGAATAAATAAATAAGTTTTAGTCTCAAAACATACTAAGAAAAAATAACCAAAATACACTAAGTATAATCATCCAAATCCTATCAAGGGTATGGTAATATGGGGTTGACTAAACTATCAAGCTTTCAAACATTTTTAGGAGAATCAATTGCATAATGACTTTCACATCAAACAATGCAAAAGATAAGCACATAAACTAGGTGACCATGGCATTATCTAGTTGTAAAAATGTCTATTACTTTGTACAACCACTACATCTTACTGTTCACTTAGTGTAGTGTGATGTCCAAATGTATATATCCCATGTGTAACTTCAAAGGAGTAAGAAAAGTCAATGTTGGGAGGTGAAACCCTAGGTCAAAGCTTCCCTAAAGAGCTCATGGGAGGTAAGGACATCCCCCTTGTAATCCAAGTTTTAATGAAATAAAATAATAATAAAAATACTTTAGGGTCATTTTCAAGGTCACCTAAACTTTGATGAGTTTTTGGGGAGTGCCTTAGATGACATTATTTCTAAGCCTTGGACTAGGCTACTTGTAATAGGAATGTCACTTTTGATTCTAAGGGTTCCCTAAAGGGAACAAATGGAAGAGTATACATGCAACATTCCTTTCTTTTCCAAACAAAATCTAATTTAAACAACTAAGTGAAAATACAAAAATCTTGGAAAAGTGAGTTCATTTTTAAGCCCAAATTCAAAAGATGAGGTGGTGTTCATTTGACCCCTTGGTCTTAGTTGTAAATTTGAAAACTAATGCTAAAAACACTTACTTAATCATATAAATGTTACTTTAGGTGTAAAATAATGTTCCTAATTAATTTTAAATCATGTAAATGATGATCTAAACATTTTCTTAACAAGTTCCAAGTCTGTTGATTCCCTGTCTACCCTTAAGGCATTACCCCAAAAGCAAATATGTTAGATTAGAAACATTTTAAATACATTTTCAAAATTTTGTGAAAAATATAAGAAAATTTAAGCTCATATAATGTTAAATTTTGAAAATTTAGGAGAAAACATGTGGTTTTAAAAAAAACTCATCCAAAATGGAATCCATATGACCCCAAACCAAGCATTTTAAAATAGCCTATTAGTTCTCAAGTTTGTGTTTTTAAGAAAAGCACAATGACTGATGCTAGTTATATAACTGATGATGGTTACACTTAATAACCAATGATAGTTATCTAAATAACAATGGTTATACCAACAATGACCGATGATGATTATGCCAATCGATGATAGTTTTACTAACTGATGACGGTTATCGTGTAAACCCATGACAAAGAAAAATAGCAAAACAAAGTTAGAAAATCAAATTGTAAGATTTTTAATAATCCAAATGAACATTTTAAAGTTCTAGAATGATATTCTTCATGTGTGGGATGCATTTGGTCCCATCAAGAATTGCATTATGTGAACTAGGAATTTGACTAAGAAGAAGAGATTAATATGGTGTTAGTCAATGAAACTAGATAAAAAATGCACTAATCTAAATCTTCATGCTTAGTTACTAGGGTGAGCTTAGTAACAAAAAAAAATGACAAACATAACTATAAATTAAAGAAAAATAATAATTATTTCACCTTCTTTGGATGCTCCAAATGCCTTTGTAGCAGTGGCTTGCTCAGCGTTGTGCTCGTGAAGTCCTTGGTAATAAAAGATTGGCTACCTCCATCTCTCCTTGGCACCTTTATATTTTGTATTGGCTTGGCTTGGAATTGATTTGGCATGGTAACACTAGTTTTAAGAAGCTTTGTAATCAATGTTTCATTATAACTTTGCATAATCATGTGTTAAAATTCATGTGGTAAGGCCTCTTATTTATAGATTTTTACAAATGTCTATAATCAACATGAACCATCCATCTCAGGATTGCAATGTGTGGATAAGGATTAATATAATTATGCAATTAAATTTTATAAATAGTCTCATCAATATTTGGGATAGAGGATAAATTAAGAGGCATGGAGGGCTTTGATGAGGTATGGGAGGCATGAATCCTGATATTTGTGGCATTTATGGCCTAGGGATGTCTTCCCAAGAAATAAGGTCACTTGATGATGTAGATATTAAATATTCATTTCTAAAAATAAGTATTTAACAAGTTTCCATGGAATTCTTAATTAGGCTCTAATTTGGTTTAACTAGGTCTTAATCACGATTTAGCACTTTGTGCACAAATTACTCAAATTGATCAGAATGCCTTGTTATTGGTCAAAAATTTAACTAGATTAGAATTGGAAGTCAATGTCAAATGCATTGGATCCATCATCCTATTTAGGATGTTATCAAGAACAAATAACAAAGTCACACATCTTGTGTAAGAGATTTGATAAGAAAAAGCAATCTAGAGCACCAAGGTGCAAAATTGGCAATTTGACTCAGAATGATTTGATCAAAGTTAGCTAGCCCATAAATTATATTGACCCATTTAATAATACCCTATCTAGAATCAACACTTGACTATATTAGGTTTAAATCTTTTAACGTGTTTTAGTCTTTTTAAGCCAAATTGTATATTTTGGTAAGAATTGGTCAAAAACCTAGTTAGAGGTTATTGGTGGCCAAATTTAGGTATCTATACAAGTTCATTTCCAACAATTTGTAATAATAGAAGTGAAGAATAATAAGTCTAAATGAAATTTTTCTTATTGACCGTTTTACTTGAGGAATAAAGCTTAGGGTTCCATACTTTCTTTGGAAATATGGATCTTGTCTTATGGATAATTATTTTAGATGCATAGATAGGTTGTGTAGCCTAGATATGATTTGTATTTATTATCCTTACATACCACAACAATTTCTTGCAAATAACCTCGGTCAAGGGAGAGATTGAGGCTTGACAGATTCATCTTCAAGGTAAGTATTCGTAACTTTAGTTTTACTTTGTAAGAGTAGATAAATAATGTAGTTGTACTTTAATTCCCATGTATTAGGATTTTATATACACTAACATGAGTATATGTCTTCTATGCATGTTTAGTTTATTTGTTTTTTTAATTTCTAACCACACTTTGTGCCATAAGTTTTGGTGTTCACTAGATTAGATTTACTTTCTTGTTTATTAGACATAGGTGAAATATAAACCTAGGACTCTCATAGGGTTGCTACATGATTATGTTATATTTTAGGATTTGAAAACCTACCTCACATGTTTTATTGTGACAAGTGATCTCCTAATATGGTCTAATAAATCCCCATATTAGTCATAATGTATTCCCAATTAAAAGTGTAGGTATACTCTATCTTCTCTGAGCCAAGATTGATTTATAGACATGATGCATTTATTATTTCATACACCTTCCACCCCAACCAACAAACCTTATAGTATAGGAGCAAAAAATCCTTTGGGCACCAGTACTACAATTACCATGGGAGTACCCTCTACTAGTGTCATCACCCTTCCTCTTATTTCAAATCCACCTACCTTCACTCCATTCTAAAGCTTGTTGGTTCCCATACCTTCTACCCTTCTACCCATTAGTACCAAAGTTACCACTTATACTCTACCTACCAACCCAACCATACCTCCTACCATACCTACATTAATACCTCAAAATGTTCCCATTCCACTAAACCTGAGCTACATCCCTAACTCACAAGGGTATGTACATCTACCTTCTACCCAACCACCTATCTCTATGTATTCATATTTTGCATCATCCCAACCACCCATGTCTACATACTAATATGTGACAACTTCTAAACCTCCCACCAGTTATCCCTATGTTTCACATACCCAACCTTAACAAAATGTACATTACAACTTTGGAGGTGCACAACTATAGACTGATATAGTAAGGATGTTAATAGATAAAATGACTACTTTGGAGTCATTTATTTTCAATGCCCATAACCTATTATCTTATGACCAAATATGAAACAAACTAATTCATCCATCAATCCCCATTTGAAGTTATCCTCCTTAATGGTAACTTCCAAAATTTTCAAAATTTTAGAGCAATGAAGACCGTCAATAATATCTAAGATCATTTAGGCATTCTTTCTATTTAATTTCCTATGATGATGTTCTCTTTCTTCACACTTTTCCCATGTCTCTATCAGGTCCAAAACTAGATTGGTATAGTGTTACTATAAATCACTTCCTCATTTTCTTTTTTCCAACTATCTCAGAGTTTCTTAGATCACTTTTCCATAAAAATCTCTAACAAAGTTTCCATCACCGATCTCTACTCCATTCAACAATTTGACAATATTTCCATAGCTGACTTCACAACCCATTAGAGAATCTTGATAAATCAACTCTCTTTCTCTTTTACCCATCCTAGGATGATTTAACTCTTTACTTGGGCTTGTGCCAAACACATTTCCTCCACTTTGTGTGTTCATATGATTAGGACCTTTGATGAGTCTTTCACTATGGCATGAAAGTTAGAGAATAGGTCCATTGATGAGGGGAAGTTAAAATTGATAAATAATAATTCCACCTTCAAATCAAATGAGACTCCCTACTCAAAACCTAAAAATCAAACTAACACTAATACCAAAAATAAGGGAGCCATGTATGTGGTTGTCCTTAAAACCACTCCTCCACTGGTTGTTAACAAACCCAACTCTTCCAATTCCTTCAATCAAAAAATAGAAACCCAAACCATAACAACCAAAATTAATTTACTCTGATATGGGAATCATATGCTTCAATATTGGAAAATTTGTTAAAATTAAATATTATACAACTTCCTTTTATCAAACCTCCACAATAATTCAATTCCTCTCATCCTATACTTGGTTGGTATAATGAGAGAAAATTGTGTGCCTTCCACTGTGTAATTGGGCATGATGTTAGTAGGTACAATACCTTTAATAACATCATCCAAAATATCATCAACAAGGGGGAAAAATTGTTGGATAACCCCAACATACCCCCAAATCAGTCATTTGACATCTTTAGAAAACCATTCCCCAACCATGACCCTTCTGTAAATAATGAAAATAATAGAGTAGAATCCTCTCAAAACCATGAGGTCTATATTGTTAACATGGTTCTTAGTGAACTTGTTATTGAGGAAACCATGGATGAAACCACCTTTCCTTCCCCTCCACTTATTGATGTGGTGGAGTCACTCTCCATTTCTTTAGAAAATGAGACCAAGGAAATAACTATTCCTCTTTCTCTATTCATCGAGGTAGTAGAGTTACCTACATATCTTTTGATAGACATACCAAAAAAGGTATCCATTACCACCACATCCTTCTCCTTAGTCATACAACAATCCACTCTTCCTTTATAAACCATCCTTGTTGTAATTAAGTGTGTCATTTAAGTAGGAATAGTGCTTGGTCATGCACATAACTTTGGTTATCAAGAATTTTTAAGGTTAAAGGAGTTAGGCACAAAAGGAGTAAGGTATAGTGCATAAAATTTAAACATATTTGCACACTAGTATTAATTTCACATAAGGCATAAACCTTATTCACTCATTCTAAGTATGATAGTAAAGGGAATAGGTCCATGTTGGGCTAGTTTCATCATGATGCAACTGAGGGTGGTCTAGGGTCTAATGGTTCAAGGGATTCATGGGGTCTCTGGCACATAGGATTAAAGGGATAGGTCCATTAACACATGATTAAGTAGAGGGAGTTGAGGCCTTATCATTGCATATAGATAAGGGATTCCACATGGGGTGTCTATTCATCCTAAGGTTATCATTCAACACTAGGTCTAACATGAGGGATTTTCATGGTTGGTAAGAGGGCTAAGTGGCATGAAGATGCCACTTACTACTAGGGTGGAGTCCCAGTTCATCAAAATTATTTATGGGGAGATAACATCATAACTAAACCAATCTACAACACAATAACATATAACATCAACAATCTATATTCATCCATTATATCTTGCTTATATTACAATAATAAGTAGTAAATTTTTTTGATCAATCCTAATTTTACTATTTCTAGAGTCTCACAAATGAGCATGGATACATTCACTACTTAGCACTGAAGGCTTAATCCTTCCATCACTCTCAAATTCACCAGAGCTTTAATATAAAATAGTCTCTCCCCCTTTTCCTCTTGGATTTCACCTTTTTTATATAGGTACTGGCCACTCTTCTTACTAACTGGATAGACATGTGTCGAATGATGGATTGGTGAAAGCTTGTCAATTCTATTATATCATATAGGACAACTAGGATATGTATTGAGTGCCAACTTGTTGGTTAGGGCTATATGCCTACCTAATCCACTAATTATATCTATATACTCCTTGATCCTCAAACCACCACATGTAGGATTGAACAAGTATGCCTCAAGAATTATGATGCTCTATAACCATCAGCTAGTTGGCATAGGGACTCTAGGAGTCTACCTAGTCAGCACCAAGGTGTGCAAAAGGGGTCCTTTGATTCTTCCATGGGTTTTCATGCTCTAGGGTTGGTCTAATCTAGCATGAGATCAATTCATATTTAAAAATGGCCCAACATCACCCCATATAAAATTGCTAGTCCACCCCAGACTAGCCTTGAATAACCTTAGATGTACATAATTTGAGCTCACCCTGCCATAGATCCTACTTAAAATTTTAAAAGCTATGGATAACACCTTTCAACTGCTCAATGACACCATGTACTTATATGGATGATAATTCCAAAGAAATTACATCTGTACCTTTTAATTCCTTTTTAAATGATTTTATCCTTTCATTCACCCTCCTCACTCCTCCATCTAGGAGTTTTCCCTACTAGTTAGCCTTTGTTTGGAAGGCACAAAATACTACCTCTAAGTATTGCTCTTATTTTTTTAGTTGGGTACTAAGGGAGTTGACTTGTGCCATCACTTACACATGATTTGTGCTTGAAACCATGAAGGAATGCTAGATTAAGGCATACTTTTCCTCCTTTAGTTTCTTGAGGCATGCACTGATGACCTCTGCCTAGTCCATGAAGTTATAGAAAATGGTGTCTACTTCTTTGATGCCTTCTTTGATATTGGTGAAGAGGTATTCAAAATCTTCCATATTCGTTATTAGCTCACCCTTTATAACCTCCTAGGTGTCTTCATTCTCCTCTAGCATTGGATTTAGCTTGGGGATCATCTGCTCAATGAGCATGTAGGTGTAGTTGACCTCCTTCATGTTAGAGTTATCAATGTTGCCTTGGATGGAGGGCTTTACTTCCTTAACATGCTTGATTAGTTATTGGAGCTTGAGTTTGGTTTCCTTAAGTTCCTTCTCCATGTCTTTAGTAATTATCCTCCATCTATTGGTGCAAACATCATTGATGATGTTCTTGTATGCCACAAAGGTTACTATCTTGATCAACATGTTGGCTGAGCACATGGGGTTCAAGTCCTAGGGATTCATCAAGTGGTAGTCATGGCCCTCTTCTAGCTTCTTAGAGCATCAAATGGCCTTTACACAGACCTCAAACTCTAACTTCATGGACCATGAGACTTGGTGGCATATAAGGGCTATGGTGGTTCTTAGAGGCATGCACTCTATCATGTATAAGTCATCATCCTCTTTAAACCCCATCTGCACTATCTCATGGTTCTCAAGCTCAAGCTCTTCTTCTTCCTTGAGCTCCTCTTCTTCATTGGCACTAGTGTCAGTCCCCATTTATTCAACTCTCTCTCTTTTTATTCTTTGTTGGCACTAGTTACACTCCCTACTTCAATTATTTCATATTTCTTATCTCTTACCTCTCCATCACTAGGCTCACCATCTTGTTCTTCTAGTGGGGGATCTTCGGTGGACTTTTCCCATTCATCCTTTTCTTAGTATGGCACCTCTTCCTCTGCTTATTTTTCTATGGTGATAACTTCACCTTTGTGTTCCTTAGGTACCACCTCAGAGCTAGGGTAGGCCTTATATGTGGATTATTTAGCTATTTAGGTATCAACACTGAGTACTACCTCAACTTCTTCCTTCCTAGGCTTAGTGTCAGTGAAACCCTTTTTTATTTCCCATTCCTTTAGCATGTGTACCATTTCCTCTTGGGACACTTTTGGTTCCCATTCCTTCCTTTGGGCATGTTATACCTTTTCCTCCTCTACCATTTCCTCTTTTTTGGCCTTTATTTTTTTATCTTTTCCTTACACTACTTTTGCAACACACTTTTCTTCCCTCTTTTTCACTTCTTCGGCCTCGAGTCAATTAATACCAACCTAGATTAGGCCCACTTCCCTCAATTCCTTATGCCTACAATGTAAGGTAACTAATACATCGATGTGACCTTGGTCTAGGCCCATTTCTCTCCATTAATTTAGAATCTCTTCCTCATTATTACTTATACCAGAGGGAGTTTATTCTTTAGGCACTTTGCCTACTTTACTCATCTCTTCTTTTTATACCTTATGCACTACTTCCCTTTTTTGTTCCTTTACCTATATTATTTGGATGACCTCAATAAGTACCCTTGTCTTGGCCATCTCTTATTTCTTCTCCCTTAACTCCTATTCCCTTTTGGTTTTGGGCTCATAGGAGCCAAGTCTCCTCAGCTTGTACCTTGGTTTTTTTGGCTACACATGTGGTGGAGGTGAGGTGGATTATTCACTTGGGGACAATTATATGTCCTCAAGCACAATGTAATTGCATTATCCTCACTCTTCCTATTTTGAACCATCTTTTGATGTGTTTTATTTCAGTGTAAGGGAAGGGGCCTTTTCTTTCTTTTTCCCCTTTGGGTTTGTGGGGTCTCATGATGCAAAGTACACATGCTTTTGGTGTGATTGTATCATTAAGGCTTCCCCTTCTAAATATATATTTATCTTTATCCTCTCCTTGATCTATTCTAGTGTATCCCCCATATTTTTTTGGGGAGATTATTCTTTTATTAGGGCATGGGGGTTCCTTCCTTCCCAAATAAGACTAGGGGGTCTCTTCATTTCTTGGTGCTAGACCCCATGCCATCATCCTTTCTTCTTGGATTCATTACATAATATAATCTATAGATGAATCTAATTATTTTTACCTCCTACATAAGATTGATTACTATCCAATCTAAGGTATCCTCTTTATCCTTTATCATGTTTCCATCTATGTGAGGGAATCTACACCTCATCCACTAAGTTTTTGCATCTAGTTCTTTGAATAGAATGTCAAGACTCTATGTGTTGGGGGTTCTACCAAGCACATCCTAGAAGAACTCAAACAAAAAGGTGAAGGAAGTATTTAACCATCCTAACTTATTCCCATCCTTGAGTGCTAGATAAATGATGCAATAGTGATTTATGATGATGAAGGTCATCATTCCAAACATGCTCATTGAGAGCCCTTATGGGATGCACCACTCTAACCTAAAGGCCTTTATGTATTGTTCACACCACTTTAGTACACGAGTTTTATACTTGGAAATGAAGGCTATGGGTCAAGTGAAGTCCTTGTATTTTTATTTTGTGATCTCATGGTGTTCTAGGAACACCCACAAGTTATCCTTTTTATTGTCAAGGATCTTGATTTCTTTCATAACTATCAAGATGAGGATGGTGCCCCATCTAAATGTCCCCTTCATGTTGTGGAACTCCAATGCATTATTGGTCATTTTTGTGTTGATTAACTATACCAAATTGAAATTTACCCCTAAATAATGTGATAAGATAAGTATAGGTATGCCTTAGACACATTGGTCCATCTCCCTCCTAGGCATAGTTTTGATTTGACCAGTCAAGCCACTACCCTTGTGATCAGGGCCTCACACCTAATGATGGGGAAAGTGTATCCCCCCTTGAATTAATTAAGGAGATTTTTAATGCACTCCAACTCTTCATCATCACTCATTATCTAATGGATGACTCTTCTAAAGTCTGGTAGTCAAGTTATTTAATTAATCAAACACATTGATATCATCATGCATTACCCTGTAAAGTACATGCAATTTTTGTGTATGCACAAGAAGAGGAAATGAAAAAGTTCTTCTATATTTATAAAGTAGGGAAAATAATATAGTTTATCTATGCCTAAATCTTTCAATTTTTCTCTTATTAAGATGTCAAATATTGTAGCTCCCTCTGGGTTCTTTCATCCAGTGTCCACCATCCAATATTGCATCAAGTCTTGAAAGTGACTTGACATCTGGTGGTTTTAATCCTATAAATAACATACATGTGTGAATGAGTCCTATGTTTTTCCCACTAACACTTTGATTAGGAACTAATGTGTTATTATGACATCTTAGTTAGCACCTTAGCTTCCATCATTATAATGTTGACCACTTCCACTACTTATGCCCTTGTCTCTTGATATCTTGATGCCTTTCACTTCTTTATCATTATAAATATATTAGAATTGAAGCACGAGAGGTGTGGATCATCAAAAACCCTAATTTTAATTTTGCATGAGTTATCTATCTAAGCTTCTCTAGCTATTAATGGTAGCCTAGCATCTATTCTAGTTCATCTTTTATACTTCAATTTTGCTACACCACTTCATTCTTGATGTGCTTTCTATTCTAGTTTGCTACACCAATTCCTCACTTGATACACTATCTACTTTATGATAATTTCTCTTTCAGGTCATTTGGCCCTAGTTATTAATAAATTTTACATGATTTTATATCCCTATTTACTCACCATTCACCATATTTATAACTTAATATGTCACCCATCATTATTAATGCCACCAGTCATACTTGATTGATGGATTTCCTAAGATATCATGAGATCTTTGAAAATTTAATATCCTATCCACATTAAGTGCACATATTTTTTTTACCATCACATTAAATACTTCTAATGGTTTTTGATGATGTGACATATTTTTTCAAATCATGACTTCTTACTTTTATTGGATGGATGCCAACTACCTCAATGATCCCTTTTTATGCATCTCCTTGGCATGACCTTCACCTCTCTTATGGAAACTTGGGCACAACACTTCACATGTGTGTAATTTAGCCTCTTGATCCCACTTATTCTAGCTACACTCCTCTTTCAATTCCCTCTTTTGTCTTGGTCAATTTCTCATGCATCATATTACCTTGGCCTATCCTCCCCCATGAAAATTTCTTGTGCTAGCCCTCTAGTACTTAGTATCTTCATCTGTTATGTATACTTAATAGGAAGCACATCTTCTCACCTTTTTTATGCTCACTTTATTTGAGTGCATTTTTTCTCACATTGTGTCCAACAGAGTTGAGAATCTTCTCTCACATCAACCCTTTGATGGTTTATCATTTTCAAAGGCTCTTCCTACCATCTTGCTATGTACCTCTTACATATACGTTTCTTTTTCATGCACCCACAACTTAGGTATCTAGCCTCATGTGCCTATGGCATAAGTGCTTGACTTACTCAAGTGGATTTATGCATGATGGTAAAACATATGGATCTGTGTGGCCATCTTGCACTACTTATTGCATATCAGTACAATAAGAACCACACAAATTAAAGAATCACATGGTTTGGCTTACACCAAACCTTATTTCAGTTAGCTCAACTCAAATTTACTATTGACCAAATATTTAGAGTATAATTGGCATGAAAGCTACCCTATTGATGATATGGCTTCAATTAGTTGCCATTAAAATGCCCTTGAAGCATTTCCCCATACAACATACATAACTTGCATGCACCCATTTCTAAAATGTGATGGATGACATAGGGACCCATCCATCAGTTCAATAACTTATGTGGGTGCCAAAAGTATTTGGAGTCATATAGAAAGATTAAGGATCCTTTAATCATCACCTTATGATTGATATGTTTTTTATGTGACCTCTTTTGGCATGCCTTCTCAACTTATTAACCCCACTTGGCCTAGGTACACATCTCATCCAAGCATTCCAAATCTTCCAACCTTGCACTTAAATATTATTGGTCATCAAGATATCTAATTCACATGATAGGTAAGGAAGGTACTAAAAATTTTGTGGGTAGAACCACTTTCATGCCAAACACTAGTTGAAATGGTGTAGCCTTATTCAGGCACTTGTATGTCATGTGGTAGGTCCATAGTACTATAAAGACATGATCATCCCAATCATTGTGACTAACATCACATATATTTTTGATGCAAGTTTCAAGGATCATTTTTAAGGCTTTAGACATGTTTTTAGCCTAGGGATGATAGGGGTGGTCTTCTGGTGCACCGCCATGTATTTTGTCAGAAGGATGTACACCATTTCATTGATGAAATTAGTGCCCCTATCACTAGTCAGACTTAACAAGCACCCATATTAGTTGGTGATGTTCTCCCAAATGAAGCACATAGCTATTGTGGTTTTTTATTTTTTCATGATTTCTACCTCAACCTAATTCATGAAATAGTCAATTGTCACATGGATATATTTGACTCTTGTGCACTATGCTACAAGGGTGATTAGATCTAAAAAAATAATGGCCCATTTATTGAATAGTGCCTAGGATAGAATAGGTATGAGAATAATATCATCTTGATGGTTTGAATTTATAATATGCTAGAATACATCACAAGCTCACATGTATTCTTTGACATTACTGAACAAGATTGGCCACCACAACCCTGATTATAAAATCTTGCATGCCATTATGTCTCTAATACAATGTCCTCTAGCTATCCTTTCATGTAATTCCTAAAGGATGGAGTCTTAATCATGTTTTAAAACACACCAGTGAAAGAATATATCCCTACTCATATTTTATAGCTCTCCTTTAATGAGTTGTAATGGGGAAGCACATACAATGAGATGCTTATTTTCCTTGGCGAATAGTATTTGTAGTGATATCCCTGAGGTTAGGAAAGTATTAATCTCTACCAAGTCTTTAGGAATACAATGATATCATTAGAGCTATGTGTTTGGCATATAATCCTCAATTATGACCATTGCATTGCTAGAGTTGATGTAGGATAAGTGGTCTGGCCCCAAATTCTACTGTCCAAGTTTAATCATGACTAAAAATTAAAACTCTTGAAAGAGGAAAACCCATCTACAAATGTGCCCATACAAAATAGGTTTGTTTATGAGGTATTTTAGCACCTCATGATTAGTGAACAAAGTGAATGGGTTTTCTATTAAATACTATCTAAACTTCTATAGGGCATAGACCATTGCTAGTAATTCATTCTTGGTAGTGGTAAGTTTTGCTCGGCCTACATCAACTTTCTTCTTGTAGAGGAAATGGGGTGGTCCATGTTGCCTTTGCCTAGTTACACAAAAATGGTGTCAATGGCTAACCCTGATGTATTGATGTGGATGTGAAAGGGATTCATCTAGTTTGTAAACTAAAGTATTAGTGTACTCACCAAATTTAGCTTTCAAGTGTCAAATGCCTCTTCTTATTCCTTGCCCCAGTATAATAAGCCATCCTTGTATAATAGATCCTCTAGAGGCATGGTGATTTTTGTGTTGCCCCTTATGAAATTACTATAGTATCAAAAATGGCCTAGGAAGGTGTAAACATACTTCTACATGGAAGGGCTCTAGAGCTGGAAGATTATTTCAATCTTCACTAGATCAAATGATCAATCCATCCTTGAAGATGATGTGCCTAAGTAATGTACCAAATAGGGTTGTGAAAATGCACTTATTCAAATTCAATGATATTTAGAGTTATCTGCACCTTTTAGACATAAGCCATAGGTTGCCATGGTGGTCCCTGACAAGACCATACATGGTCCAATAATCTAAATATACTTGGAAGAACTTGTGGATGAATTCTTTAAAAGTGGTGATCACCAATCTTAAGAATATGACAAACACATTATTGAGCCCAAAGGGCATCATGCTTTAAGTAAAACAACCCCATTCAGTCATGAAGGTTTTTTTTTACTTATCCTCCTCCTCTACCTACACCTAATGGTATATTAAGAACTTATTAGTGAAAGTGTAGATTTAATAACCTGTGACCCCATCTAAGACTTCATCAGTAAATGGTGTTAGTAAAAGGTTATTGACATAGGCAATGTTTAGCATCCTTTAATCAACATAGATTCATATGTGCCCATCCTTATTGATTTTAATGACCATTAGACTCACCCACTCTAATTTTTTTACTAGGTAGATGATACTAGCAGCCAACATTCCATCGATCTCCACTTTCACCTTCACACAAAGATTGGGGCTCATTAAATAAAGGTGGTTCTTGACTAGTCTTACCCCATCCACCAATTTGATGCTCATCTTCCCTAATAAAGGGTGGGTTCCCTTATTTCCTTATAGTTTCATGGGAAGATATTTTTAAATTCCCTCAAGAGATAGATGATGTAGGTGAGATCCACTTTAGACTAGTATGCACCTATGATATCCATATTAAGTTCACCTTTCATATTGATGTCTATCTAGGTGGTATTTAAGGGTGAGTGATATGGTTCATTTATCTCTTGGTGGGATTATTTAACCTACTTTGTTCCCTTTATCATCTCAACCTAAAGGTGCATCAAGTTTCTATCATATAGAGAGTTATCATCAATAAGGTGCAAGAGATTTTGCTTACCTACTAGGGCCCTCTAATTGTGTTCCTTCCAGGTCTCATCATCTTCTTCACTGAAGTCACTATGGAGCACCATTTCTTCAAAGAAATTTAGAATCACTAGTCTTTTCTCTCTGAACATCTCTTTAAAGTGTTCCTCTAAGATAGTTGTGTCCTCAAATATAGCTCAGTGGATGACTTGTAGTGGCTCCAATAATTTTAAGTTATGTGAAGAGAAGGAGAAAGTGTGCACAAAATTATCCTTTAGTACATACAATTTCCTATTTCCCATTGCATCTCATTCATGATGTATCATGCTCATGCCCATGTCTTTAGAGTTCAATATAATGCATGCACCCATAGGCCTCATGGCACATTTTCTCCATAGATGACCCAAGTCTCTTCATAAATCTAGATGTGTGTAATTAGGTTAGAGTTTCCATTATAAGAGGGTATGTCTATATCCTTATTTCTCATACCAATTTTGGTGTACATGACTACTTTCACATCCCATCAAGTGGGCAAGCCAAGTTTCTACATGGCCCACTAACTTGTAGTAGTAATTTTTAGTGTATACACTAATGCACCTAAATAATCAGTTTCCTTTAAGATACAAGCCTTAATATCCTATACATACCTCTCAATAGGTTAGCTTCCTTCATACTCATACTTAGGGAGTTCTATGAGCTTTCCCTTGCTGATCTAGAGCACTCTCTTTCCTATCTTCTTGGCATGAGGAGTCAACTTATTCTAGGATTGTGTAATTCTTACCAAGCCTATGCCAACCAATCTAGATCCAAACTTGTACACTAGGAAACATCTACACCTATTAACCTCATAAGCTTCTTCAACCTAGCATTCACAAGCTACATCCATCATATCTAAGGTTGATTGGCCATCTTCCAAATTGAGCACCCCTTATTAATTGGAATTGAGAGTCTCAGTGCCTTACACCATGATACTATAAATATGGTTAACCTTATCCTCAAGGTTAACACTTTCAATGTAAGATGGCCCTTTTTTGCTTCAAAGAGCTATCACCACCCTCTCTATGCCATTATCAAAGGTTGTATAACACTTCTTAAAGTGCATATCAACATTGTTTGTGTAGTACCATGGCCTTCCTAAGAGTGTTGGGTATTTATCCTCCTCTTCTATCTCTATGACCTCAAAGTTAGCTTGGAACATAGTGCCCATGATTTCCACTATGGAAATCTTCAATATACCTATGGTATATGCTTAGGTCTTATTTACCATGAACAACATGTGTGGTGACAGTCTCAAGAGTGGCCTCCCCATTTTCTCCCAAGCATTATTGGTCAAGATATTGACTTTTGTGCTTGTGTTGACTAGCACTTCAGAAATTGACCACCCATTGATGGTGGCATCTGTTAGCAATTCCTGGACATACTCAGTGTTTTGAGTATGCTTCACATCTTGCACCCACTCTATATGTGATTATACAATCTCTATTGCTTGGGGGATAACTTCTCATTTTGGTTATTTCTCTACATGCCTTAAAAGTATGTCCTTTAATAGGGGTAGTACCCCTTCCATATCTAGGAGGCATAGGATCTTGATCAACTCTTAGACTTTAACCTCTTGCTAGTCTTTATTTTTACATATCATGGTGGCATGTGCCTCTAATTCTATAGACAACTAGAGTTCACCTTGTAAGTCTTGTATCATAGTCATCACTTGTTATAGGACATCTTTTTAGCATTTAGGATTAAGATATGGAACTACTTTTGGATCTAGCCACATCATGCACTTGGTGTAGCTTAACTCACCATATTCCAATCATAGGTCTTATTTTAGCATGGTAGGTAGCTGAGTTTTGAGCCCACTTCACATCATGGACTACACCTTTAAATGCCCCTTGTGAGTATATTATGTCTTGGGGACCCATCTCCCTCCTTTCGACTCATGCTACACCATAATAGCTCTTTTATCTATGCCAAGCTAACCTTGCATCAGCTTCTTGTAGAGATCTAGGCAATCTTCAATTGTGTGTGGGCATCCATGGTACCCATATGTTAAGTGTGTGTAGAAGTCACACAAATAATACTCGGTTAACCCACACTTATAACAAGATCATGGTGGTAACCTCCATCCACTACATCTACTTCCTCATCCATAAGCCCCTCTTTGGTTTCCATAACCATATCAACCATAGCCCTCATTCCCTTGGCTTGCCTAGTCACCACCTAAAGTCATGGCTTTCCTTGTACCTCTCTCCATGTTTTGGCACATCTCATTAATGAATCTATAGTCCACCATTACATGTATGTAGGCATCATACATCTTATATTAAATTGTAGTATTTACTTTACTTTCATGCTACAAGGGATAGTTTTGGGAGTAATGCACTCCATGACAAACCTCACAATTAGGGAGTATTACACAAACATTCTTGTGCATGTAATTATTCTTTTTATTCCCCTCTATCTCATAGTTAGTGTACCATATCCCATTGTGAGATTCATATGCCTATCTAGCAATAAGATTCTATAGTTGAAAAGCCATCAATATAATTTGTACCTCTATGAAGAGACTAATCCTAGTGTCATTACTACCTACTAACTTAGCCTAGAGCACAGATTCAAGTGCTTCATGGGGTTTTGTAAAGGTCTTCATGGATATCACCCTTCTAAATGGAATAAAGAAGCCTTCAATAAACCATTATGCATGTTAGGAGGATGGATATCATAAGGAAGTTTGGAGAGGATAATTTTGAATTGTACATCATATAAGTGCGCACTCTAAGATAACCCTTGACTTACCTCATTGAGTGACATGATGTTCTATTATTCAAACTCAAGAATGTTAAACTCTATTAATGCTTCCTTCAATATGTCATAGTTAGCCATAACATAGTTTAAATTAAACTTCAAATACCAAATATGGGCACAATATAGTAGGGTTGTCATGAACTATGTTGCCTTGTGATTGGGATGAGTAATGTCTTGAGCATGCCACTATAACTCACATTTGAACACATTATCTATGACATTTTCAACTCTAAAATACTCAAGTAGATTCATGGCCATCTCTTATTATATCTATTGAGGTGGTGGTGTGAGATTCTATGGTACATGACCTCCTTATGTCTATGTAAGGAGTAGTCCCCTAATACCCCCACTAGTAGTGTTGAGCATTGAAACTAATGGAGGAGGTTACACCATCAAGATTGATAATGTGGCTTCACTCATTGGTAGCACTATATAACTTCTTATGGGATATTGCTTGATTAGTACAATTGACATTCCTTGCATGAGAATATTTTCACTTGTGTTCATGATACTTAGACTAGTGCCTACTTGATCTATCATACCATTGATTATATCTTCATATAGGATCACTTGTTCAATCACAAACCCTTGATCCAAAATATTGGTCTAATCATAGTATATTAGGGTAATAGGTTCAATTACCTTCCTTTTATTCTCAAAGGGGGAATCCAGTGTATGGGCTTGTGCTTTAGCTTTAAAGGGGGTATGTGCCTCTAGTGTATCCTGAAGCACCTTATCTTGTAGGAACTTGCTGCATCCCACACCCATCTATGGAATCTTACCACTTATTTCTTCCTTTGTCTCAACACACTATGGTGTTTCAAAAGATCCTTCTCTATGCCCTTCCTAATTGCTATAGGTCCTCTAAGCACTTCTTAGTTTTAGGTCTTCCATCATCCTTCATTTATGCTTAATATAGGTCAACCTATAGAGCTCTTAGGTGTCAAGTTATTGTTTCTCTTCCATGGCACCTTTCCTACACTTTCCCCTTCTTCCCCTCACACTGGACCATATGTGTAAGGAATTTTATCCTTACATCTTCATGGTCTCTATCTCATAATCTACCATGAGCTTATTTAGCTTGGTGTAGAGTCCTTTAATGAACATTCCCCTTGGTTCTCAAATGAACTTGTGCTTTACCCCTTTTGGGCACAAAACGGTTGATACTATGAACTCCAACATGTATATATTCAAAATGCCATCCCACCACATCTCTACAGTTTATTTCCACACTTCATCTAGGATTTTTAGCCTCTATACACACTCTTTGATTGACTCAAGGTGCTATCCATAACTTCTTCATCTAGTGTCAACATATGTAGCCAACCATTTATATACATGCTCAAGTAGCTCATGGAAGAACACTTCGTATAATGGGTCATATAGATAAATCTACACCCATTTCCTCAAATTATCTCCTTCACATATGGGATTATTTTATATGAAATAATCTTCAACTTTCTCTAGCTAGCGCTTGACATTCTCGATTGATAGTTGGAGCATCACTCTGTTGTAACATCCTAGCAATGAAATTTAACACATATTGGCAATGGAACCAAAACGTTGTAGTTATGTGTGTCATTTAAGTATGTAAAGTGATTGATCATGTGTAAAACTCTAGTTATCAAGAATTTATAGGGTTAAAATAGTTAGGCACAAGGGGAGAAAGGTTTGGCACACAACATTTAAACATATTAGTACACTGGTGTCAATTTCACATAAGGCATGAACCTTATGTACTCACCTAAAGCATGACAATGAAGTGACCACGTCCATGTTGGGCTAGTAATGTCATGGTGTATCCAAGGGTGGTCTAAGGTCTAGTGATTTAAGGGATTCATGGGGTCTCTAGTATAGAGGCTTAAAGGGATAGGTTCATCAGTGCATGCTCAAATAGAGGGGGTTGAGGCCTTATTGGTGCATGCAGGTAAGGGAGTCCACATGAGGGTGTCTATTCATCCTAAGGTCATAATTTGGTGTTAGGTCTAGTATGAGGGTCTTTCATGGTGGGTAATAGGTCTAAGTGGTGTGAAGGTACCACTTACTACTAGGGTGGAGTCCTAGTCCATCAACATTCTTCATAGGGAGATAACTTCACAACTCAACCAATCTATAACACAATAACATATAACATCAACAATATATATTCATCCATTAATATATTATTTATATTACAATAACCAGTATTAACCTTTTCTATTCAATCCTAATTTCACTAATGTTAGAGGCTCATAAATGAGCATGACTTACATCCGCTACTTAGCACTCAAGGTTCAATCCTTTTATCACTCTTGAATTTGCCAAAGCTTCACTACAAAATAGTATCTCCTTGATTTTTCTCTTGGATTTCACCTTCTTTATATAGGCACTAGCCACTCTTCTCACTAATTAGATAGGTTCATGTTGAGGGATGGGTAGGTGAGAGATTTTCAACTCTATTACACCATATAGGGCAACTAGGGCACGTGATAGGTGTCAGGGTATCAGTCAAGGTTATACACCTACCTACTCTACTACTTATATCTCTATGCTCCTCAAGCCTCAAACCACCATGTGTAGGACTGGGTAGGTATGCCTCAATAATTATGATGATCTACAACCATTGATCAACTGGAATGAGGACTTCGAGAGCCAATCTAGTTAGTGTCAAGGTGTGAAAAAGGGGTCCTTCACTTCCTCCATGGGTCTCTATGCTCTGGGGTTGGTCTTAGTTGGTGCGAGATCAAGTCTTTTCAAAAAAGGGCCCAATAGTCCCTAAAGAAGAGATGACTCTATGTACCTCTCCTATAAGAGACTCATCTTCCCAAACCTTGGAGCTTTGATTGAGGAAAATGATAAGGTAACCACCACCTCCCTCCACCTATGGTTTTGTCCTTTGAGACAAATATTGATGGGATCAAACCTATATATAAGCCCTTCTCTATATTGGTTCAAATCTTGGAGTACTTATCCCAATCGAACATGGATTGTGCCACATTTTGGCACCATCTTGGGTTTCTTTACCCAACTAATTAAGAGCCATCAACCATGCCATTGTCATCCCAACCTTTTAATTCAACTATTGAACCCACCATCACTCCAACCAAACCTTTAGAAACCTCCACCCCTCAAGGCATATTTGAACCAACCAAACCAACTCCACCTAAAATATCCCAAGTATCTTCCCTCATCATAACCACACCTATCAAAAACCTAGGCATGCTCCCTACCCAAAGCCTTACTCACCCATTAGTAAATTTGGATTTAAGACCACCAAAAAAATCCCAAGCTAAATTGATAAAGATGGTAAAACCACCAAATATCCCAAAAACCAAAGCTCTAACCTCCCCTTTACACTTTACCTTTTATTTTAGGACCTCACCCTTCTACCTTAGTAAGAAAACCAACCACCCCAGAGAAAACCCAAATCTAACATCCACTTTTGGTTACACCATCACCCTTACTTTCATCCTCACCTATTTTCACCAAACCTTATATAATCAACCACCTACCTCTTAGGCATATACACTAACACTTTTTACCCCCAAGAAATATATACCTAAACCATCTACCAATAATTATCCTTCACCCAAATCTCTTACCATTAAACCTATGCCTAAAAGGGCTTCTACCTCAACTATCAAACCTAAGACCTCCATGATTTTTCCACCTTTGCCTAAGTCTTACTCACCCATCCTAAAAATGTTGTTTCAAGCATATTTCTTAACCTTACCACCTATCAAACCATTTAACCCACATAATCCTAAACCATCTTGGTATGATGAAAAATTGGCATGTTCATACCACATAACACTTGGACATGATATGGAGAATTATAAATATCTCCAAGTATTAATCCATTAATTGTATCATGAGATGACTTATTGTTAGATGAGCCTCCTATGATCCCATCACTGATCCAAGAACTAAAAACCATCAAACAATATTTACCTACTCCTGCACTCTCATCTAAGAGTGAGGAAGGACCAAAGAAGCCCTCTAACCTAACTCTTCTACAAATCCATACCATCTATGTGGTCACATGATCACAAGCCCAAAAAATGTATAAGGTAAAAGTAAAGGTGTCTATTCCATGGACATATCCCTCTTCCACTACTAAATCACCCAGCCAACACCAAACACATTTACCTTCAACCAAACCCAAAGTGTCCATCTTGGATCCCTCTCAATCCAACCCTTATGAATCAATCTAATGAGTAGTTTTCAAATAGCTTCACCAAACACTAGTTAATATGATTTTGTATGAACTGATCAATACCTTGCCTCATCATGGCCAAGTGATGATAAAGGCATTGAAATCCATAGAGGTTCAACTAAAAGACACATAACCTCTATCAATGTTTGTTGGAGCTCTTCAAATTTACAACTTTGGTACCTTTAAGGATTTAGAAATACCCTCCATCCATCTAGATGATCTAGATCCTCACCTCTTCATTAACACATACATAAACCAAACCCACATCAAGAAGGTTATGATTGATGGGGGGATATCATCATCATTATCTCCTCAAACACATACAACCAACTCAAATTACCAAGGAACATTATGTGAGAAACATTAATGGTGATTTGATCATTTAATGACACCATAGACATGACTTTAGGAACTTTTATCCTTCATATTTTTCTAAGACCCCACATGCTTCTTGAGATCTTATACATAGTATAAGGTGAGTTTGAATAAAATGTTTTACTAGGATGCCTTTGGATTTATTCTATAGGATATGTGTTATCCACCCTAAACTGATTCATCAAATTTGAACACAGAGGTCAAGTTATTACCATACAAGCTAACTTGAGTCTTTTTACATCATTCAACATGACGTACCAACCCAATGACATTATCCTTCCTCTATCCAAAAACCATTCATCAGTAAAATATGAAGCCCCATATTCTTTTACCAATGAAGCATCCACTAGTTCATCCATCCCTTCCACCTAAATCCCTATAATGGATCCTTTGAAATCAACTTGTCAATGTCTTTCATTGGGTTAGTATTTCATTTTGATAACAGACACTTTTGCTACCCCATAAGAGTATGAGAGTCTTGACTAATAACCCAATCATGACCCCAATATTAGAGTTATTGTTCCTTTCAAGCCCTCAACTAGTCAAACCAATTTCATCTATGGGGTACTTGATAAACCCCTTGACACTTCTACCACCTCTTTTTCACCACAACCATTCACATCTAGTTTCTCGTATTTTGATAAACCAAAGTTTTCCAAGACATATCTTTATAGGTGTTCTTGGAATGGATTTGGCCTAGGTTGGTATGAACATGGGCCAAATGAGTTAATTTTAATCAAGACCCAAAAACCTCATGAAAATCATAGCCTCAGTTTTATGCCACCTAAAAATCAAACCAACCTCCCTCCCATTATCAACATTGATGAGGAAGGTCCATCCTCACTATCCACTCCACCATCAACACCTAACAATTCTGACATCATCATAACTAAATTTTGTTTTCAATTAACATGATAAAATTTGTACCCCTAACTTATGAAAAGGATGGGGTGATTGTAACCATTCCTATGACCTATCCTAAGATGGTTAAATGTGAGATGGATATGACTCTCTTACCATTAATACCATTCGATGTCAAGATGATGATTCCATTCTTGCCTATCTAGGTGTAGAAGATTCTTCTATCAAAAATTCTCTTCCTCCTAAGAATTTAACCATGTTGAACAAATCCACCATGGATATCAACTTAGGTACCCTAGATAACCCATGCATTATCAAAATTGTCTAATCACTAAATTTTGAGGAGCTTCAATACTTCCCATCCTTCCTACAAGACTATAGTATATCATTTTCTTGGTCTTATATTGAAATGATAAGAATTGACCCCTCTATCATTACCTTTAATATAGTCACCAACTACAATACCAAGCCAATTAGGCAAAAACTTTGATGAACGCACCCTCACATAGCCCTTCTCATCAAAGAAGAGCTTCAACATCTCTTATCCATAAATTTCATCTAACCCATTGATTATCCCCAATGGGTCTTGAAATTGTACCTATCACCAAATCCATAGGGGGACTTTGCATTTATGTAGACTTTCATGACCTTAACCTTTCTTTCCCAAAGGATGACTTTCCTTTGCCAAGCATTAACCAATTTGTTTATCTTACAACTAACCATGAGATGTTCTCTTATGGATGGGTTTTTGGGTTATAGTCAGAGCTAAATTTCCCCAGAATATCAACACAAAACTACCTTTATCACCCCATAGGAAACTATATACTATAGTGTCAATCCTTTTGGTCTAACGAATGTTGGTGAAACCTAACAATATGCTATGACCTAAATATTTCTTGACTTTATTCACAAAATCATCAAAGACTATGTTGATAACCTTCTTAGGAAATCCAAATGTCATAAATATCATTTGTCCATTTTTAAGATTATCTTTGAATGACTCATCCATTACCATGTCTGCCTTAACCCTAATAAGTGTATTTTTGGGGTCATATTAGGAAAGATTTTTGGCTTTGTCATCTCATTTCAAGGAATTGAAGTCAATCCCACTAAAATAAAATTAATCCTCAACATGCCTCCTCCCACCCACCTTAAGAAACTCCATAGCTTGTAGGGGAAGCTCCAATCCATTCATCACTTTATTTCTCAGCTCTCTGATCAATGCCAACCTTTCCACCACCTTCTAAAGAAGGATGTATATTTTAAGTGGAATAACGACTATCAAAAGGCCTTTAATTTACATAAAGAGTATATTATATCTCCACCCAGCCTCATTCCTCCTAAGGAAGATCAACCTTTTTAACTTTATATTTTTGCCATCGACCACTTCTTAGGAGAAATGTTGGCTCATCAAGATGAGCAGCATAAAGATCAACTCATCTACTACATTAGCTATATGTTTTTAGAGTATGAAAATTGGTACACTGATACTAAGAAATTTTTCCTTGCCTTGGTCTTTATATCCACAAAAATTCACCATTACCTTATCAACCACAAGAGCTATGTCATAACCAATATTGACCCTCTCAAGTATACGCACTCCAAGCCATACCAAACCTAGTGTATGACAAAGTGGCTCATTTTTTTTTATCTAATTTTGATCTTGAGTTCCTTTAATAGAATTATATTGAAGGGAAATCCATTACAAAATAATTGGCTAAATTACCCTTCACTGACAATCAACCTCCTCCTCTCAAATTTCTTGATGAGTCCATCATGACCCTCTCAAGTGTCCTTAGTTAACAATAAACACATCCTTTGCCTTGGCTATTATTGGCCCAAATTTAACCAAGATTATTGTGATTATGTGAAAAATTGTGTTAAATGTCAACAACATGCCAATTTACCTCATGCACCTAGCTATAGTCTCCAAGTGTCCAAGAATATTTGGCCCTTCTCATAATGGGGTCTAGATATTATTGGTGAAATTAACCCCCATTCTTCACAATGACATCATTTTATCATCACTGTAATAGAATATTTCACCAAATTGGTAGAGGGTATTCATCTCATCTCAACTAAATACAAAAATATCATCAATTTTACCAACCATCACATTATTTGTCTTTTCAGTGTTCCTCATAAAATTATCATCAACAATGGAAAATCTTTCAAAAACAAACAAGTCTAAGGTCTTTATGATGCATTTGGTATCAAGTTAATTTTTTCATCACTTTATCATCCATAAGCTAATGAATAGGAAAATCCTCTAATAAAACTCTTAAAAACATGATAACTAAAATGGTTAATGCATCTAGTCAGGATTGTCATTTATACATCTGCATCACCTTATGGATTTATCATACTAGGATTCAAACCCCTACGAGAGCTACCCCTTTCTCTCTTATGTTTAGAATCGAGGCTGTCTTACCTCTCAAAGTCTAAATTCCCTCTCTTCATATATCCCTAAAATATCTCATTTTTGAAGATAATTACCATAAAAAATGTTTATCCCAACTTGAGCTACTTAAAGAACATCATTTGGTCTTACTTATTCATCTTCATGTCTATCAAGAAATAATCAAGCATGTTTATCACAAACACCTTAAAGTGCAAAAATTCAACATTAGAGACCTAGTCCTAAAGGAAAATCAACATGCCACCAATATAGAGAAAAGAAAGTGGAGAAAGTTTGCTTTCAATTGGTTTGGACCTTATATCATAACCCACGAGTATGGATTAGGAGCTTATCATTAATACTATTTTGAAGGGAAACCAAAACTTGAGCCCCTCAATGCTTCATATTTGCATATTTTATTTTTTAAAATAAGATTGAACTCACCTTTTATTCAAATTAAGCTCATCCCTTATTTTCACTCACATCCATCCCCTTGTTTTAAGGATAATTGATTAAAAGTTAATCATATGATTATCTATCACAATCATAGCTTAATCTTGAACATGGGTACCATGGCTCTACCCATGGCATGATTCTCATGGTACTTTCCACCCCTTTTATAAGATATATTCCCATGGTCATTATACCTTAAAACTCTTTTACATATCATCCACCTTATAGTTTTTTAGTTTTGCCTTCATAAAGGTGAACCTCTAAGACTATATAAGAAACTCTATGACATCACAAGGAAAAATCAATAGCCAATTTAAAAGAGTAATAAAAATAAATCATTCACAGACTACTCTCTTGAAGGAAAAATACCAAAACATAATAAAATTTCTCAATATAAGGTATATTGTTCCCTTGAGGGATATCTATCCAAAATCCTTAAACAAAGCTCACAAACATAGACCACTCCCTTGAAGGATGAATAAGTGAAGCATTTGTCAAAGCATAACAATCTATTGGAAACTTTCTGCATCAATCAACTTCCCCATCCCTTCAATAAATAACAAAATATTGAAATATCCATTATCAAAATCATAAAAATAAAATAAAAAATTAGAATCCACAATCGACTCTCATGAGCAGACTTACTGTATCAATTAGTCTACACCTTATATGACATGGACTTTTTTATACTAGCTCTTTTGTAACCTATAGAAGAGGCATGCTAGTCTCACAAAAAGGTTAAATTTTGATCCATCTCCCCTTTATACCTTCTATAAAAAAGGGATTTAGAGCTCACTTGACATTATGAGATCAAGACACTCTTTTAACCAACTAACAACCACTCATGTGAAGCATTCAAAGAACTTATGTTCATAAGGTGTTGTATCTTAGGTTTGTCTCAATTCTTGCCAATGAAGAAACATCATGCATTATTATTATTCTCTCATATCTAATTATTGATACATTCATTATGATGTTTGTCTCTTTATTATCCTATCTCTCTCACATTTAGTTTGGTAATCTAACTTACTTTGTGTTTCTTAAAGATTCAATCACCTTCATCTACTCATATGCAACTCATTAAAAACATTTTTAAAAAATTATGTATTTTATTATGTGTTGTGACTTGTTTAATGTTTTTCATGAAAATAACATCCTTACCATCATATCCAATCATAACAACATAAAATAATCACAACATTACCTTTTATCACATCATACATCAATAAATCATCACATAAAATCTACCTCATCATGTCTCTACTAAAAAAATATCATAATCATATCATCTAAATAACCAACAATAACAACTAATCATGAAGCATCTATCACTATTCAATAATACATCATCCACATATGTTATCCATCACATGCCTATCTAGGTAAGGAAGCAAATATTAACTAATTCAAAACATCCACATGTGCAACAAAACATCTCATCATAAAAAACATCATCATATCATCACACTATGAATATCACATCACCTAATCATAACATATTAATCATCCTACCATCTATCACATCTATATAACTATTATCCATAAACTATAACCATGTAATGAACATCATTTACATCATTATAAGCTTAAAATTATCATATCAACATCATAACATCATTAACATAATCATCATGAACATCATCCTCACTAACCATATCTATTATCATGATCATAACACAAAATATATAAATATAAATAACAAACATCACATGTTCTAATAAAAAAATCACATCATCGAATCACATTTATATTATCAATAAATACATAAACAACATCCATCAATATCAACATCATCATGAACATAAATTAAATAGCCATAAAGTCACATGCCTAGCTAGATGAATACACATAAACCATAACATGATAATTATCATAACATCATATCATAAATAAGTAACATAAAATCCCTAAACAAAAACCATAAACCATGATCACATCTATATATCATGCACTCATAATTAAAATAATGATCATATATATAATAATGTACATGTCTCTCAAATGGATATATACATCTTACTACATCAGCACATAGGCTGGTATAAAAATCATATAATACATAAAAAATACAAGGTCTCATGAGAGTATAAGACCCTAGATCACCACTATATTCTAACACCTATCCAAATCCTAATCATATCTATCCACCTGTATATGCAGCCCACTAACCTAGTGTCACACTTTTGGCCCCTCCAATGATCCCTAATTTATACTCTCCCTATATAGGCTCATATAGAAGGTGTGTAAATACCAAAGCCTCATAATAATGAAGTTTCTCAATTGCTGCTACATATCTAGCCATAGAGATAGTACCTGGTGGTCTTATTGGTGCTAGTGATTCCCTCCTATCTACTTGAGAGAATCTCTCTTTTGAGTAACTATAGCTAGTTAAATCCTACCCTGATCCCTCTTTCTTTTAAGAGTTTCAACTTGGACTAGTATTGAATCTATCTCTTAGGTCATTGATGCTAAGTTTTGGTTGAATATTTTGTCTATCAGTGTACTGGTAAACAAAATAGGTCTGATTATCCAAAGTAGGAAGATTAGTCATCCTAATGTGTAAGTTTATCACATCAGAAGGAGACTACTCTCCCCTCTCATCAAGGGGAGGTTCCCTATGGATATGCTATGTATATGTATAAATAGAAAACAATACTCAAGGGTAAGACAAGTCATCCATCTCTCTTTCTTCAGAGATGATGTATACAAAACAAAGGAAAAACTCAAGAGAATGATAGACAACACTCCTCTTCTTTTAGAAGAACTATTCAGTCAGCCACAAGAATACTCCTAGAAATAAAACTAGAATGTAACTAAGAATGTAGTAAATAGCAAATCAAAATAGAGCACAAAGTCTCTACCTGAAATGCTGAGGAGTAATATATGAAGGAAAAATGAGAGCACAAAGTCTCTTCAAAGTCCTTTACACAGCAATGAAAATAAAACACACGGAAGGTAGCTATGGGGGCACAAAGTCTCTCCACAGTTGATTCTTCAAGACACCTTCCTAACTAATTGTAATAATCCTGCTTGTTAAATCAATGGAACAAAAAATAAATCAAGGAAATAGACATAAGACTAGTTTCCTCATCAATAAAGATATCACAACACAAAGTCTGAAAAAGTCCCTTGCTTTCTTATTCTAGTAATAAAATATGATCAATAGACTGAGCACAAAGTCTCAATGATGCCCCTCAATTTGGGCAGAGTTTTGTTTAGATTTTCCAAAAAAGATCCTTTTACAATGAACGAAAGTCCCTTATATAGCCACTTCAAGAAGAACTCAGGAACAGTAATACATCATGATGCATTGGGGACTTTTAGGAAGACAAGCTAGAACTTTGGGGCATTTTACCCATTTGATCTTCTCAATGTAGATAAACAAGCCATGCAATTGAAACATTGCAACTTTCAATGTTTAGCTGGTAGTCTGATCTTGTCTTCATCATTCCTCCTTTCCTGGTTAATTGAATCGGGCCATGAATTCATTCATTGTTCTATATTTCCTTGCTTTCAACTAGTTTTGGTCTTGAATTCTAGAAATACATTCAGGTCTGTGAATTTAAAGGATCATCGACTATTTCATTGTCTTTAATTTGACATTCATGTGCCTGTCACTATGTTTCCAATGGCTAGTCAGTTGTGTTGGATTTGACATCTTCAGGCGCATCACCCCTTAGTTCTCTTTTGGCTTTCAGCTTTTTGCTTGGTACTTTTCTGGATTGGATTTGCCCTTTTGGGCCTTAAGAAATGATCTGTGTCATGTTAGAATAGTCCTTCACTTTGGCTGCTAAGAGTCCCCCACAAGGGCACCTACCCTTCGGGGTCCTTCAGTAGCCCTTTGTCTTGGCAGTTCCCACAGACAAATCCTTGGGATTTCTATTTAAGGCTTCCTTCAGGTGAATATTTCCCACAAACATTTCCCTAGGGAAAATTATTGCAGAAAAATCCCCGAAGAAAATTCCCATGGGAAAATGTCCAGGGAAAATTCATTCTGTAGAGTCTTTTGAGCCCGCAGTCACTTATAATTCTTTCAAAATTTTGTTCAAAGGAATTCCTTTAGACAAAAGTCTAAAGGAATTAAGTGTTAGCCAATTTTAATATGCCTTAAACAAATCCTAAAGAATTACCTTTCAGCTTATTTGAAAAATGATCCCTTCTAAGAGGTGATTTTATGGATTAAGTGTCCTCTACAAGGGCACTTGTCCTTTGAGAAGTCTCTTTCTGCATTGAACCACCCCTTTAAATTTTGACATTGAACCAATCAGTTGAACCAAAAAATGGTTCAAGCTGATAGTTCAATGAATGAAACAAGCTAATGAACTAAACATTGAACCAAACATAATGAACTTGCCTTTGAACCAACAGGAACATTGATGTTGAACCAAAAGATTGAACCAATCTGTTGAACTAGTTTAATGGTTCAATGAAGCATGCCAAGCCCCTCTGAACCAAAAGCTGATGAACCATCCAATGAGTCAAGTGGTTGAACTGAGTGAATGAACCTGTTGTTGAACCTATTCATTGAACCAAGATGTTGAACCATGTTTTGGTTCAATAGTTCAAACAAATCTTTGAAAAATGTCTTTGAACCTACAGACGTCAAACCAAAGGATGAACTAAAAGAATGAACCAATTGAATGAAATAAAGATTCAAACCACTTGGTTGAACTGAGCCATTTGAACTATTCCTTTGGTTGAACCTGCCATTGAACCTTGAACCCGTTGAACCTTTGAACCAAAGTGGTTCAATGGTTCAACGGTTCAATGGTTCAAGCCACCTTGATTTGGCTAAGTGTCTTGAAGTCGAAGAACCAATTGAATCAATTGAACTTTTAATCTTGATGAAGCACTTAACTCTTTCCAAAGATGTTGAACTTTGAACCTGTTAAACCTTTGAACCAAAGTGGTTCAATGGTTGAATGGTTCAATGGTTCAAGTCTCTTTTTGCACTCAGATGTTTGCTGATGAAGATTTTCAACTGAACCAAAGCTCTAAAACAATTTTAGAAAATAACTAAGTGTTGAAAACCATCTTTTGACTAAAACCACTTGTATAAGCCTTTGAACCTCTATAAATGAACCTACCTATAGAAAATGAAGATACAAAGTCCATAGAAATCAACATGTAAAATCCATTGAACTTGACTTGCAAAGTCTATAGATTTTATGAGAAGCTTTGAAAATGAGGAATTTGAATGTCTAAGACAAAATTTTGAAAATGGAAGATACAATTTTGGTCTATAGGACCAAAATAGTTCAAATGTTGTCCCAAAAATGACTACTACTTTTGGGAGACAACAGCTGGCTCCAGTTGGAGAACTTTTATCAATTGTAAAATGAATTGAAAGGAGTAGAATCCAGAATCTCCAGTGTCTTCAAGTGTACCATTGGGCTTTGGAGTCATGCTACCCAAAAATGAAAGGCATCAAAAAGAAAACAAACAAAACAAAAAAGAATTAAAACTATACAAATATACATATATATATTGAGGCAATGATCTGATACTTCAAGAATTGAAGTGTTTCAGATGCTGCCCATTGTGGGGTAGAGAAAAAAGTGTGCCATCTCGGTATTCAAATAGAAATATATTTTCACCCATGTGCTAATGACTTATGAATGGGCCTCTCCAAAGGGATTCAAACTTTCCATGCATCCCCTTTGGCTCTCTTCTTTTGTCCCACAACAGGACTTGATCCCTAATCTAGAAATCATGATTTTTAGCCTTTTGATCAAAGAGTTTCTTTACCAAAATTTGATGAGAAGAAATTTTATCCACCACCATGGTTCTTTGTTCTTCCAACTAAGTCAAGCACATGATTCTTTTGTCAAGAGAGCTCTCATATGTCTGATCTTCAATGGCCTTCACCAATTTCAAGGCTGATAGCTCTAAAGTGATTGGTATCTCAACATTAATACCGTAAAGAAGTTGAAAAGAGGACATACCAATTGCCCTCTTTGGTGTGATCATGTCTGCCCACAGAGCATCAACCAATGCTTTGTGCCATGTCCTTTGATTATCATCTGCTAGCTTTTTGATAATAGTTACCAAATTCTTATTGTTAGACTCAGCTTATCCATTCCCTTGTGGAAAATAATTAGAAGAATGAGAGAGTGTAATTCCATAATGAAAATAGAATTTCATAATTTCTTGAGAGGTGAAACAAGCTGCATTATCAGTAGTAATTTTGAGTGGAACTCTAAACCTGGAAACGATATTCTCTTTGAGGAAGTTGCATACAACTTTTGAAGTAGCATGCTTAGTTAGGATTGCTTCTACCCACTTGGTGAAATAATCAGTTGTTGTAAGGACATAATCATGTCTAGCACTTGAAGATGGGTTTATTGTTCCAATAAAATCAAGTCCCCATTTTTGAAAAGGTTTCTCTATGATTACTAGCTTGAGAGGCAGGGTAGCCAACTTGGGTCTTCCAACAAATTGCTGACAAAGTTCACATTTTCTCACCCACTTATGTGCATCTTGGAAAAGAGTTGGCCAGTAATAACTGGCTCATAGAATTTTGTGAGCAGTCACAGGGGCAAAAAAATGTCCTCCACAGGCTAGATTGTGGAAAGATTTCAAGAGTTGGGTTCGCTATTCTTTATCTACACAGTGAAGGAAAACTCCATCTATGATTCTCTTGTATAGGCCATTATCCCAAAAGACAAAATTGGCAGCTTTTAACCTGATAGTCCTCCTTTCTTTGTAATACAAATGAGCAGGACATTCACCATAAGTTAGAAAATAGTTGATACCTGAGTACCATTCATTGGTAGTAGAGACAAAAATGACTATTGGTGTATTTTCCACTTCAGCTTCTTTACACAGTGTATCTTCTAGATTATTGTTAGTTATTAATTGGCAAAGGCCTTTACCTTTGACTAGCTTTGTTAGCTTGATATCTAGATCAAATAATTGGATCTTTGCAGTCCAATTACCTCTTTTTGTGCCAAACTCTTGCTGAGTTAATATAGACTTGAATGTAGTGTTAAGAACTAAGGTTGTAGTATGTGAATTTAGAATATAGAAGTAGAAATGTTTAACTTCTTTTACCAAGGCATAGGCATGCTTATCTATATTTGAATACTTCATTTCATGAGTTTTGAGAGGAAAACTCATGAAAGAGATAGGGGATTCCATACCTTCTTTATCTTATTGAACAAGAATCACTGAAAGAATATGATCAAATGCATAGCTGTATATGATAAAGTCTTTGTGATAATCTGGACAAATTAAGGTAGGGGCATGAGCAATGGCGACCTTGATATCTTGAAACACTGATTTATGTTCTTTATTCCAGCTGAAGGTAGTTTTCCCTTTCATCATATTCACAATGTGTCTTGTCTTCTTAGCAAATTCAAGAATAAATCTCTGTAAGAAATTCACTTTTCTAAAGAAAGAGTGAACAACATTTTTACTTGTAGGCAAATTCAACTCTTGAATAGACTTGACTCTATCTGAGTCAATCTTTATGTCTTCTTTGGACACAATGTGTCTAAGGAGTTTTCCCTTTGTTACTCCAAAAATAGAATTTTTAGGATTTAAAAAAATACCATTCTAGCGGTAGTGCTCCAGCACTTGTTATAAGTGGCATACATGATCAGATCGATGCTTTGAAAAGATAGTTAAATCATCAAGATATACCACTATGAATTTGCCAATCTCATCTTTGAAGGCCATGTCCATAGCTCTCTAAAAGGTAGCACTAGAATTTATTAAGCCAAAAGTCATTCTTTTATATGCATATGTACCCTAAGGTGTGATGAATGCAGTCTTGTGTTGGTCAACTTCAATAACTTCAACTTGATTATAACTTGAGAAGCCATTCAGCATTGATAACATTTTTGATCTTGTTACTGTTTGAAGCACTTGGTCCATGATTGGCAAAGGGTAATTGTCTTTCAGAGATGACTGATTTAGATTTTAAAAATCTACACAAATGCAAATTTTGCCATTTTTCTTCCTTACAGGTACTATGTTCACAATCCATGTAGAATGATGGATTGGGAAAATAACTCTAGCATTTAATATTTTTTGTATCTCAGACATAATAGTACCTAAATTTTTTGGATTGTATTGTCTGGGTTTCTACTTGTAAGGTGTTGAATCGGCCTTAAGAGGAATGTGATGGCAAATTTCATCAGGTCTGAAAGACTTCAGGTCTTCATATGAATACACCAAGACATCAATGTATTGACGGAGCAAAGAGGTGAATTTGAATCTTTCTTTAGGTGTGCAGTACTTACCAATGTTGACCATCTTGGAATTTTCTTTGTTGGTTAGATTCACTTGGTCAAATCCCTAAAAGAAATTTGAATCTATCTGTTGTTGTTTGATGAATCTATCATGCTTGTCAAATAGCTTCTCAAGAGAAACTAGGCCTTTGGGAATTTTGTTCCCTTTCAGCTGTAGGAATTCTTCATTTACATCTGAACTGGATTCAGAGAAAGATTCAGACTTTTGAGATTCACTGCCTTCAAAATATAGCTATTCAAAATTGTCTTTTCATTCCAAGAAAGCAATGATCTGATGATCATAATTGAATATTTGCTAATGATCAGCATTGTTAGGAACACTTGGTCTATAGACCAACTCAATGGTATACTTTTCTTCTTTGAAATCAGAATGAGAAATTAAAAGAGTTATTGAAATAGCAAGTGCATTAGCTCTATCATTAGACTCTCTTAGAATGGCAGAAATGTTGAAAGTATCAAAGCTTTCAATTTGGTCCCAAACCAAGTTACGATAGTGGTGTAACCTCTCATTCTTGGTTTGATATAAATTTCTCACTTGATAGACAACTAATTCAGTGTCCCCTTTGGCATGAAGAAACTTGATGCCTCTTTCTTGAGCAGCCTTCATGCCCAGCAATAGTGATTCATATTCAACTGTATTGTTAGTGTTGCTGAATTGTAATTTATAAGATGAAGGAAACATATCTCTTTGAGGAGATATCAAGACAATTCTAGCTCTAAAACTAGTAAACGAATAGCTATCGTCAAATTCTAGAGTCCAAATTTCATTAGATATTGACTTTACTTCAGACTTTTTCTCATCAGAGATGGAGGGCCCTTCTTCATCTATATATAAAAAGTAGTTACCCATACCTATAGATTCAAAAAGGATTTGAGCTTCAGGAGCTGACATCTTGGTAACTACATACTTTATTTCCTTTTCAAGAAGTAATATTTTCATCATGCCTTGGATAGGGATCCTTACCTCAGATAAATCCATGTTCAGTTTTCCTCCCACATCCTTACAAAAATTCTATCCAAGAAAAATGCCATAAGATGCTGGGACATCAGCCACTAATACAGTCATTTTAATCTTCTTGTTTGGAAAGGCTGTGAATGCAAATTAAGCATCTTTGATTTGCCCCAACAATGGTACTTTCTTGTTCTCCATGGAGAAACATCTCCCAAACATCTTGGTCAGTGTGAGACTAAGAGACTCAGCAACTTTAGCAGGCAGAAACTTGTCAGATGTGCCTGAGTCTATTATACAGTTACTCAGCTTGTGGCCATTGATTAACAGGGAAACATAGAAGGGTTCTATTTTTCTAAGAGCAGTTGGAGGAGTAATGACCAAATTATTTAGAATAGGCATATTCTTTAGAGAATCAAGAATTACTTTTTTAGCCTTTTGTCTTGCAGGGATGGTTTGATTTTTAACATTTTGAACCAACTTGTTCAGTTGATCCAGATTAGACTGCAAGTATTCAAATTTAGATATCTATATTTTTGTCTTTTTAACATGATCAATTATGTCAAATGGCTGAATCGAGCTAGGTACAGAGAAATGTACTTTAGCTTTTTAAGTTTTAGGAGGGATGGGAGGTGGGCTAGTTTGCAAATTAGAAATAGAAGGGGAAGGCACAACAGATGTATTTACCTTTTGAGTAATGACCAGATCTTTTGGCTAAAAAGGTAGATTATTTCCATGCTTGACAGTTGTGACTACTAGCTGTGGTTGCTCTTCTATCTTCTCTTTATCAGCTTGCTAGACTGATTAGTTCTTAGACCTGGTAAACACTGTATATGATCCATCTGAAGCTTCTCTTTTGCTTTTGGGTTCATCCTAGTAACTCAAGAAACCAATGTGGGAGTCACTAACTGATTCTTCTTGATTGTATTCAATGATATCAGCATCATTTTCTTGATTTAATTTAGGTTGATAAGAGAATTATAATTCTACTTCAAGATATCCCATTATTGAATTAGTTGGAAGAGCTTCCAGGGCAAGTTTCCCTTGTGGGGGAGGAAGGCGATTTTGTTGTCTTTGGTTCCTGGCAACATTGCCCTAATATGACTAATTTGGGAATGTCCTTCTATATGTAGGAGCAGAAGACATTCCTCGAGCCATTTGTGTTTTTAGAGCAAGCAACTCATTTTTTAATTTTTGCACGATTGGATCTATGGTGCTTATAGATGCAAATTCAGAAGAAGATGAATCTCTATTTTTATTAGAATCTCTTCTTATTTTCCCTACTAAGATGAGATCATCTTCTACTTCAGTGGCCAAAAGTTGAGCTACAGTGAGATATATTTGACCATCACCTCTTAAGAGGAAACTGACTTCAGGTAGCTAAGAATTAATGAAAAAGCATTTGAGATTCTCAGTTGTAGGTCTAGTAATTATAGGAATTCTATTTCTCAGTTTGTCAAATTTAGCTATGAAGTCTCTCATAGGCTCATGCGGCTCTTTCTTCATCTGTGTAAGTTGAGCTAGAAGTGTATGTGCATCTTCTACAAGTTTGAATATGGCTTCAAACTTTGCTTTAAGAGTATTCCAAGCAATCACAGACTAAGCTTGTAAATGGTAAAACCAATATGCAATAGCACCTTGTAGTATTTTAACAAAAATTTTGACTGCTACATCTTCAAATTCTACTCTGATTACTCCACAAGCTATACTAAATGTTGCGATGTGTTCATCAGGATGAACTTTCCCATCACCATAAAATTTAGGGAAATTCTTCCTAGAACTACGTGGAAGCTCATGTAGAGGAGGATTAAGATTGAGAAGACCAAAAGCATTACCCCATGGGTCTTGAACTGCCATTATAGGATTCTAAAAAGGAGGGATAACAAATCTCAAAGGGGTAATTATAGGCATAGCTTTATCAACAATAGAAGTAGATACTTTGTCTAGTAATGGAGATTTGGCTTTAGTAAGAGAGAAGCTCCTGGTTCGTTGGAGATGAGATGGTGAAGGAAATAGATCAAAATCACTTTGTTGTACCAGCTCAAACATAGGGTCAATGATACCTTTAGCCCTTTGGCTTCGTGTATACCTTGAATCTACCAGATTGTAAAACAAAAGTTGAAAAGAATTGACCTTGCTTCAGTTAAAGCTTAAGGCTTTAACTGTGCATTCTTTCCTAGTTGGTGTGAAGGTGAATCAAATAGATAGACTATAAATGGATAATGGGTATCCCTAGTGGAGTCACCAAAAATTGTTGGTTAAATATTTTTTCTCTCAGCGTACTGGTAAAAAAAATAGGTCTAATCAGCCAAAGTAGGAAGATTAGTCATCTTAATGTGTAGGTTTATCACATCAGAAGGAGACTACTCTCTCCTCTCATCAAGTGGAGGTACCCTATGGATATGCTATGTATATGTATAAATAAAAAATAATACTCAAGGGTAGGACAAGTCATCCATCTCTCTTTCTTCAGAGATGATGTATACAAAACAAAGGAAAAACTCAAGGGAATGATAGATAGCACTCCTCTTCTTTCAAAAGAACTATTCAGTCAGTCACAAAAATACTCTTGGAAATAAAAGTAGAATTTAATTGAGAATATAGTAACCAACAAATCAAAATAGAGCACAAAGTCTCTACCTGAAATGCTCAAGAGTAATATATAAAGGACAAATGAGAGCACAAAGTCTCTTCAAAGTCCTTTACACAGCAATGAAAATAAAACACACTGAAGGTAGCTATGGGGGCACAAAGTCTCTCCATAGTTGATTCTGTAGGACACCTTCCTAACTAATTTTACTAATCCTACTTGTTAAATCAATGGAATAGAAAATAAATCAAGGAAATAGACATAATAATAGTTTCCTCAACAACAAAGATATCACAGCACAAAGTCTGAAAAAGTTCCTTGCTTTCTTATTCTAGTAATAAAATATGATCAATAGACTAAGCACAAAGTCTCAATGATGCCTCTGAATTTGGGCAAAGTTTCATTCAGATTGTCCAAAAAATATCCTTTTACAATGAAAGAAAGTCCCTTATATAGCCACTTCAATAAGAACTCAGGAATTGTAAAACATCATGATGTATTGGGGACTGTTAGGAAGACAAGCTAAAACTTTGGGGAATTTTACCCATTTGATCTTCTCAATGTAGATAAACAAGCCATGCGATTGAAAGATTACAACTTTCAATGTTTAGCTGGCAGTCTAGTCTTGTCTTCATCATTCCTCCTTTCTTGGTTAATTGAATCGGGCCATGAATTCATTTGTTGTTCTATCTTTCCTCACTTTCAGCTGGTTTTGGTCTTGAATTTTGGAAATGCATTTGGGTCTATGAATTTAAAGGATCATCAGCTATTTCATTGTCTTCAATTTGATGTTTATGTACCTATCACTATGTTTCCAATGGCTAGTCAGTTGTGTTGAATTTGACATCTTCGGGTGTGTCACCCCTTGGTTCTCTTTCAGCTTTCAACTTTCTACTTGGTACTTTTCTATATTAGACTTGCCCTTTCAAGCCTTAAGAAATTATCTATGTCAATTCAAAATAGTCCTTCACTTTGGCCACCGAGAGTCCCCTATAAGGGCACCTGCCCTTCAGGGTCCTTCGACAGCCCTTTGTCTTGGTAGTTCTCACAGACAAATCCTTGGGCTTTCTATTTGAGGCTTCCTTTAGGCAAATGTTTCCCGCAGACATTTCCTTGGGGAAAATTCCCGTGGACAAATCCCTAGGGAAAATTCTCATGGGAAAAAGTCCAGGGAAAATTTGTTCTACAAAGTCTTTTGAGCCCGTAGTCACTTAGAATTATTTTGGACTTTTGTCTGAAGAAATTCCTTCAAACAAAAGTTTGAAGGAATTCCTTCAGACAAAAGTTCAAAGGAATTAAGTGTTAGCTAATTTTAATATGCCTTAAACAAATCTGAAAGAATTACCTTTTGGCTTACTTGAAAAATGATCCCTTTTGAAAGGTGCTTTTATGGATTAAGTGTCCTCCGCAAGGGAACTTGTCCTTCAAGAAGTCTCTTTTTGCATTGAACCACCCCTTTGAATTTTGATGTTGAAACAATCAATTGAACCAAAAAATGGTTCAAGCTGATAGTTCAATGAATGAAACAAGCCAATGAACTAAAAATTGAACCAAACATAATGAATTTGCCTTTGAACCAACAAGAACTTTGACATTAAACCAAAAGATTGAACCAATCTGTTCAACTGGTTCAATGAATCGCATCGAGCCCCTTTGAACCAAAATCTGATGCACTGTCCAATGCATCAAGTGGTTAAACTGAGTGAATGAACCTACTATTGAACCTATTCATTGAACTAAGATGTTGAACCAAGTTTTGGTTCAACAGTTCAAACAAAGCTTTGAAAAATGTCTTTGAACCTGCAAACATCAAACCAAAGGATGAACTGAAAGAATGAATTAATGAAATGAAATAAAGAGTCAAACCACTTGGTTGAATTGAGCCATTTGATCTGTTCCTTTGGTTGAACCTGCCATTAAACCTTGAACCTGTTGAACCTTTAAACCAAAGTGGTTTAATGGTTCAACGGTTCAATGGTTCAAGCCACCTTGATTTGGCCAAGTGTCTTGAAGTCGATGAACCAATTGAATCGATTGAACTTTGAATCTTGATGAAGCACTTAACTCTTATCAAAGACGTTGAACTTGTTGAAATTTGAACCTGTTGAACCTTTGAACCAAAGTGGTTCAATGGTTCAATGATTCAATGGTTCAAGTCTCTTTTTGCACTCAGATGTTTTCCAATGAAGATTTTCAACTGAACCAAAGATCTGAAACAATTTTGGAAAATAACTAAGTGTTGAAAACCATCTTTTGACTAAAACTACCTGTAGAAGCCTTTGAACCTATATAAATGAACCTGCCTATAGAAAATGAAGATACAAAGTCCATAGAAATCAACATGTAAAATCCATTGAACTTGACTTGCAAAGTCTGTAAATTTTATGAGAAGCTTTGAAAATGAGGAATATGAATGTCTAAGACAAATTTTTAAAATGGAAGATACAATTTTGGTCTATAGGACTAAAATAGTTCAAATGTTGTCCCAAAAATGACTGCCACTTTTGGGAGACAACACTAAGGATGCCTATGTTATGGCTAGTGTCACCCATGCCTGATCCCTCTTAGTAATCAATGCCTATCTATCTAGGGAATTCTCATCCCTCTAATTACCACCCCCACCTCTATACATACATCCATATCCTACTACCACCTATCATCTCTAAACATGGATTCATTTTAGTGTACCTAAAACCATGTAGGATCCTCATTATTAACTCCTACATCATCAATATCAACCCTTATTGGTAGCTCCTCATGATCAATAAATACATCCTCTGACTCTAGAGTAGGTAATGGGAACTCTAAATCCTCCTTTTGATACCTTGGGAACTCACCTAGGATATCCTAGATGATTCAAAACTATGTCTTCACCCTATCAAAATGGATCAACTCTACTTCTGGATCTCACCTCCCATAGTGTAGACACTCAAAAATTGCACACAATAGTTTTAGATGTCAAACCACCTTGGATCCATCTCTGAGCCTAAGCTTAGTTAATTACCTAGATAAATAAGCCTAATGTAGCTTTAACTTAAATTTTTAATCCATCCACTTTTAACTTATTTTAACCCCTTTTTATTTAGGTACTTGATTGTATATGATTAGACTAATCAGTGATGGTTAGCCTAATCAGTGATGGTTAGCCTGATCGACATCAGTCAGGTCTCCCAACTTGATTTAAAATGACTTCAAACTATGAACAAGATAAACATCACATAATTTATCAATTTATTTATGCAAATCAAATCAGATTTAAAGAATTGAAATTAGCAACTTTTTCCTCTATCCATTTAACAACTTCCTCTTGTATAATTAGCTACTTCATCCTATAAAATAAGAGCTATAAGAAGAGAAAAGGATATAAATTTTTTTGTGTCTAGGATATCATATTTTATTTTGAAAGTATCTCTCAATCCTTCAGTAAGCAAGTAGTGGAATTGGAGATAATAACCTCTATCTAGATCACTTTTGAAGGCCAAAGGACTGTCACTCTAGCCAAATTACTTCCAACCTCCTCAACTAGCCTTCAACCATCCTAAATAATCAAAGTATTTGATTTACATTATTTAGGTACTTTTGTTTCATCCTCACCTCTTTTATTGAATTAGACCTTTAGGTTTGACCCTCTATCTTAGAGCAAACCCCTAATTAGATATTTGACCAAACTCCTATCTAATCATTCACCCATGCTATAACCTTTTTATAATCTTCCTAGAATTGATAGGTAATTGACAAGGGTTAGCAAAATTGACTATGGTTATCATAATTAAGGATGGTTATTGAACTAGATATGGTTTGCTAAATTGATGATGGTTTACCCAACTAATGATGATCATTGTGTGATATAAAACCAATAACCATCAACCAACAACTAGACCTCAAAAAATCCCTATTTACTATGTCCTTATTATCATATAAACCTAAAATATCCACCTGACTTTAACTTGAACATTTATTTAATAATTTATTATTTACCTTAATGTTATTTTGTTAGAAATATCATTTCTTTGAAATATATTTACTTCTTTAGATCTATTACTTTCATTTTATGCAACCTTATTTTCCTTTCCTTTCAACATTAAATTATATTTAAAGGTGGATTGATATCCTCCTAGATAGCTCATGATTCTTGGATCTAGCTTATGCTAGGCAGTCCACCTTACTTCTTGTCTTACAAAAAAAATTTGTTTAGTTCTTTCTTATTGCATTTCATTCTTCCCAAACTAAAAAAGAGTATCCATAATCATTTATATTATGTGTTTACTTTACCAGGTCATTTTTCCCAAGCTAAAGAAGAGTGTCCAAAATCATCTAGATTATGCATGCATTTTAAAATGTATTATTCTACACACCCTTTTTACTATTTCTTACTTGCTTCCAAATTAATAAATGAGAGAAAATTAAGATAAACATTTTAGCATGCCTGGTGGGACCTAGTATCCCTTTTTCTTCCTTTATTGTATGCTCATCCAACAAAATCTAAATTTCATTTGACATTAAAATAAACCTTTTACATAAATTGATTACTTGCTTATTTTAGTTCACCTAATAACTTAAAAATAAATAAATTAATCATATCTTTCATACTTGTTATCACACACTATAACTGAACTACATAATCAATTAAAACATCATAACATACCTAAGACAAGGCCCAACTAGGATTTCATAACCTAGTTGTAAACCTTACCTCTTCTCAGCTACCCTACTTAGATTTCACCACCAAGGGGAGAAATAACTCAGCTCTCTAGTTGAGAATAAACTTTGAACTTGGTATATTTTTGCTAAGCACCTAACACTCTTACCACTACGAGACTATGAAGTGAGGAGGCAGGCCCCAATACCAAGCCACATTCTAAAGTTCAACATAGTTTTCTCTCTTGAGAACCTAAACATAACCTGAAACCAACATTATAATTCCTCTTTAGTACCTAATCTATAAACTAATTTATTATTCACACTTTTTAAGGCATAAGCCAAAAGTGATATAAAAAGAACCCTATGTTTAAATTCACTTATAGTGTATGTTTGGATTTTATGTGAGCTCTTTTAGTTTGCTTGCTCTTTGTTTGAGGTATGAGTTTCATCATTTTATCTACTATTTCCTCTCATGGTATTTACTAGACAATAGCTAAGGAATCAAACCAACTAAAAACCTACTTTATATTATCTCATCTCTATTACCTTGTTTAATGGAGAGCCTCCCTATAGCCTTCCCTAGAGATTCTAGCTTTGCTAGAATCTCAAAAGATAACCCTCTTGACTTAGAGTATTACATTACATCATGATCCACTCATGCACTTAATATTATCTCCAACTAACCCAAATTTATCTACAACTAACCCAAGCTTATTTATAACCAACCTAACCTTACCTATAACCAACCCAACCTTATCTATGACCAATCTAACCTTACCTATAACCAACCCAATCTCACCTACAATCAGCCCAACCTTACCAATGACCAATCAAACTTCAGCTTCAACTAACCAAAAAATATCAACCTTCACCTAAAATGGTTAAAATGTTAATGGACTAGATGACCAATTTAGATTCATCTATTTTTGGTATCCATGATCATTCAAGCTTCACCTACAATCAACCAAACTTCAACACCAACTAACCACTAGCCTATCAACAACCATTTAATCATTATCATACCCAACCAATAACCTATCAACATCTATCACATCAACCTTGTCAAAACTTGGGTCATCTACTCCAACCATCATATCAATTACCTCAACCCACCTTATCAGCCCAACCAACTTTATCAACCTTAACCAAACAAACCAATCAACCTATCAATCTATCAACCTTGCCAAACTTACCTAGCTTATCAACCTTACCAAATATAACTAATAAATACCAATAAAAACCTACCTAACTTTTCAAACTTATCAAAACCATTAAACTAATAAATATCATCAAACCAACCAATTGGCTCACAAACTCAAGTGCCATCAGTGTATCCTCTTCTTAGGCAATACACCCTTCTAGGGGAATCATATGCCTCAATCCTTGACAAACTCTTGGAGGCTTCTATCATTAACCTTCATCAAATCAAAATCATTAATAATTATCTTCTAAAGCCAATTTGGTTTATAGAAAATGAATTTTGTGCTTATCACCATGTATACAAACACGAAATAGATAGATATGGCTCTTTTAAGATGCTCATTCAAAAACTTATTGATCACAATGAGGTTTAAAAGGATATTGTACATGTTCCTCCAACTTATTATTGAATAGCTTCAAGCAATCAATCATTGACTCTCTTCTTTCACTCATTGTTGAGGGAACCCATAACCAAAATCCTCAACATAAAGAGGCACATCCATTTGATTTGGTCTTTAGTGAACCTATAACTAAGGAAACCCTTCTCCAACCCTTAAACAAACTACTTGTTAACCAAGTAGAACCTTCTCAACTTTCCTTTGGAATCATAATTAAGGAAACTAACTATCATTTCCACTCACCCAGGTGGAAATAACTAATCAACATTTTCCACTCACCCACATGGAACCAACCAATAAACATTTTCTACTCACCCATGTAGAATCAATCTAATAACCTCTTTCACTCACTCATGTGTAACCAATCAACCTACCTCTTCCACTTCCCAATTTTGTGGAACCTACCATCAACCCTACCTTACTAACCATCAACCCAACCTTAAAAACCATTGACACTAACTCACCTACCATCAACCAAAAAAAACTATCATTAACCCAACCAAACTTACCATCAACCTAACCTTACCTATAACCATCCACCCAACCTTACCCCAGCAACAAAACCAAACAATCAAACCCACCCAACCAAAAAACCAAATCAACCATTTATCTTACCTCTTTCAATCAATAAAACCAACCTATACACCAAATCAATCAACCAAAATTAACATACCTTTTAACTCAACCATAACCAACCTATCTAACAACTGAAACTAATATCAACCCATCAAACGTACCAAACCTACCCTAATCTACCTTAACTAGGTCTAACAACATTTTCCTAGCCTAGGTGTACTAAAGGAAATCCCACCTAAACCACCACCTATAAATTTGACCTTTTAGGAGGTGGAAAAATTCATCTTCACCCCTCCTAAAACCCTTTTATTAACTAACACCTCACCTTGGGATATGTTTACCACCTCAAACATCCATGGAAAGAGAAAACTGGGGGAACTTTTTCTCCATAAGGATTTCACCACTTATTAACCCAAACCATACCTTCACACTTAACCAAACTAACCATTAGCATTTTTTCCTCAATATATTAACCAAATCTATCAACCAACCAACCTTGAACTATTAGAGATTACCTTTCTCCATCACCCAACCTTTGGAGAATACCTTCTTCATTAGCCAAACCAAAAACTAATTGGTATACCAAGTTGGGGCAGCTCATTTGGACACCACCTTACCTATTTGGGAGTCGTATTCTCCCCATAAAACATTAAAGATTATTTTAATCCACCAAACCATCACCTAACTAGCCTTTCCCCTTTTGTAACTCCAAATCCTTTCCATGTCTAATCAAGTGTTGAAAAGTAACTGGGCAACATATACTATCAATTTTATCTCAATTGGTTTCGACCCTACATCATCACCCATAAGTATGGATTAGGATATTATCATTTGTCTTCTCTTGACGTCAAACCAGAACTTGAGCCTTTCAATTCTTTCCATTTGCATCCTTTCTCTTGTTGAAATAGGATTGCATTAACCCTTGTGTCTAACTTAATCTCATCCCTTGGTTTATAATATTTTCACCTTCACTTACCTATCCCTCTTCTACTTAGGGATAATTGATTATAGCATAAGACCATGTGATTATACATCATAGTTATAGCCTAATCCTAATCATCGATACCATGGCTCTACCCATGGCATGGTTCTCATTGATATTTTTTGTCTCTAATCTAATGGAATCCCATGATTAGTTGTCTCTTAAACCACTTTACCTCATCTATCATTAACCTTTTATGTTAAAGTTTTGCCTCCATAAAGGTAAAACTTTAATCTTAAATAGACTTTTCATTATAATTCAGCATTCAAAATCATTTGGGATACCAAATTAGATCCACATATCTAGCATTGTAGACTACTCCCATGAAGGACAATTGCCAAACATTAATAATTACTTAAAAATAGACTGCTCCTTTGAAGGATAACTATAAAAATCTAATTTTAGACCACTCTCTTAAACAATGTCTAAGTTTAATAATCATTTGGAACTTCTCACATTGATGAACTTCACCAACCTATCCAAAAAACAAAAGAAACAAACAACCCTATACTCAAATCAAAGAAAATAAGCCACAATCAGTTCTTATATGTGGCATTTGTAAACTTCCTATATAAATTATTCTACATACACTATTAAGGCATGGACTTGTATATTATGATTATTTGGTCACCTATAGAAGGGGCAAACTAACCTGCATTAGGTTACTATCTCACTCATTTCCCATTCAACCATCTACCTATCACCCACTTTCCCTTCAGACCCTCTCTAAAATCAAGGTAATATGAACTTACTTGATATAAAGTGATCAAAAGAACTTATTTTTCAATCAAATCATGCTCATGTAAATCATTTGATAGGCTTATGTTCACTAAGTTAATCCAACTATGGTTTCCTTTTGTTAGGTCCTTACCAACCAAAAACATCATGCCTTTTCCTAGCCCTCTATTCATTAGTTCATTTGGACATATGTCTCATGACTCTTATCTCTTTATGATATTTAGTTTGTTACCTAAGGCTACTTTATGTGATTTTATTATGATCCCCTATCATATAAAAATAGTTAAACATCATTTTGATCAATGTGATCGTAACATTATGAACCATAAACCATATCCTAACCATAAGTCTAAGAACCATCATACATAAATAGTCACATCATAACATTATAACATCATAACATCATATTATCATCATCAAACATCATCAAAATCATCCCTAATATAATTCCAAAACATCATCATATAAAATCCTATCTATGAACCACATTATCACATTATCCTACCTATGAACAATAGTATCAATAAATAATTCTTACATCATCTATCACATAACCATCTTCCATTCTATAAACCATAATATAATCATAAACAACATCATCAAAAACTAATTATCACATATTCATGATCATAAACAAACACATCATCAATTTTGTATGAACTAAACCATCATTTACATTATCTAATTAAAATCATTTTTCCATCACATAATCATATAACCATCTTCTAAAACATCACATACCTAAATCTATTGATTCTATAATCATAATCATACACCAACCTTCTCTGCTTCATCTTCTAGTGGATCAATCTCAACTCAACCAACCTTAACCACTCAAAACAACCAACCTAACTATCAATCTATCAACCTATCAACCAACCCAACCTATTTTACTTCTACTTTCAATGGATCAACCACCAACTAATAATACCTCACCCAAGGTCAACCAAAACTTAAACATAACCAAATCTTCCCAATTATTTGATATTTACCTTATGGCATTAGCTTTGGTTTGATCCCCTCTAAGAACAGGGTCACAACTTTTCCGTCCTACCTTACCCATCAAACCAAACAACCAACCAAACCAAGAAAGAAATCTAAATGAACCATTTATCTTACCTATCTCAATCAATAAAACCAACCTTTGAACCAAATCAATTAACCATAACCAACTTATCAATAAACTTGAACTAGCATCAACTTGACATTCAATCTGAACCACCACCTTTAACTTAACCTCTTCACCCATTAACAACTAACACCTAATAACTAACAACTCTTAGGGCATGGCTAAATTCATAAATCCCTCTTTGTTCCCTAGTGCCATTACCTTGGGATTTTTTTTCTCACCTAGACCACCTATCAGGGAGTTGCTTATTCTCCCTCAACTACCCGACCTTTAGAGATTACCTTCGCCCCTAGCTATTAGAGATCACCCTTTCTCCACAAACCTTAAACAAGAAAAACCTCTGACCTTTTAAAAGAACTAAATTTAGACTAAAGTTAGTTTAGGGTTATATTTCCATGGAACTATTTAGGTATCATCCACTTTCCTAGTGCATATAGAGTCAACTCGGCCATCCCCTACCTACCCATACCCAACTAACCATTACACTGAATCCACCTTAATGTTGGTCATTTTTGACCCAAACCATTCACATGTTTTGTGATGACTTTTAATGGTCCTTTTAACCATACTGACCAACCTTTGCATGTGGAAATTTTGAACTTTTCACCACCTCATGTAACCTAACCAATTATGTTATTTTTCAAGATCACTTCCTACCTTAGATATTTACGAACAATACCAACCTTATCTAGATAGTTTGATAGGCCTGACCTAATTGAATATGACTAACATTATGGACCAGTCACCCCTATCATATGTCCTTCTAGAATCAACCTTATTTTTACTAATATTGGCAACTTTAGTATTTGCATGTTCTTGACTATCAGTTTTAGTCACATTTTATGTGCATTTTTGTGTCTCAAATGCCCATCCTTTTTATGTCACCCTACTCATGACTACCCATTTACCATTTATCAAAGCATGACACAATTTTGGTTTCTACTCATTGACTCCTAATTTGAGGAGGAATCCCTCCTCCCATATTCAGGGTAATTAGACCTGACCAATAAACTATTTAATTTTTTCCATAGCTTATTGAACCAAAGCAACATAAAAAAAAGGGGCAAAATATAGACACTAAAAAACTACATAAAATAATTTTGGATGTCAAACCACGTTGGACCCACCTTTGACCTTGAGCTTAGTTAATTACCTAGATAACTCAACCTAACACACCTTTAACTTTAATTTTTAATCCATACGCTTTTAATTTGTTTTAATCCCTTTTCATCTAGGTGTTTGATCGTATATGATTAGCCTAATCAGTGATGGTTATCTTGACTAGTGATTGTTAGCCTGATCAATGTCGATTAGGTCTCCCAAACTAATTCAAAATAACTTCTAGTTGTGAACAAGATAAACACCACACAATTTAGTAATTTCTTGATGAAAATCAAATTGGCTTTAAAGTATTGAAATTAGAAACTTTTTCTTCTATCAATTTAACAACTTATTAAATAATTATAAACTTCATCTTATAAGAGAACTATAGGAAGAGAAAAATATCCACAAAAATCGGTGTCCAAGCTATCATATTTTATTGTGCAGGTACCCAACATTCCTTTAGCAAACAAGTAGTAGTATTAGAGATAAGAACCTCTATTTGGGTCAATTTTGAAGGCCAAAGGACTATCACTTTGGCAAAATTGATTCTAACCTCCTCAACCAACCTTTAACCAACCCCAATAATCAACCTAAGTATCTGATTTGCATTATTTAGGTACTTTTGTTTCATTCTCACCTCCTTACTTGAATTAGACCTTCAGCTTTAACCCTCTACCTCAGAGCGGATCCTTGACCAAATCTGTAACCAAACTCCTATCTAATCATTACCCATTATTCAAATTTTTTATAATCTTCCTATAATTAATAGATAAATGACAATAGTTAACACAACTAGCTATAATTATCATAACTAGGGATGGTTAGTGAACTGGCTACAGTTAGTTGAACCAATGATGGTTTACCCAATCGATAATGGTAACTATGTGATAGAAAAATGAAAACCATCAACCAACAACTAGACCTCAAAAAATCCCTATTTTGTATTTCCTTATTACTATATAGAACTAAAATAGCCATCTGACCTTAACCTAAACATTTATTTAATAATTAAACATTTACCTTAATGTTATTTTGTTGGAACTAGTATTTCTTTGAAAAGTATTTACTTCTTTATATCTATTAATTTCATGTTATGTAACCTTTCCTTTCCTTTCAAAACTAACCTATATAAAAAGGTGGATTGATATCCTCTTAGATAGCTCATGCTTCTTGGATCTAGCTTACACTAGGAAATACACCTTATTTCTTGTCTAACAAACTATTTCAATAAATTTGGGAAACTATAGGGTTTAATTTCCTAGATAGTAAAGGGTTATAGATAAAGGGGAAAATCAATAAATAAATGTTCCTTAATTAACCTACTTATTTATTGAATCTATAAGCACTTAATTGATTTTTAAAAATAGAAAACAAGGGGATAGAGACTAAAACTTAGTTAATTCTAGGCTGAGATGGAGGAGGCAAAGGCTACAAATTATTGATCTAGCTGGGTAGACTATAAAAAATAAGATCTATAAGTTTATTTTCTTCCTAGACAAGAGTGATAAAAAATGGGACACCTAGAGGTCCAATAATGTAGTCCAAATTTTGGAATTATAGTCCTTCATGTTTGAGCTTTCTAGGTTTTGTTCGTCTGCTCTGGGAGCCCCTATGCGTAAAATATCAGGTCTTAGTTATTCATAAAGATCCATATACAAGCGATTTTGTCTCCAAGGATCCTAGTTCCTATTCATTATTGATAGGTTATCTTTAATCAATTAAAAAAAGGGTTAGTGTGTAATATGTACTAAGCGTATGATCACACCCCATGTGTGGGTACACTACCTATATACTAATACTTCAAAGAGGGATCAAGTATAATGTAGTTCTCCTAATTTGAATGTGTATTATGAAATATTGTGTATGTAATACAAGTGTATGATAATTTAGGCAAGCTTGAGATGACTCATGATTGGTGTAGGAGTTTGGATTGGCTAGACATAATAGTGGTTAGTTGTATGCAGAGAATAAAAAGATTTGATTGAGTGTGCTTTAGTATATTTCTAGGTTGTGCCTTTAAATGATTTCCAACCCTTATAAATGACCTTTTAATGGGATTTTATATGTAAAATAGTGATCCTAAGTTAGATTAACTCTCATTAGGCCAACAAGGGAAAAGATAAGGATTCATGAAAATTTGATTATTTGAGGTTATTGTGGACTTAGACAATAGTGCTAGAAAGTGGATACCCTAGCTCCCAATGCTGTAGTCCAACTTATGATACTATTGTCTATGGGAAAGGGACACTAGGGGATAGATATATGCTTGGGAGAGGAATTCAATACAATATGGGCTAAATTCAGAAGTCTTCAGATGATTGGGAAATAGTGAAAACATGCCTAAATGGGTTGTGTGAGTAGGAGAGACCTATGGTTTGAGTGTCACAAGTTATGCTCAATTTTTACAAATTTCATTTTAGTATGAATACATTTACCACCCATTTATTATAATTATGAAATAAATAAAAATACTATGATAAAGGAAAAAACTAAGCACACCTGAACTCACCTATGAGGCTAAGCCCAAGAAGCTGTGTGATGCTAGATTGTGTGTAGTGAGAGCAAGTTGTACTCTGTAAGTCTACAAAAAGGAAATAAAAAGTAAATAAATTATTATTATATATGCTATATCTAAAATAATAATGTACAAATTTTGGTAAATATAGAGTAAGGAAGATAAAGGAATAAATACATCTCATCAAGTACATGAACTAATATAATACTTTTTATGCTACTGGGTTGTGCTGAGTGATGTTGGATGTATGCTAAACCAAGAGTTATATAAATGAATGAGTTGAGTGTTCAATACCATAAAAGTTTAATCAATAATGCAAATACATACCTTTTGGCTCCATGATTTCCAACTATGTGAAGTTAACAAATTTTGCATGTGTTAATCGATGTTTGGACCATGTGTCCAATCCCTCTGAATAGGTGGTTCATGAATACAAAGGTTATCTATTCCTTTGGCTCCATTTTTCCCCCATGATGTGAAGTTGAATGATATAATACCAGTATAGATGAATGACATATTAGGGATAGCCAAATGTAAACTAGAAACTAGGCCACTATTGGCCACTTCGAAAGATGGATATTAGACTTGTATAAAAGCCACTCCTAAAACTAGAATCAAGGTTTAGGAAGCCAGTCATGAACATAGGTACATGGGAAGAAATTTTTTATGAAATTTTACTTGAATGTGATTCCAACCACCTATAAATGGAGTAAGGCATGTAACTACTGGGAATGTCTAAGAAAATGCAATAAACTTAGAAATAGAGAAGGCCCATGTGTCACACACATTACCTCTAATAACTAGTGTATGGAACATAGATTTTGAAATAAAAGATATATCAACTACCATATCTAAACTAAAAAATGAAACCCTTATACTACACATGATGCCCCCTATATCTAGATTTTTTGAGTAAAATTAGTGCTGAAAACTATTGATTTTTGGACTAAACTATACAGGCAAAACTTTTATTGAACTCACCTCTCTGCTTGATTTTGGAAAGACAAAATATTCTATTATTTGTATAACAACACCAAAAATTGGAAACTTTGGGGTCTAGCACTGTAGTCTCATTTTTGGCATTATTATCTAGAGCTAAAACTGATGACTGATCTAGATTCTCTATGATCTGCCTAGTCTAGTTTACCTGTGCTTTGTTTTAGATTATGGACTGTACTATTCTAAAACTAATTTTTTTACCATTAGTATCTCTAATATCTATGATGAAACCCCCATTTATTTCCCCTACTTTTGAGGGTAGGAATGAAGACCCTATAATGACTTCCCTCAAAAAAAGAAGCCCTACAAGTGTGTTAAGCTATAAAACATTTAATATAAAATTGATATACATTATCTCAAGATATAGAAAAAGTTAGAGAGAGAGATTGTTAGATCCATATGGGTATGCCTAGATAGATATATAAATGTAATATCATGTGCATAAGAGTAAACCAGAATTCTAAATATTAGTTGTTAGTTGTTAGTGGCATGGAGGGATATAACATGATGCCCATCATGGCATCCAAGAAGTAAGGTAAATGCATGATTAGAATCATGGAATTCCACACAAAGATAATAAATAAAGCAATAATCATACAAATAAAGAATCAAAAAACATGCAATGGTAGCCAAGGGTCCAAGTAAGGACATAAGACAAATAAAGCATCTCCAAATGCCACATACATACACAATGAGAACAAGCAAAGATTGGTACAAGGGCCATAATCACATGAAAGGCACAAACAAAGGACATTGGAAAGTATCCAAAGGCACACACATATAGACAATAACAAAAGACATTGGAAAATGTCCTAAAATACAAGTAAGAAACAAACAAGAAATGGAAAATGTAAACACATCTAGCTAATCAAAGCAAAGAGTGAAACATGTAAAGTAATGGAAATATAAACATGTATCTAACTATGAAAATCTAGAAGCAATATTATACAAGCTATGTAATACAAGACTAATGTATGTGCTTTTAAATATAGAAGTGTGATATATGCTAATGAATGTTGATGTGATATCTATGTCAGTAAGTAAGGAATGTACTATAACAAGATGTTTAGAGTGTGTAGTATAATAATGACATAACCTAGATGGTGTAGTCATGTATAGTATGCCCCCAATGGGTATATGTATCTATATATGTAGCTGGAATTTATAATTAGGGTGCCCCCTTGATGGGTGGAGTGAAGCAACCAAGGATCTAGATATACTACACACACTTAAATAAGATCAAGTGAAGTATGGTAATATAGATAAATTGAAAAGCAATGGCATATAAAAACATAAAGTAAGTCTAGCATATTGATTAACAATGTAAAAAATAGATGATGTATATAATTTGACATGTTTTTATACTTTTAAATATTATATTATTTTTGTATTTTGAAGTATTTGAGCTATGTAAAATTAAGCAGAAGAAACTATGTACAATCAAGAAGGAGATAATATGTACAATCAATGCTAAAAAGAAATGATATTAACTGATGATTCTTGAATAAGACTCCCTATCATGGTGTCTTATATTAAAAAGTGGAATCATGCATGATCATTAAGCATGATGGAAATGCTGAAACTATGGCTCTAAAATCTATATATGTTGTAAATGCTCTAAAATATCTAAAGTAGAAATTGATTATAGGAACCCTCTATTATTATAAGAAGTGGATGTAGATATAGGGATCTTAAGTACCCATCTATAAGTAAGTTAAACTCTCTAAACATGTGATATATGTTTAGATGCATGAGATCTCAATGAAGTTGCTCTAGGTGTGAATATTGTAGTTAGAAGTTGTCTAGAATCTGGAAGCTATGGAGGTGTATGAACCCTTTATAATGGTGATGGATATTGTATTTGTGTCTGATGATAAATTAGAGAAAAAAATTGTGGTGGAGATAGAACTAGTAATGGAACTAAAAATGGCTCTAGAACTAAAATTGGCTCTAAAATTAGAAGTGGCAACTCATATGGAACTCTAGTAACTATGATAACCTAATTAGCATAAATGAATTTCACACATCAATTTAATGTAGATGGAACTACTTAGAGTTTTTTATTTTAGGTCTACCAAATAACATGTCAAAAACTCCTACAATAGGAACTATATTAAATGAGGTGGTCATGTGTTAAGGACCAACCTGGAATGAGGATCTCACCCAATGTAGTCTGACTATGTCCACTAAAACCATTGATAACTATATTTTTTGGAGTAATATCCTTCTCTGTATAACCCAAGTGTTATAGTAGTGTCATAATACACATGTTCACATTGGATCCATTATCAATTAGAACACTATAAATGGGATGAACATGAATAAAATATTTAATGAAGAGCACGTGATAATATATGTCATCCTTAATAATCTCCTACTTGAAAAAGGAGATAGAAGGCTGAATTGGAATGCTAGAATGAAAAGTACCAATCATGTGGCTCAATGGATGTGAATAAACTACTAGTGCCCTATATGTAACTAGTATAGGATGTGCCTAATATGCATGATGAACCTGATATGTCTTGTGTCTCTAATTTTCCATGCTATGGAAATGGATTTGAAAAGATTTTTAGTGACTTATCTTGTGTTGGTTTGGTCAAAGGAGGCTCAGTTAAAGTGCCTAGATAAATTTGATTTCCATAAATAAGATCCTATATTTTATGCCTGAGACTAATGCATCTATTTGTAGTATGGCATGGTGCCCTGTGATAGTCATAAACTGCATTTCATTCATATCCCCATGGAAGAGGCTTTATTGGATCAATTTCTCTGATAGGAGGAAGAGATATGATGTTATATTCTAGTAACTAATGTAAAACTTTAGCTAGAAGAACTAGTAGATTTATAAAAGGTCATTGAGGAGGTATTGATAAAGTGACTCTCTATGAGGTATCTAAAGCTATATTAACTATCTATTGAGTTGGTCCTTTATTATCATTGAATTTGACCTTATATGGGGCTTTGTTGTTATTCTTATTAGTTGTATCTAGTGCACTTGTGTACTTAAGTTTTCCCATTGAAATGAGTTTAATTTCTCTTTATTTTAAAGTGTGACACAATTTAGTGAAAGAAGAGAAACATTTGAACATGATTTTCTCATGTAAAACTAGTACAAGACTCTATTTGAAGAGGTCCTATAACAATTGATCTACCATAGGACTAGTCATCTTAGCCAATATGGTCTTGTATTTGAGAACATACTCGGTGAGAGGCTCATTTGATATATATTTTTGTTGTGAAATTTGGGCATATGAAACCTTATCACCAATATTGATATTGAAATGTGCTAGGAACATGTTAGAAAGAGGATTGAATGCATTAATGGATTGATTTGGTAGACTATAAAATCATTGTAATGCATAATCCTTGAGGCTCTTAAAAAATAATTTAGTTAATAGCCAATCATTTGGTATATAATCCAAACATGCTACATGAAAGGATCTTAAATGTGTCTCTAGATCACCCTTTCCATCATAAAGAGTGAGCTTAGTTTGTACAAATCTAGGTGGCAAAGGTGTAACAAATATATGTCATGCCAAAGGTGTATGTAATAGGGTGAAGGAGTCTAATGCCTATGTAGATCTAGTGGTACCTTGCTCAAGATGTTGCACCTTGGATTGAAGATATAAAATATCTTGGACAAAGGCTACCACATTAGGAGATAGGGATGTACTAGCTATAACTGGTGGCATAGAATACGGTTGGGTTGCTATAGAGGGTTGTTGTGACATAGTTGCCCCTATAGTGTCATGTGCAATTGGTGGCTCTGTGGTTTGAGAAGATTGATATTATCTTTTGTTTTTCCTCTTGAAAGATTCTAATCATGTCATCTAGTATATCTAAGTGTTTGGTTAAGAGTTCTTGAAGCTCTCTTTTATTAGTTTCATCAAATTTGGTATATTGGGCCATTGTTAAAGTAGGAAAATAATTTGAAATGTGTTTGAATGTTTTTCAATAAGTTGTAATAAGTAATGTGATAAACTGGAAACCATTGGATATAAGAAATGCAAAATTATAAAATAGTAGTTTAGAATTTGCATAAAAAAGTATACTAATCTACCATATATGTAAGTTAATACCACAAAAAGTAAAGTAGCAACTAGTATATGCAACTAGGGATTTTTTCAAAAATATTCTTTGCAAAATACTATGAAATTTTTAATTTAAAATTGATTTTTTTTAGCTAAGTATGCAAGACAAAATTTGGGAAATTATGGTAAATTACTTGCTTGAATGGGACCTAGTGGATGCAACTAGGGTTTTGAGACAAATAAATTTTCTAGAATTGATATGAATTTTTTAAATTTGAAGTGATTTTCTAATTTTATATTTAATCAAAATTTGCAGAAAATAAGTGGAATATTACTTAAAAATTATTGGGATTTAGTTGATGCAACTAGGGCTTTGAAATGGTTTTTTTTCAAAATTAATGTAATAATTTGAAAATTTTGCTATAAATTTGTATAATTGAGCTTAAATTTTTTAAGAAAAATCTTAAAATATTTCTAAAATTAGAAATATATTTTTCTTAATGCTTTGAAAGTGTTGGTGTGCAAATAGGACCTAGTATGTGCAAACTAGTGTTTAAGTGAATTATTGAAAATATTACAATTATATTGTAGTTTTTTTATTTTTAAATTTAAAAAAATATATATATATTGAAAAAAATAAAAAAACAATTATCCCTAGGGTTTCTAGGGTTTTTGTATAAAATTTCAAAGTAAGTCAGGCTCGCCAAATGTTTTACTAAATTTGGGAAACTATAGGGTTTAATTTCCTAAATAGTAAAGGGATCTAGATTAAGGAAAAAATTACTAAATAAATGTACCTTAATTATCCTACTAATTTATTGAATCTGGAAGCACTTAATTAATTTCTAAAAATAGAAAATAAGTGGATAAAGAGTAAAACTTAGCTAATTTTAGGCTGAGACAGAGGAGATAGAGGTTAAAAATTGTTCATCTAGTTGGGTAGACTATCGAAAACAAGATCCATAAGTTTGTTTTCTACATGAATAAGAGCACCATAAATGGAACACCTAGAGGTCCAACACTGTAGTTTAATTTTTGTCATTGTAGTCTTTAGTGTATGAGATTTCTAAGCTTTTTGGGTTCTATTCATCTGCTCTTGGAGACCTTGTGCCTAAAATATTGAGTCTTTTTTATTTGCAAAGCTCTACATGTAATTGATTTGGTCTGCAAGGATCTTAGTTTCTTTTCATGCTTGATAGGTGATCTCAAATCCAACTGGAAAAAGGGGTTAGTATGTAATATGCACTAAATGTGTGACCACACCCCGTGTGTGAGCACATTACCTACATACTAATACTGTGAAGAGGGATCAAGGCCAATGTAGTTATCCTAATTTGAATGTGTATTGTGCAATCCTATGTATTAAATGTAAGTGTATGAGAATTTAGGAAAGATTGAGATGACTCATGACTGGTGCAGGAGTTTTGATAGGCTAGAAATAAAAGTGGTTCGTTGTATGTAGAGAATAGGAAGATTCGCTTGAGTGTGTTCTAGTATATTTCTGAATTGTGCCTTTGAATGATTGCCAAACCTTCTAAATGACCTTTGAATTGGATTTTATATGAAAAATAGTGATCCTAGGTTAGATGAACTTGCATTAGGCTGACAAGGGAAAAAATAAGGATTCAGGAAAATTTGATTATTTGATGTTATTATGGACTTGGACAATAGCACTATAAAGTGGACACCATATATCCTAGCACTAGAGTCCAACTTATGGTGCTATTGTCCAGGGGTGAAGGGAACTTGGGGGATAGATCTATGCCTAAGAGAGGAGTCTGGGATAATAAGGACTAAATATGGAAGGCTTTAGATGATTAGGAAATAGTGAAAACATGCCTAAGTGGGTTGTGTGAGTAGGAAAGACCTATGGTTTGGGTGTCACAAGCCATGCTAAAATTTTACAAATTTAATTTTAGTATGACTACACAAATAAGTTTTATTTAGTGCTTTCTTATTGTAGGTCATTCTTACCAAGCCAAATAAGACTATCCATAATCATCTGGATTATGCATGCACTTTACCATGTCATTATTCCCAATTCAAAGAAGAGTATCCACAATCATCTAGATTATGCACACACTTTACCATGTATTCTTTTACACATCCCTTTTACTAGTTTATTACTTGCTTCTAAATTACGAAATGAATGGAAATTAAGAGAAACACATAGATCCATTTGTAACTCTATAATGATATAATCTACCTCAATGACCTACCCATGCAGGAAATCAAACATACAGTCACCAAATCATGTCACCCATAACTAGTGCATCTATTTAGTCCCTATACTAATCTAGATCATATACCCCTATTCCTAGTCTTGTGATTACATAGCCATACCTCCATCATATAAACCACACCCTAAAGTCCATCTGAAAAAAATCCATGCCATGGTAGCCCACCTGGTTGAATAGCTCTAATGTGATCATAATCCCAGTAGTGAAACACAAAGCTAATGTTGATACCATACCTTTTATGCACCTTATATGTTGGATAAAATTATTACCCAGTTAATACTAGATTATTAAATCTAATTGACATTAATTGTCAACCCAAGGTATGTATAATTTTCAAGGATGTCATCACTATATATGTATTATTGATTCATAGGCTAACTTAATTTTGGGTTGTAGTGAAATGAACTTATACTGATTTCACCATATAGATATACAAATAAATTATTATAATAATATGCAAAAATTCTTCACACTTATGAGTCACACATGCATCACACTTTATATAATCAAACTAGTAATGAAATCAACTCACACAACAAAATTTAATCTAAGAAGGGTTAGGATCTTCAATGCATATCCTTTTAGGGGGGGGGGGGGGGCTCCTCATTCAGAACTGAGTTCCAATCCTTCTCTAAGAGACTTACAAAAGATTATTATAGAATCAACCTTTTCATTACTTAGATCTAGAGTAATTAAAGATTGCTATAGTAGATTAAAATATTATAGAAATTAGAATGCAATTACTTTCTACAATTCCATCCTCTCTAATCTAATATAGGTTATACCATTAAATACATAAGTCAGTTTATTAGTTCCAACTAAAAATGTTGGGGATCAATCAACAATATGATTACAATATGAAAGCAATAAACACAAAATTATATCAGATAGATAAGTAACTAGAATTAGAATTAGCAAGAAACAAGAGATACAAGAAACCACCCTAAAAACTTGAATTCAACTCTTTACAGAAGGAATTTACAATTGAAGAAACTTCTTTTCTTCCACACCTCTTCTAGATGTATAAATCACTTCTTAGATCTCTTTCCCTCAAGAGTCCTCTCTCTCAATTAAAATCAACTCCACAATTTGGATTGATTCACATATACAATCTGTATTCTACTTCTACATTATTGTCCTATCATGAACTATGAAGATCTATCTCTATTATATAAATATAGAGATTCATGAGCATGCACTTACAACTGATAGATGCACCTCCTAAACAAGGGTTCTAACTAGTTCTACTCAAAATAAAAATGTGGACTTAACAACCAAAAGTTCTCATCATCATGCAAACATTCTGTTCATGCACAAAAATAGATTCTAGACGTACACAGGTGACCGACATCGGTCCTTGCCAGTCCGCCTGTGACCGATGTCAGCCAACCTGCTACCGATGCCGGTAGCTTCTGGTCTGCGCCAGACCATCAACGATGACTGTGGTTCCAACAAGTTGTCACTTCGCTCATGGGTGAAGCTTTTAGCTCCATACCCTAACAATCTCCCACTTGGAGATAAATAGCTACACCAGTACCTGTACAGCAACATCTTCTAGCTCCTCCATCTTCAACTCAATCATGAAGACCAACGAAATTTGAATGAAGATTCAACTTCTCCTTTGTAACTAGCTTGGTTAATATATCCACAGGATGCTTATCTGTATGGATCTTCTCCAGCTTCAACTCACCATCCTCCAATACCTGTCTAATGAAGTGGTACCTAAGTTGTATATGCTTTGTTCTTGAATGAAAGGCTGAATTCTTAGCCAAATGAATTGCACTTTGAATATCACTATATAGTCTACAACTCTCTTACTCCTTTCCAAGCTCTTCCATGAACCGTGTCATCCATATCATCTCTTTGCTAGCCTCTGTGACTGCAATATATTTTTCTTCTGTAGTTGACAAGGCAACAACCTTCTGCAAATTTGATATCCAGCTAACCGTCGTTCCATTTACAGTGAAAACATATCCTGTGGTGCTTCTCCTACCATCCAAATCACCTGCCATATCTGAATCTACATAACCATGTAGAGAAGTATTTGAACTGCCATAGCACAAGTGCCTACTGTTGATTCCTTTCAGATATCTAAGAATCCACTGAACTGCTTTCTAGTGTTCCTTTCCTGGATTGGCCATATACTTACTTATAACTCCCACTGCTTGGGCAATATTAGGCCTAGTACAAACCATTGCATACATTAAACTTCCTACTATGGAAGCATATGGAACTTTTCTCATGTACTCTACCTCATCATGTGAATTAGGACATTATTCTTTACTTAACTTGAAATGTCCAGCCATAGGTGTGCTTACCGGTTTTGCATCCTGCATATTGAACTGTTTCAACACCTTGTTCACATAATCCTCTTGAGACAAAATCAACCTGTGATTTTTCCTGTCTCTCTTAATATTCATGCCAAGGATTTTCTTTGCTGCTCCCAAATCCTTCATGGCAAACGTGTGAGCTAATTTCACCTTAAGCTCAGAGATATCCTGCATGTGTGATCCTGCAACCATCATATCATCTACATACAACAATAGAATAATATATCTACCATTATCCAATCTCTTAAAATACACACAATGGTCAGATTGACATCTACTATAGCCATGCTCAGTCATAAACTTGTCAAATCTCAGATACCATTGTCTTGGAGCTTACTTGAGGCCATACAAGTTTTTCTTCAATCTGCACACTAGCTTCTCCTTACCTTTGACCTCAAATCCTTCTGGCTGATCCATGTATATTTATTCATCCAAATCTCCATGAAGAAACGTTGTCTTAACATCAAGCTGCTCAAGATGCAAATCCTCAATAGAAACTAAAGACAATACAGTCTGTATAGAAGTCATTTTAACAATAGGAGAAAAAATCTCACCAAAGTCAATACCTGGTTTATGTGCAAATCCTTTCACTACTAACTTGGCCTTATATCTCATCTATCCATTCTCACCTTCTTTCAACCTGTATATCCATCTGTTCTTTAGTGTCTTCTTTCCTGCTGGCAACTCAACCAAATCCCATGTTTGGTTCTCTCTCAAGGAATCAATTTCCTCATTCATGCCTAGCTCTCACTGAACCTTGGATTCCACCTGTATTGCTTCATCAAAACTCTCTGGTTCTCCACCATCAGTTAGAAATAAATAGAATAATGAAGGGGAATATCGAATTGGAGGTTTACTTACTCTGTCTGACCTCCTGTTGAGTGTTTAAGACTCATCTACAACACATTGTCCACCCAAATTATTTGATAGTGACCGACCTCAGTCACTTCCAGGCTTGTTACTTGCTGACATCGGTTCTGCCTAACTGACGTCAGTTCTTGCCTGGCTGACGTCAGTTCCTGTACGGTCGACATCGGTCCCTGTACGGCTGATGTCCGTTCTTGCATGACCAACACTAGTCTCTGTGTTTTCCTTTATGTGACTCTTCTTTCCCATGAGCTCCTTTTGGACCTTCACCTCATCCAATTCTCCATTGCTCTTCTCAAGTTGATCTAGCTTCTTGAGCTGATCACTGTACATCACTTTTTCATTGAAAACAACATCATGGCTCCTAATTATCTTATTAGTTCCTAGATTCCAAAACCTAAATCCAAACTCATCAGAGCCATAGCCAATAAATGTGCACCTCATAGACTTAGCATCCAACTTCTTTCTATTTTCCTTATCAATGTGTACAAAAGCTTCACAACCAAAAACTTTGAGAAATGATAGATCTACCTTTTTACCTATCCATGCCTCTTCTAGAATTCCACCATCCAGCACTGTAGAGGGTCCTCTGTTAATTAGGTACATTACAGTATCCATGGATTCTACCCAAAACTCTAAGGGTAATCCAACATGAAATCTCATACACATTGCACGCTCCATTATTGTTCTATTCATCCTTTCAGCAACTCCATTTTGTTGAGGTGTTCTTGGAACAGTCCTTTGCCTATGGATCCCATGCATATAACAATACCAATTGAACTTGTGGCTACAAAACACACCACCATTGTCAGATCTCAAGCACTTCAATCTCTTGCCTGTTTCATTCTCAACCATAGCTTTCCAAATCTTAAACATGTCAAAAACATCAGATTTCTTATTAATACAATAGATCCATACCTTTCTAGTAGCATCATCTGTGAAGGAAACATAGTACTGTGATCCTCCAATAGAAGCAACTTGGGCTGGTCCCCACACGTCTGTGTGAACAAGCTACAATTTGTGCTTCTTCTTTGTTGACCCAGTCTTGAGAAAACTCACTCTCTTCTATTTTTCAGAAATACAATCTTCACAAAAATCTAGATTTATGCTTTTTAAATATGGAAACATACCTTTTGACTTAAGAATTGTCATTCCCTTCTCACTCATGTGGCCAAGCCTTTGATGCCACAACTTTGCATCTACATATGAAGTAGATAATACAGAAGGAGAATTATCAGTAATACAATTACATAAATAAAGAGTACCTACTCTCTTACCTCTGGCCAATACAAGTGCACCCTTGGTAACATTCCAAGATTCAGCTGTGAGAGTTACTGTATAACCCTCATCCCCTAACTTTCCTACAGAAATCAAATTTCTCTTTAAGTTGGGAACATGCATGATGTCTCTCAACACCCATGTGTTTCCATTCTGCATTTTCAGCTACACTTTACCTTTGCCAATAATTTTACAAGGCTCATCATCCCCTAAGTAAACTATTCCAAAATCTCCATGGACATAGTCACTAAAATATTCTCTATTAGGGGTTGCATGGAAAGATGCACCAGAATCTAAAACCCAATATTCTATATTAGTATGCAAAGAGAATATAAGAGCATCTTGTGCAACAATACCTGCCACCTTTGCTTCTTATTTATCATCGTGCTGCCTGTCCTCTTTAGGCTTTGACCAACAATCTTTGCTTATGTGCCCTATCTTTCCACAATTCCAACATTGTGGCTTCCTGCCATTTCTAGATTTGGATCTTCCATTCATCTTGGACTTAGATCTTGATCTCCCTTTCTTGCTCTTCTCTTTTTGTCTTCCCCTTCTCTCAAAACTTAAAGTGTTCCCTGAAGTTTACTCTATGCTTTTCCTGCAAATTTCTTCATTCAAGATTACACTAACCACATCATCTACTTTTAAAATATTTGAAGCAGAAGCAGTATTACTAACTACCATTACCAAGCTATGCCAGCTTTCAGGTAAATAACATAAGATTAATAGAGCTTTAATTTCATCATCAAATACTATTTTGATTGAATTTAATTGATTCACAATTCCATGGAAATCATTAAGATGATTAGATACAGAACTACCTTCCTGCATCTACAAATTAAATAACTGATTCATAAGATATACCTTATTTGAAGCTAAGGGTTTTTCATATAAATTTGCTAAAGTAGTCATTAACTCTACCATAGACTTTGTCTGTGATAAATTAGATATCACAGTAGATGCTAGACTCAATCGTATTGATCCAAGAGCCTTTGTATCAAGAACTTCCCATTCATCATCATCCATGTCTTTGGGCTGCTTTGCAGTCCCTCCTAACAGTAAGTATAAATCTTTTTGATACAGATAATCTTCTATCTGCATTCTCCATAATTGATAGTTCTTTCCATTAAACTTCTCCATTCTAAGTTTACTTTCTTTTACCATTACTTCTCCCACTCAAACAAAAATCCCTGTGAGTAACCTGTAATCAATACACACTAACCAGATCTGAAACACCTGTTAGTCAGCCTAGCTTTGATACCACTTGTTGGGGATCAATCAACAATATGATTACAATATGAAAGTAATAAACATGGAATTATATCAGATAGATAAGTAACTAGAATCAGAATTAGCAAGAAACAAGAGATACAAGAAACCACCTTGAAAACTTGTATTCAACTCTTTACAGAAGGAATTTACAATTGAAGAAACTTCTTTTCTTCCACACCTCTTCTAGATGTACAAATCTCTTCTTAGATCTCTTTCCCTCAAGAGTCCTCTCTCTCAATTACAATCAACTCCACAATCTGGATTGATTCACATATACAATATATATTCTACTTCTACAGTATTGTCCTATCATGAACTATGAAGATCTATCTCTATTATATAACTATAGAGATTTATGAGCATGCACTTACAACTGATAGATGCACCTCCTAAACAAGGGCTCTAACTAGTTCTACTCAAAATAGAAATGTGGACTTAACAATCAATAGTTCTCATCATCATGCAAATATTCTGTTCACGCACAAAAATAGATTCCAGACATACACAGGTGACCGACGTCGGTCCCTACCAGTCCACCTGTGACCGACGTCGGCCGACCTGCTACTGATGTTGGTAGCTTCTAGTCTGCGCTAGACTGTCGATGGTGACTGTGGTTCTAGCAAGTTGTCACTTCGCTCATGGGTGAAGTTTTTAGCTCCATACCCTAACAAAAAACACTAAACTGGAAAAGGTACAAATACTTTACAACTAACCCAGTCAACCTTTAGGTGGTTAGTAACTTAAAGTTACATGTTTTAAGGCCCAATTGGGTAAAGGACAATATATGTTACTTTTTTTTTTCTTATTTCTCTCCTTTTCATTGTCATTGTATTATTCATCCTTTGGTAGCACATCCAAATTTCTTTGTAGGTGAAGGGTCCATACAGTTGTTAAGGAGGATCCTCTTCAATTATTTACTTTTTTTCTAAGATAGTTAGGTGTGTCCTTAAAATACAATTACTTATTATCATAGCAATGTTTTATTCTATATAATGGTTGTAGGTTCTTGTAGGTGTATGCCTATAAATGCTATGGGCAATTGTATACACTTAAAAAGTTGTACCTTGGCTAGTTTTCAATGTTAAAACCATGCCTTAAACTCCTACCTGACCCTAGAGCTAGTTGACCACCTAGTTAACTTAGCCCATTTATTTATTTGATAACTTGACCTTTTTAATCCACCTTCTTTTAAAACTATTTTTTACCCATTTTTCCATAATCCCTCGACTGACACTGGTCAGCCTAATCATTATTGGTTAGGCTGACTAGTGTTGGTCAGGTTTTCCAAGCCTCTTTTAAATCCATTTATAATTGTGTATGAGATAAACATTACATAAAATGGAAACTTTCCCATGCAAAGAATACAACTTAGTATCAATTTGAATTAGCATCTTTATCCTGGACTAATTTAGCAATTTTCTCCCTCTTCACTTAGCAACTTCTTGCTATAAAATGAGAACATCTGGAAGAGTTAAGGATTAGAAATTTACATCCAAGCCCTCTTATTATCTTGTGCAATTATTCAAGAAACTTGAGACTCTAACCATGTGAATTTTTAAGGATAAAGTACTATAATGCTTCCCAATGTTCTTTAATTTTTAAGTATCTCACACTTTGCATCCAAAAAGTATCATTTATTTTTTTTAGTAACTTTTTTCTTTGTTAACCTTTCTACCCCAATCAAATCACCTGCACCCCATTATCTCACCTATCAGATCCATATTAATCCTTCTACCCATCCAACATTTCTTTTTAACTCTACTTCAATATCTTATCAGACCCACATAGGCAACCATCATCGATTCTTGTAATCATCACCGAACACAACCATCACTATTCACTTAACCGTTGCCAATCAGATCGACCATCATCAGTCAACTTGATCACCACCAGTCACTTGTTAGAGAAAATAATAGATTTTTATTTCCTACCCCATTACACCCAGCTAGACTCCATTTCCACTTTTGACCTATGTGTAAAGTCTATTCAAATTTTTTGAATTCAATCACGATCCATTTTAGCATGGTATTGACCCACAGTGCTACATGTTGATCATTATATTAAATAGGTGTTTTATTTATCTTTGATATAAGCATTTATTTTATTATCAATTTAAACTCAACTATATTTTATTCATTTTATCATCATCATTTGTTATTATGGGAGTTGATTGACAACCATCCAAGGAAGCTTCTAATTCTTAGATCTAGCGTACACTAGGTGGTCCACCCTTCATATCTATCTAACCAAAAATTTAGTTTAGTGTTATCTTATTATAGGTAGTCCTTCCTCACAAAAAAGGATTTATCACTTTGTTTGATCATCAACGAGCACAACATTTAACCAAGTAAGCACCTCTAATCATTTTTTTCTTTAATTTTTTCAAAAAGTTAAGAATAGAGTTAGAAATAGTAGGAAACATTTTGGCACACCTAGTGGGAGCCCTTCTAGGTTCATAGTTTTGTTTAGGCATATAGTTGAAAATTCATCTTCTTGCATTTTTGTCATCTCTAAAATTTTAAAAAGATAAAAATTTCATTTCATTTCTTTTCTTAAACTCAAAAAAACATATTCATTCTAGGCCTAGGTTGCATCTCCATCTTGCATTTAGTGCATTATAGTTATTCTATTTTCATCCAATGACATCAAAATATTTATTTTGGGTGAAATTGAGTGCATTAAAGGTTTGCATGCTTGATTTAGATCACCTAGTTAATTAAAATCATTATAAATTAAGTGTATCACACTTATGTTACACTACCAAACCACTTGCACAAAACAAACATCAAAACTTACTTGAGACAAGGCCCATTGGGATTTCATCACCCTTTGAACCACCTTACCCTACTCGATGATCCCACTTGGATTTCATCACCAAGAATAGGGCCCAATACATTATTTGGAAGAGTATAAACTCTAGAAAAATGGTATCTATTGGTTAAATAACCTAGCTTAACTTTAAGTTTGTGAAGTGTGAGGAACAAGCCCCTAGTATCAGGCCACGTACTTGGTCTAGTGTAGATTATTTTGAGCACCAAAATTTAACCTAAAAACAATATTAGATGGATATTCTAGTAATCAACTTGAAATCCAATTTACCCTTTCACACTCTTTAAGGCATAAGCCAAAAGTGATTTAAAATGAATCCTAGGATTAATTGTGATTTTAGTGTGTAACTTGTCTGCTTTGGGCTTTTCCTTTATTTTTTCATTGTTTGAGGTGAGAGGTTCACATCTATTTCCAATTTATCACATGGTCTTTACCCAAAAATGATTTAGAAATCTTAACAACCAACCACCATCTTGCTCCTCATCCTCATCCATGGATTATACCTCAAATGTTGATATATTCCCCCATAATTCACCCACCATTCTCCTTCACCTACCAAGCCTCCAATGATTCTTGAAGTTGATGAAAATTTTGCCACTTTTTTGGACAACAAATAGGTGGACCTTCAACACTATCTTAATACCTTAGCCTACTATGATTCATATACTTTAGTCCCTTTGGTGGATCCCCCTTTTGATATACCACACCACCTCATGGTTAGTGTTACATCAACCCAACCTTCTGTTAGCCAGGCTTCATCTTTTGATATTGACTCATATACTACCACCACCTAGAAACTTTTTACCCCAACCAATACCTCTAGAATTGGTTCAACTTTACCCCTTGTCACTTATTCCCCTTCTACTAGCATCATGTCTTCTACAATGATTTCTACCATTCCCTCTAACTCAACTAATATACTGACCTCTACCCCCTTTCATAACTTGGTACTATCCATACCAAAAATAGTTCCCCCCATTAGCACTAGGGTGACTACCCATCAACAACCCATAGGTAATTTAGCATTACCAATCCAAACCATGCCTCCATCAACCAACCTAATTGGATCCTTAAACCAACTATTATTAGTTCCTTAACAAGTCCCCATAGCATCCTATCAATATATTCCCAACCCATAGGGATATATCGTGCCTTCCACCCAACCCTTAATGCCTATCAGTCTTTCTAGGGAACTATCCCAACCTCAAATTACCATATACCAATATGTGGCCACATCTATACCTCTTATCGCTTATCAATTCATAATTTCAACCCAACTTCAATAGAACTTAACACCGAATTATGTAACTACCCAACCCCAAATCGACTTGATAAATATTATTATGGATAATATGAACCATCTCAAGCTATCTATCTTTGGGTCCCATAACCTTTTATCCTATGACCAAATCTATAACAAACCTATCAACCCATATATTCTAATTCATACTTATCCTCCTCAATGGGAGATCCCCAAATTCTCTAAGTTTTAGGGTAAGGAGGATCCTTAGAAACATTTGAGGGAGTTTCACTATTCTTTTTACTTGATCACATATGATGATTCCCTCCTCCTCCAAACCTTCCCTATGTCTTTATCAAGACCCACCTTGGATTGGTATGATGTCCTTCCTAGCCACTATATCTTTTTATTCTCCTAACTCACCCAAATCTTATTAGAACATTTTTTGGTGAACATATACAAGAATGTCTCCATAACCAACCTTTATTCTATCCTAAAATTTGATGATGAATCAATTTTTGACTTCATGACATGATGGTGAGGTCTCATCAATCAACCATCCTTTTCACTAACCCAAATAGAACTTATTGATATTTTATCTAGGGGATCTGTGAAACACATTACTCCCACCCTTCAAGGGCAAACATTTAGAACCTTTGATGAAGCATTAATTATGGCATGAAATTTTGAAAATAAGGCTATAGATGAAGGGAAGTTGAAACTAAACAACCATAAATCTTACTTCAAACCTAATGATCCTTCATCCACAAAGACAACTAGCCAACCCAATCCTAAATCCAAAGTTTATAAAAACTCAGTGGTATTAAAAACCACCGCACCTCCATCTATTAACTGACCCCATCAAATGACTCCTTCTAATCCTTCTTACCCACCAAACCAAAATCAAAACTGGGTTCCCCCTAAGTAATTCACACTTATCATATAATCTTATGCATCCATGCTAGAAAAATTATTGAAAGCTAATGTTATCTAACTCCCACCTATCAATCCACCCCATTAATTTGAACCCTCTCACCCCATTCCTGGGTGATACAACAAAAATGACCATTATGCATTCCATTAGGTCATTGGACATGATATAAACTGATGTAATGTATTTAAGAGTCTTGTCTAAAACCTGATTGATAATGGTGAATTATTATTTGACAACCCTAATGTACCTCCCAATAATTCCCTCAATATATTTTGTAAACCTTTTCCTAACCATGCTCCACCTACCCAACCCCATAACAACCAATTTGAACCATCCTCATCTCATGAAGCACACACTATCAACATGGTGGATGAACCTCTTACTTTGATCAATATTTCATATACTTCACCTATAAAATACACAAATTCACCTCTCATCCTTCTAAGAACCTAAATGGATAAATCAAAAACCTCCATCCTTTCACTTAATCAAGCTATGCCCATATCTACCCCTTCATTAATCAAAGTGCCAAAGGAAGAAACTATTGATGTAACCACCTCTTCCACTTCCCTATCTATCAAAACACGAAATCCATTATCTATTTTATTAGATACCTAAATGGAGGAAGAAATAATGGCCACACCTACACCCCTAGTCAAAGAGCCATCTAATCACCCTTTGGAAATTACCCTATAAACACAAATGACCCCATCTATCTAATCAACAATTATGAAACCTTCTAACCCAGGTAAAGATGAAGGAACCATTCCCTCTTCTTCACCCAAAGGGTTAACATTTGAAACAACTAAAGAACCAAACCCATTTATAATCCCTTTTCTAAGTTAGTTCAAAGTCTAGAATTCACTTCCCAACCTAACCTTGATAGAGCCACATTATGGTATCATCTTGGGCTCCCATACCAGAATAAAACTGAGCTCTTTACCTCATTAGCATACACCTTTAAACCTATTATCACCCCTCCATAAAATATCTCTTTCTCCCAAGACAAAAGAGAACCATATTACCCACCTCTTCCCAAGTCATCTCATAATTGTTTGACTAGACCAACCAATAATTTGGGAATACTCCCTAAGCCTATTATTTCTCACCCACTTATGAAGTTAGACTAACTCCATCAAATTAACCAAATAAACCACCAACCAAAAAAAATATAAAATTGGAGTTGTCTAAACCTCCACCTCAAACTCAACCTATACCACATCCTTCTCATTTATCCTCTATTTTAGGACATCACCCTTCTACCTTCCTAGTTGCATATTCATCTTTGATTAAACCAACTCCCTTTTCTATGCTTACACTTCTACCTCCCAAGCCATCAGCTCCTTCATCATTCTTGACTAATTTATCCAATTCCACCTTCCCCCTATTATCAATCCCTCAATGTCTACCTCAAGGCCATCTATTTCTCAAATAGTCATAACTAAGACACCTCAACCCAAAACATCCACCCAATCACTTACCATTTCCAAATTCAACCCCACACCTAAGAAGATTTCTATTTTTACAACCAAAACTTCAACACTCCCAACACCTCTAAATGAATCCTATTTAGTTATTTTGTAGAGGATGTTTCATGCATCTTACATTAAACTTATAACTATTAATTTATTCACCCCCTCTAATACTAAACCCTCTTGGTTCAATGACACTATGATTTTTATGTACCATAGGGCACTAGGACATGACACTAAGAACTGAAAAGCTCTTCAAGATCTTTTCACCACCTATATGATGATAATGATGATATATTATTAAATGAACCACTTTTACCTCCATTACTATTCTAACCACCCACCTAACTAATCCAACCAGTATCCCAACCTACACCTGCTTCCCCACTTTGATTTAAGAGTGGGGAGAGGAACCAAATCCATCACCTTATCCAACCAAGCCCATTATCCATAACATCCACATGATTACTTGATCTTAGGCTCAATAGAGAGGGAAGGGAAGAACTAATGCATTTATTCCATGGATGTACCCATCAAACTCTCAACATTCCAACTAGGCCCACACACCCACACCTTCACCTACACCATCATCAAAACCTAAGGTGTCCATCCTTGGTGCCCCTCCATATAACCCTTATAAATCCATTCAATGAACTATGTTAAAGAAACTTCACCAAGCACCGATGAAGATGAATCTTTATTATTTGATCAGCACCTCACCTCATCATCATTAGGTACTAATAAAGGCTTTTTAATCCATAGAAGTATAACTAGATGACTCCTAACCACTATCCCAACCTACACTTGCTTCCCCACTTTGATTTACGAGTGGGGGGAGGAACCAAATCCATCACCTTATCCAACCAAGCCCATTATCCATACCATCCATATGATTACTTGATCTCAAGCTCAATAGAGAGGGAAGGGAAGAACCAATGCATTTATTCCATGGATGTACCCATCAAAATCTCAACCTTTCAGCTAGGCCCACACACCCACACCTTCAATTGCACCATCATCAAAACTTGAGGTGTTTATCCTTGGTGCCCCTCCATATAACCTTTATAAATCCATTCAATGAACTATGTTAAATAAACTTTACCAAGCATCGATGAAGATGAATCTTTATTATTTGATCAGCACCTCACCTCATCATCATCAGGTACTATTAAAGGCTTTATAATCCATAAAAGTATAACTAGATGACTCCTAACCACTATCCTAACCTACACCTGCTTCCCCACTTTGCTTTAAGAGTGGGGGGAGGAACCAAATGCATCACCTTATCCAACCAAGCCCATTATCCATACCATCCACATGATTACTTGATCTCAGGCTCAATAGAGAGGGAAGGGAAGAATGAATGCATTTATTCCATGGATGTACCCATCAGACTCTCAACCTTCCAACCAGGCCCACACACCCACACCTTCACCTACACCATCATTAAAACCTAAGGTGTCTATCCTTGGTGCCCCTCTATATAACCCTTATAAATCCATTCAATGAACTATGTTAAAGAAACTTCACCAAGAAATGATGAAGTTGAATCTTTATGATTTGATCAGCACCTCACCTCATCATCATTAGGTACTAATAAAGGCTTTGTAATCCATAGAAGTATAACTAGATGACTCCTAACCTCTTGTGTCCTTCATTGGGGCATTTCAACATTCCACCATCATCACGTTCCAAGATTTTGAGATACATTTGGTCCATTTTGAAGAATCTGATCCTCTTTTATTTGTCACTACATACATCAATCACACCCACATCAAAAGGGTAATGATCAATGGTAGTGCTAGCATTAATATAATCTCTTCCTATGATTTTAACTAGATGTATTTACCAAAAAATATCATGGATAAAAACATAGTAGTTATTCATTCCTTTAACGATATAATGGCCACTACTTTAGGGACCATTATCCTTCATATACACTTAGGACCTCATATCATTCCTAAACTATTTTATGTTGTAGAAGGCCATTTCCAATATAAAATTATATTAGGATGCCCTTGGATCCAAACCATGAGTTTTATCCCCTATAATCTACATTGTTATGTTAAATTTGACCATACAGGGCAAATTATAACTATCAAGGCTGACCCTAGTCCTTTCATATCTTGTAACATGACCTATAGGCATAATGATGTTCTTCTTCCCCATTCATCCACCTCATAATCAACCAACCCTACTAACACTCTTGTGTCACTAACCACAACCTATAATTCTTCCACCATTAATAATGATGAAGCCTCCACCAGTGCATATATCCCTTCTTCTTAGATCCCTATTAGGGATCCCTTGGCATAAACATTCCAACATCTCTCCCTTAGGGAGTAATACCTTCTCACCTTGGATGATTTCCCTACTCTACAAGGGTATGAAAACCTCAAATATAACCCTTCATATGACCCTAATCTAGAAACCATTATCCCCTTTGGTCTATCAGATAATCAAATAAAATTCATTTATGGGGGACTCGATCAACCACTTCTCACCCTTACTTATATTTCACATATCCAACCATTAACCTATGACTTCACCTATCTAGATAGGCCAGTATTTGCTAAATTTTTTCTTCATCACTATGCCTAAAAAGGGTTTGGCCTTGGTCATTATGAATAGAGACCCCATACATTGCCCGTGATCAAAACCTTAGAACCACATCATTCCTTTGGGCTTGGGTACATCCCACTAGAGGATCCCACTGACTCACCTCATTCCATTATTCCCATTGATGAGGACATCCCCTCACCATCAAAATCTAAAGACCTTGACATTATCCCCCCATAACTTTTTTTGATCAACACCATTATCCTAGGCCCCTCTAATCTATCACAAGGATGGCCAAACTTAGTTTTTTCCTCTCATTCACCCTGAAATGGTCAACAAAGATTATCCCACCATCAACACTATCCAACACCAAGATAATGATTCCATCCTATCCTACCTTGGTATGGGGGATTCTTCTATTCACAAATTCCTTCTTCCTGAAAACCAAATAATGCTCAATGAATCCACCATTAATGTTAACTTGGGAACTCAAGATAACCCTCACATCATTAAGTTTGGCCAATATTTAAACCCCTAAGAACAAAAAGATTACCCATCCTTCTTTCATGAATGTAACATTACAGTCACATGGTCTTAGAAAGATATTCTTGAGATTAACCCTTATATCACCCTTCACAATATCGTTACCCATCTTGAAGCTAAACTAGTTAAGCAAAAGCTTCATAAGATGCATCCTCACATCACCCTTCTCATTAAAGAGGAGTGTCATTGTTCTTATATGTCAACTTCATCTAACTCATCTACTATCCACAATGGGTCTCTAATATTATTCCCATTACTAAACCCACTGGGGGACTTTGCCTTTGTGTGGATTTATATGAACTTAACCTTGCATGCCCAAAAGATGACTTTCCCTTGCCTAATATCAACCAATTAGTTGATCTTACCACTAGCCATGAAATTCTATCCATCATGGATGGGTTTTTGGGACATAATAAAATTATGATTTCCCCCTCTGATCAACATAAAATTGCCTTCATTACCCCTTAAGGAACCTTTTACTATCGGGTCATGCCCTTTGGTTTAAAGAATGCAAGGGCAACTTATTTATGAGACATTACCTATATCTTCCATGACCTCATCCATAAAAGTATGAAGGATTATGTGGATGATCTCTTTAAGAAATCCAAATATTTTAAGGGCCATCTAGTTATTTTTGCAATCATTTTCGATTGACTAATCAAATTTTATGTCTAGCTCAATCCCAAGAGATGTATTTTTAAGGTGATATCTAGGAAACCTCTTGGCTTCATCATCTCCCTTCATGAAATCAAAATTGACCCTACCAAGGAGAAATCAATCCTATAAATTCCTCCTCTAACAAACCTTAAACACCTTTGTAACCTATAGGGAAATCTCCAATCTATCCATTGCTTCATCTCCTAGCTGTCAAAAAGATGCCAACCCTTTCACCATCTCCTTAAAAAAGACACCTCATTCAAGTGGACCAAAGATTTTCAACAAGCCTTTGATTCACTCAAGGAGTAACTAATTTCCCCACCATTTCTTATACCACTAAAAGATGACCAACCTTTTTACCTTTACATTTCTACCACTGATCACTCCTTAGGGGCCATGCTCACCCAATAAGATGAACATAATAAAGAACAAGTCATCTACTACATCAAACATACTTTTATCAAGTATGAAACATGATACACCTATCCTAAAAAATTATGTCTCACACTCATATTTTTTACCTCTAAACTTCATCACTACCTCCTTAATCATAAAACATATGTCATTCCTAACACTGATCCATTCAAGTATATGCACTCCAAGCGATACCAAAATCAGCATATCACTAAGTGGATCATGTTCTTATTTGAGTTTGATCTTGAATTCCTTCAAAAAAAATACATTAAGGGGTAGGTCATCATTGACTAATTAGTTGAGGCACCTCTACTAGATAACCAACCTATTTCTCTTGACTTTATCGATGAATCTATTACTACTCTTTCTCAAGAAGGAACCTCCTACCAAATGACCATGTTTTTTTATGGCTCCAAATCCCCACATATTAGGGGTCTAGGATTAATTATAATTCCCCTTCATGGGAAACCTCTCTCACTTTTCTTCAAACTTGACTTTGAGTGTACCAAAATGTGGTTTAATATGTAGGCTTAGTTATAGGTTTTTAGAGTGCCCTCACCCTAGGAATACAAACTATTTCCATCTTTGATGACTCCCAACACATGATCAACCAAGTTAATGGGCCTTATCAGTATAAAAATCATGTTTTATAAAAGTACAAGCTTTTAGTTCATGAACTCTTGACATCATTTGAACATTATCAAATCTAGTTGGTTCTTCGATCCACCAATAAATTTGTATATATAATGGCTTCTATAGCATCTCAAATTCCTTCTCAACTAATTTAATCTAAATTATTTATTACCATTCATCATTTCATCAATCCTTCATATATTGGTTTAGAACTTCATACCATTTATAGTTTAGATCCATCCCCTTATGACATCTAGTATGACCAAACTTTTAACTACCTCAACCTTGGTATCATACCACCCAACCTCTCAAAAAATGCCCAAAAGCCTTCATTTATGGTACCTCTCATTATTCCATACTAGGTGGAATCCTATACAAGCATGGATTTAATAACCTTCTCCATTGCCTTTGTAGTCATGATATTTTCCATGCCATTAAGGAAACCCAAGATGGAATCTACAGGGGGAATTTTAGTAACCTCATTGTCTATAAAAGAATCATGTATCTTGTCTACTATTATCCTACCCTTATCAGGATTGATATGACTATGTTAAAAAGTGTTTCAAATGCCAAAAACACACTAATATACATCATACACCTACTCATATGCTCCAAGTATCTAAAGATTATTAGTAATTCTCATAGTCAAGGCTCAATCTTACTGGATAAATAAATCCTCACTCATCTCAATGACATCAATTCATCATCACCACCATGGAATATTTCACTAAATTGGTGGAGGCCATTCCTCTTATCTCAACCAAAGTTAATAAAATTATCGATTTCATCAATCACCACATCATCTTAATATTGGGGTCCCCTACAAGATCATCACTAATAATGGAAAATCCTTTAAAAATAAGAAATTATCGACTCTCTATGATTATTTTGGTATCAATTTAAGCCATTTATCCCCTTATCATTCACAAGTTAATGGAAAATTAGGAGCTTCTAATAAAACCCTCATCAAGATGCTAACCAAGGTTATAATTACTTTAGGTCAAGATTGACACTTACACATACCCTTCACTTTGTGGGTCTATCACACTAACATCTAAACCACAATGGGTGCTATGTCTTTCTCTCTAGTCTTTGGAATATAGGTTGTTTTACCTCTTGAAGTATAAATCCCCTCTTTTTGCATATCCTTAGAAGACATCATTTTTTAGGATTATTATTGTTAAGAACGCCTCGCATGCCTCAAGTTTCTTGATGAGTATCACCTCACCACCCTTAATAATCTTCACGTCTATGAAGAATGAATCACCTGTGCTTATAATAAATGTATAAAAGAGTGAGATTTCAACATTTGATACCTAGTCCTTAAATAAAACCAACACATAAAAAATATGGAGAAAATCTAAAAGAGTAAATTTTATTTCAATTGGCTTGGAGCCTATGTCATCACTCATAAGTGTGGATCAGGAGCTTATCATTTGTCTTCTTTTTAAGGCAAAATAGAACCTAAGCCTCTCAATGCTTCACATTTATATCCTTTCTATTATTAAGAAAGGCCTAATTAACCTTATTGTCTAACTTGAGATCATCCCTTGGTTCTAGAGACATTCATCTCTCTTCTACCCTTACCTTATTCCTCTTGTAGACACTTGATTATAATAGAACCATGTGATTATTCATCTTAGTTTTAGCTTAATCCTAAGCATGGACACCATGGTCCTACCCATAGCATGGATCTTATAGATACTTTTCATCTCTAATCATATAGAATATTTTAAATCACCTTATATTACCTATCAATTGCCTTTTATGCTACAAATCTCACCCCCATAAAAATTTACCTCTAAACTTGCATAGGCTTGTCCATGTCTAAAGTAATCATTCAAAAATCAAAAGCAATGCAGATCACTCCCACAAAGGATGAATGCCAACTAAAAATAGCAAAAAATACAAACCACTCACATGAAGGATGGTTTCTAACTAAAATATCAAAAAGATATACCACTCCCCTAGAGTATGGATACCAACTAAAATACTAAAATGATAGACCACTCCCTTTAAATATGGCTAAGTCAAAACTGTTAAAAAAACAATCATTTATAGTTTCCCACATCTATCAACTTCAACCTAGCTAAATAAAATTGCAATTAAAAACAAATCCCAATAAGTGGACTATAATTGACCCTCTCATGAATGCTATTTTTATAGTTACTACATCAATTAGTCTACACCTTGTATCAAGACATGGACTTGTCTACTTCTAGCTCTTTGGTCACCTATAGAAGGGGCAGGCTAACCCAAATTAGGTTACCATATTACCTATTTCCTATTCAACCATACCTATCACCTACTTTACCTTCATACCCTCTCTAAAATCAAGGGATTATGAGCTCACTTGGCACACTACATTTATAAAGTCATATTTTCATTAAAAATGTGCTAATGTGAAGCATATGAAAGGCCTATCTTCACTAATACTTACCCAACTTTGGTTTAATAGAGTCCTTAAAAATAAACCAAATTTTCCTTTTGTCCTGATCCCTCTTATTTGGTTCATGAGGATATTATCTCTCATAAACTCCTTTCTCACATTTCACTACATACATCAAATCCTATCAAATACATACCACAACATTATCAACTTTAAACAACTTATCATAAACCATCACAATGAAATAATCATAATCATAATGAAATAATCACACTATATCCAAACATTAACTACATTACAACATTTCATAATCTTAATGCATGAACATCATCATTAGCTAAAACATAAATAAATTTCATCACATGTTTATGCTAACCATACATCAATGCATAACACATGATTACTTTATAAGCACAAAAAACCATAATAGATCATCCATAACATTAAAAATACAACATCATAAATGTCTACATCATAATACATCAACATCCATCTCATAGACCAACCATACATCTCAAAGTCTGTAACCTCACTAATATACCTTTCAATCATTAACACACACGCTGGTATCATATTCAAATGTGCATTAATCCACATAAATCAATTACATATAAGCATCCATACAACAAAAAAATTATCCTGACATCCATGCATTATCATCATATCTATAACATCTAAAAGCATAAATAAGTAATAATCATTGCAAAATAAATAAAAACCCTTAATATCAATGAATATCTATAAATAATGCATCATATAAATCATCTATATCACATATATACAACATAAATACATTTCATGTACCTATCTCTTGATCATATATACATATCACATAATCAAAACACATGCCACTAGCAAAAATCATGTACATATCAAAACCTTGACATAAATATATCAAGGCCTTGAGACACCACTGCCACTAGCCTCACCTGCACATGCACCTGTATCTCCATCTAGTGGAGTTCCCCCATAGAATACCTCCCTATTAACCTGATACTATGGCCCACTATTCTAGTGTTATGAGTGTCAGCCCACCTACTAACATTACCTGATACTCACCCCACCTTGGCTCATTAGGGCAATGCTCTAGTATCAGGCCCTCATAGTATCTCAGCTCCTATAGAGTGGCTATATATTGATCTTATATAATAAAACTAGTAGGTGTCACCACTGATCTACTTATCTATCTCAGTGTGTGTCTCTCTTGCATAACCAAACCATGTATAACCCTCACTTGATCCCTCTACACTATAACTATGGTGATCTAACCTTATAAAATGGATAGAAACCTATGCCTAGGCTAGGTCCCTCTCCACAATCACTCCTCTTATATGACCCTAAAGAGTGGCAACCTATCCCTAAAAAGTAGTGATCTAGGTATGAGACATTGTTAAAGTTGTTATTGTCTATGGGTCACCCTTTATTGGTTCCCCTATCAGATCAATGTCCATGGGCCCATGTCCTCCATCATCTAAACCAAAATTAGCTGCAACATATCTAGCCTGATACCACACTGCATACCCATCAATGAATCCTACATCATCCATAATAGATCTTGTTAGAATCTCCTCATAATCCAAAACAACATCCTATCTTTGTGGCTTTGAGAGTAATATATTTATATCCTCCTTCCTATATAAGGGGGTATCTAGTGGAATACCCTATACTCACTCAAACTATCACCATACTTACTTAGTAGGGATGAGCTTGGTCCTACCATCTCATCACCCATATATACATCTCTAGCTCTATACTGAGATAATATGGTACCTATATCCAACCCATAGTGTCCAACTAATATAAGGTCTCCAAACTATATAATAAAAAACTAAGCTATCCAAGGTATCCCTAAACCACTCTACATGTTGTGCACCATCACCTACCCATGTCAGGGCACTAACTCTCCTTTAGTGCATAAAAACCACTCTATAGTCTGTAGCCACATAAACATCTATAGATAGAACCAATGGTCTCAATACCCTAATGTGATCATATGCCTAAAAATGGAGTATGAACCCCACATTGATCCCATAGTGGTGATGCCCTTAGAACCCCCATAACTCTCTATAAATTTGTACCAACAAAACTAGGGCCTACTCAAACATGGTCCTCCTAAATAGAATCTCTACTAATACCCTTAATAGTAGGTATGAGAATCTCCCATGACTCAAATTTGGGAATGTAAAGCAAGTCACCACCATCATCATCATTAATATTCATCTCTCCACTAGTGCCCTCTTAAATAGTGGCCTAATTCTCACACCACCCACATGCTAGCTCACATGCTCCATGTCTACACCATACAATAACTCCATGTGATAAGATATATCTTCCTTCTTTATGTGATAAATTGGATCCCCTAGGATAGGCAATTGGGTGATCCTACATACATCCTCCGGTAGAATGATCATCTCTCCCATTGGTAATGAAAAAGTGTTCATTCTCAGATCCCATCTCTCAATGAGGTCAATGATCATAGCCACATCCCATGGTAACTATTGGTAATGATGCATGGGTCCTAAACCCACAACCTTCATATATTATCACTCCTCATCTATCATAGTAGCCCAAATGTCTATAAATATCTATGGGACTCAATCCCTCATCTTAATCTGCACATGTGCTTAGAGAAAGTCAATCAAATCAACAATGTATACTAAGTTTTTCCCCTTAACATTACTCTTCAAATAGCCTGGCCCCTCTTTCTTCCCCACAGACTCTACCTTTTACCCTTTAACTAAATATTCTAATCTATTTTCCCTAACCTTTTACCTAATTTTCCTTAGCACTGCATTTTTCCTACACATATCAACCCTTGTCCCATTATTTTAAACATCCCTTTATAAACATTCACATATTCCATATAATTATTTCATAAACATTTTAAACCCTAATGCATTTTAAACATTTTAAAATTACTAATTTTAAACATTTTAAACACTCTTTTGTGATTGGTGATGGTTTTACTAACCATCACCGATCCCCTCTTTAACTTTTTTCCTAACACTTAATCATCATGGGTGCAAGTGAATCATCATCGATCACTATGCATGACCATCAACAGTGCAACACTCAAACCCAAGACCCCAACACCTACCCAGAACCCTCTTTTATTATAACTCACTAACCCAAATCTCCCACCTACCCATATATCACCTCTTGAATTTTTATCCTAGCCCCTTTATCCAAAAGCATGGATCTATTTCCTTAGTTTTTTTCTATAAATCTATCCCCACCACATATCCCATTCAACTAAAATTGACTCTCTAAGTTCTCTCAATACAAAACAATATCACCTAACCTTACCAAGTCAAATTTACCCTACCTTATTCCATAAGCATTATCATGGTCAAAATTTCTATTCCACTATTTGACCACACCCCTATCCACCCTCCACCACTATAGCTCTCTAATCAAACTCAATCACTCAACCTTACTTTCCAATCTAATCTTACCACCTCAGCCAACACACATTACTCATAGACATCAAAAGTTGAATACATCACCCATAATAGTCCAATGGTGAAATTGAAATCCCATTTTAACTTTTGACCTTTTGATCTTTTAGGGTTTTGACTTGATCAGTGTCAATCAGGGTGACCATTACCAATTGACCCCCTTGACCATCACTGGTCAAGAATTTCCCCCTTTTTCTTTTTTCTTTTTTCCCTTTTAAATACCCATCTAAGTACTAAGCTTTTGGGGCATCCACTTAGTCACAGCTCTCACCAACACTTATACTTTTGGAGATTCCCTTCTCCATTAAACATTCACCCAAATAAAACCTTGTGATGTTTCACATTAGCGAAACCCAATCATATCTCACTCCTTAACCTTTGGAGAAACACATATTCTCTAAAATTGACCCATGAACCATTCAAGAACTATATTAGGCCTGAAGTTCATGTTGGATTTACCATCCATGGGACTATTTAGGTAGTGTCATCTTGCCTAGTGAATTAAGAGTAAGCTCAGCCATCCTTTACCCAACCACCTATCTAATCTATTTACCTGTGCCCACCTTGACGTTGAAAGACACTACTCACACACTTTATGATGATGTTATTTTGGTCATTTTGTCTACTTGGACCCATTTTTTCCATGTTTAACATTTTACAATTCACACCACCTTGTGCATGACCCAATTATTTGTGATTTTCAAGGGAATACTCCTACCTTAGATACCCATGAAATCACTAATCTTGTCTAGGAGACTTGATACATGTGATGAGATCAACTATGACCAACACTAGGGACTGGTTACTATCTCAATTAGTCTCAACTTCAAATTATTGTTATCAATAATGGTAACTATTAGTATTTACATGATTATGACTGTCATACTTCATCAAATTTTGTGTGTAGCTTTACATCTCAAATACCCTACCCTTAGTCACCTACCTCATCACTCACCATTCACCATCTATCAAAACATGAACCAATTTTGTTTTTGCCTCATGCACTCCTAGTTTGAGGGGGAATACCTCCTCCCACACTTGAGGAAACCAAATTAGGACTAGAAAACTATTCATTTTTGTTCTATGAATTATTGACCTAAATATACACAATAAAAAGGGGAAAAATGTAGACACTTGAAAAACTGTATCTTGGCCAATTTTCGATGTCAAACCCATGCCCTGAACTCCTACCTGACCCTAGATCTAGTTGATCACTTAGTTAACTTAGCCCATTTATTAATTTTCTAACTTGACCTTTTTAATCAACCTTGTTTTAAGACTAATTTTCACACATTTTTCCTTAGGCCCTCAACCAATGTTGGTCAGCCTAACTAGTGTTAGTTATCCTGACTAGTGTTAGTCAGGTTTCCTAAGCCTATTTTAAATCCATTTCTAGCTGTGTATGAGATAAACATTATATAAAATATAAAATTTCCCATACAAATCATATACCTTAACATCACTTTGAATTAGCATCTTTATCCTAAACTTATTTAGAAATTTCCTCCCTCCTCACTTAGCAAATTCTTACTATAAAATGAGAATGGTTGGAAGAGCTAGGGATCAAAAATTTGCATCTAGGCCGTCTTATTCTCTTCTATAGGTATTCAATAAACCCAAGACTCTATTTGTGTGACTTTTGAAGGATAAGTAATATTATGCTTCCCAATTTTTGTTTAAGTTTTAAGTATCTCATACTTTACATCTGATAGGTATCATTTATTTATTTTTAGAAATTTCTTTCATTATTAACCTTTCTACCTCAGTCAAATCACCTATACCTCATTTTCTCACCCACTAGATCCATACTCAGCCTTCTACGCATCCACCATTCCTTTTTAACTCTACTTAATATCTCATTAGAACCACAAAAGTAACCATCATAGGTTCCTATAACCATTGTTGGTCATAAAAATCATCATTGGTCACCTAACCACCATCAATCAGAGCAACCATCATCGATCGACCTCACTACTGTTGGTCACCTAACAAAAAAATAATAGATTATTATTTCTTACCCCCTTAAACCTAACCAAACTCTATTTTCATTTCTAATTTATCTATAGAGTTTGTTTAGAATTTTTGAACTAGATCATGACCCATTTTAACATGGTATTGACTTGTTGTGCTACATTTTGATCATTTTATTAAACAAGTGTTTTATTTCTCTTTGACATAAGAATTTAAATTCTTATCAATTTAAATGCAATTATCTTTCCTTTTATCAACACCATTTTTTATTATGGGAGTGTATTAACAGCCATCTAAGGAATCTTCTACTTCTTAGATCTAGCATACACTAGGTAGTCCACCCTTTATATCTATCTAACCAATAATCTAGTTTAGTGTTGTCTTATTATAGGTAGTCCTTCCTCACCAAAAAGGATTTCTCACTTTGTCTGGTCATTAAGGAGTGGAACATTTAACTAGGTATACACCCCTCATCATTTGTTTCTTGTTTTCATTTAAAAATTTAAGAATAGAGTTAGAAATAGTAGGAAACAACAACCTATAGGTGAAAGCCTATATTTGTTATAGGTAACCTGAGGTGAAAACCTACAACTTGGTAGTTGCTATGGGAAATATATAGGTTGAAATTATGTAGCTTAGTAGTTGTTATGGGATATAAGCCCCTTTTATTGTGGGATTATTTATAAGTGTTGTGACCAAGTAAGATTCCTACAGTCTTATTCTACCCTTCAAATGTCTGATAAATAAGGTTACACAAGTATAATCTAATTAAAGAAAAACATCATTAATCCATAACACAATATGTATATATTAATGCACACATATAATCATTCATTCATTCATTTACATAAGTCATGGATAGTTCTAAGGATTCGTATAAGAAAAATATATATAATTGGGTATGGATGAGGCTATAAATAAAACAATTAGTGGAGTCATCACACCCCTTACTTAACCTCTTGTACTCAATCAAACATTCTCTATAATTTGAGTCCATAGTATTTCCTAAAATCTAAGGGCTCAATACATCCCATACTATCCAATAAAATCATTTAAAATCATCTATGCTTTTCCACCTTTTCTTTTCTATTTCTCTGTCAGTTGGCACATTCCCCTCCCAGTCAAGAATTTGCAACTAAAACATAGGTGGATGAAACATCAACCCCAACAAAATTATCCTCCTTTTCCTAACAAGATCAATATAGATATATACTCTATGCAATTCCTCTTTAAGGTTCTTAGGGGAATATGACTCTTTTATTCTCAAGGCATCTAAAAGCTCTACCCATCTATGAAAATAAGAAACAAAAATTTGTTTTCTATCTCCCTCCATGAGGTTCAAGTAGTGGTTATAGACCTCTACTTGTTTATTTATTACCCATTCTTGTGGATTATCTACATTTATAAAAGTGATCCATTCACTTATTAGATCTTCTAAATCAGTAGATTCACCCCTAATCACTAGTGTAGCCTCTTTTTGTTTCTCTTCATAGTCCTCAACTTGTTTTTTCTTCTTGTTTCATTGAGGAAATATAGGGTAAAGGAATTAAATTATACATCCCCTAGGTATATATTAGGATTGTAATTTGTGTCATGTGGCACAACATATTGATGCATGTAAAACTCACTCAATTGTGCCTAAACATTAGGGTTAACATACCTATAGACCTCAAAGAAAGACTTAGGATCACATACCATGTAGGATTGATCACTTTATATCCTATCATATTTGAGTTTGAGACATATTTCCTATAATTATATATAATATACCCTAGAGGGTGATCTATATTCCAATAACATCTCAGTGGTCTCATGCATGTTAGTGATATTTGCTTTCAAATAAGTGATCTTAATCTTAGCCTTTTCTAGGCTTTCCTTTAAATATTTTTTTCTCCTTTACTTCAACATATACTTTAAACCTTTGTATCAATTGCTTATGATAATTTTCATCATCAATAAACTTTTCATCAAGAAAACTCAAAAGGTCATTAGTTTTACCTACTAGCTTAGCATCTGGGAGGTCTACATTATCACTTCTTCTATTTTAAGTACTTTTATAGTGGTATCTACAAGAGAAAACCTATTTTGAAATGGTTCTAAAGCCAAATAATTATCCATTATAAGTTCCTCTGGTGGTACACTAATGCCATATATAGGTAATGTGGATGAAGATGTTTTAGGCACTTTTAAGGGAGTTGTTGTAGGCTCCTCCAATGTTCTTTCCTTACTTGAATCTTCTTCCATATATGGCTCTAGAAAGTTTGCTACCCCCAAGAGTGTTTCCAAGCCTCTTTTTCCTTTTAAATTTATTATTTTATTCCTCAACATATATGTCTCTTCTATGGCTTGTTCTAAAGTTTGGAACTCCTGGTCATGAAGAAATGTGTCTTATTCTATTGCTGCATCTATGGTCCTTTCTTCAAGAAATTTTTCTTCTTTTATAGGTTGATCTAACATTATTAGTTATTATTCAGTATACCCTATTTATTTGAGTAAATCTATGTCTTCCTCTATAAATTTGGGTTGGTCAAGTGACTTAATTTCCTCTTCTTTTGAATATTCTTCTTTAGTAGACCCCTCTACTATCTAAAACCCATCAGAGGTCTTATGAATTATGGGCTCCTTCCCTTCATCCTCACTAATGTTTATAGGTGAGGATGTTAGGGTTTTATTTTATCTTTTAATTCTATGAGACCTCCTAGGAGGAGGTCTCTTTATCTTTGATGTAGATGGATTCTTCCTTTTAGTCTTCTTTTTCTTTTTAGGAAGGGGAGATATTGAAACTTGCTCTTCCTATGCAATTGGTGATGGAATAACTTCTCCTTTTGAAGGAGCCATGGTGGAAGAATTTGATTTTTGTGATGAAATAGTTGGAATAACATGAGAAGTAATATTCTACCCAATTTATTTTGGTGGACTTTCATATATGTTCTTGGGAGGTAGAACTAATTTTCTTCATCTTCTCTTGCCCATAAAAACTATAGGTGAAATTGTAGTGGCTATGGGATGACTAGTTGTGCTAGTTCCCATAGTATCCTCTTGTGTTATTTATTAGAACTATCCCTTATAAGATTCCCCCTCATTGTTTTTCTCTTCTTGTTGAGGTTCACCAGTCTTTAGGGTTAGAAATTATTCCCATGTAAAGTCAGGTCTAGTATTTCTTATTCCTTGTTTAACTAAAAACCAAATCAAATAATGATGAGACAAGGATTTCTCTACCTCCCTATAGTATTCTTTAGACATTTTATTTAGGATATTTTATAAGTGTTTTGGGACATTAATAGTCCTACCATGCCTTAAATGATTCAAAATTTTGAATTAGAGAGTATAGATCAAAGAGTTAGATATTTGATGATATATGAGATCATTTCTATCTAGGATGGGGGTAAACTTAGTCTCTCTACACCTTTGATATTTAACAATAGCCTTTCATTGTCTTGATAGAACTATTGTCTAGTTAGTTGGCCATTAGGTTTCTCTTCCTAGTTTTCCCATGTTCTCGGCAACCCAATAACCTAGCTTACTACTTCTTCTATAACTGGAAATTTGATGCCAAATACTATTACCTATTCTCCTATAAAAGACCTTGTAAATTATTTAGTGAGAGGTTATAAAAAAAATTAGTTTCTTGAAATAGGTCGCCCATCTAACCCTGCTAAAGATGGCCTGGGTGTCTGGGTCTCCTTGCAACTACCTATTGTCTGGGAGTTCCCTTCTCACTATTGAACCTCCCATTCTAGCTAGTTTATCTCCATGTCAAATTTTTCAAACAGATATTTTTTTAAAAACCTAATTTTACCTTTATATTTTTGACTATAATAGAATAAGTTTCTTTAATAATGATAGTTTAAGTTATAGTAATGTCTTTCTTAGGTCTTTATTTGAATAAGCTATGATCTCAAAGTGGGAAACGATAAAATTGATTGTTTTCTCCTATCAAATATTGGTGCATTTATAGTATAATCATGGGATTTCAATCCACACATATATTATCTTGAAGTTCTTATGATTGATTGTCCATAGTATTCTTCCCCCCACATAAAGTGTCACTTATCCCCAAGTGACATGGTACATGTAGGATGCAAATAGATATGATGGGGTTATAATGAGGGTGTGAGTGTTGATTCATAGCTCATGATAAGACTCGATGAATGGTTTTTTAATGATTATATATAATTTTTTAATATAATGCATGTTATATTAAAAAATAAAATGCTTTTTTATGACTAAATGATGCACCATACCTTTTTAACTATTTGTTCATAGGGTTGTAGAATAGGAAATCTACATGTGAGTATTTAATTGAATGGAATCATATCTTATTATTTCATGTAATTATTACCTTGGTATTCATGAATTTTTTGTATTATTACCCTTAGGTAATTATGTGATCATAGTATCTTGTCCTTTAATTATGCCCTCAACAGCCTACATGCAATCATGATGACCTGAAAAAGACTAGAGTAGTTGTCTTGTAGTGGTATGAGAGACTATTTCCATCCTTCCACAAGGTGGTTGTTGTAGATCTATGTTTGTTATCTAAGTCAGATCATTTATGAACATAGAGGAGGGTGGGTGATGGAATTTTATGCTCTTGATCTCTTATGTATGAGGCTACTGATGGCTTGTTTCTCTTTTGTTTTAATCTCAGTGAATGATGATTTTTGCTGATGGAATCTTTGTTTAGTGAAATTTTAATTTGGTAATCAGTTGGTTTATAAAACTTGGGACCTATGCTCTAGAAAAGATCCTATATCTCTCTTATTTACATAGTGAAATATTTTCCATGAAGTGACCACAAGCTAAGAATGGTTCTTTTGTGTCCCTGTAGCCATAAATTTTGGTATGTAACACTCTAAATGAAGATTGGAAGTATATGCCTTTATTATAGAACTTACTTTTTTATTAAGGGGTACGGTCATCTTTACCAATTCTTGAATTTTATACTCTAATCTTCCTTCACTCTTCCTCTAGCTCATCTAGTGTCTTCCATGAATTTCTTAATATCCCATAGTCAAAGCCATAGTTCATTGTTTATGAAGAATTAACCTACAAATACTAGATAGGTGTATATAGGTGTTAGGATGTACCTGTAGCATCTATAGGTTGATCTTATATCCATTTAAAAGTTATTCCCGATAGTGATGAAGATGACTTTAGTAAATTTAGAATAGTCTGTAGAAATTAGAGGAAATATTTCATTTACAAATGCACCTATAGAAATCATGAGGGTACTTGTAGTAGTTATGAAGATGCCCTTAGTATCTCCAAGGGTACCTAAAACCCCCTTTTTCTAGAGTTGTTTCTTTCCCATAGTAACTACAAGTAGAACCTATAGTTACTAAAGATTGAGGTTGGAAGCAACTAGAAGGAAAGATGTGTTATATGAAGATGAATAGTTTTACTCAAAATGATTCTATATTATCTATTTTTGGTTTTCACCCCTAAATAGGCACCAAGTTGGTTTTATATTTAGGCCCTTTTTTTATAGTTTTGGTTAGCCAACAAGTTGGTTTTCTCCCCATAAAATACCAATAATTCCCAAAAGGGGTTTCATTGTTGGATTTTTTATGTTTCAATGGTTATTTCAAAATGAGCAAAAATGAATTGTAGAAAATGAAAAAAATGAAGGAATGCATCAATCAAAATAATAGTAATTGAAATTTTATCTCTACAAAGAAGTAAATTTATCTAATGAGAGTAGGAAAGTTGCTCTAGAAAGAAATGAAGTTATCTAATGAAATTAGGAAAGTTACTCTAAAAAGTAGGAAATGAAAGTAGTAAAATTAATCTATAAACCAATAATTGACAACCTCCCTGGCAACAAAACCAAATTGTTGGATAGACTTATTACCCAGTTAATACCATATTCTTAAATATGCTAAACATTAATTGTCAACCCAGGATACATAGGCTTTTCAAGGATGTTAGGACTATATATGCATTATTGATTCATAAGATAACTTAATTTTTGGTTATAGTATAATGAACTTATACTAATTTCACTATATAGATATACAAGGAAATTATTATAATAAAATGTATAAATTCTTCACATTTATGAGTCACACATACATCACACTTTATATAATCAAACTAGTAATGAAATCAACTCACACAACACACATTAATCTAAGAAAGGTCAGGATATTCACTACAACTCCTTCTAAGGGGCCCCTCCTCATTCAAAACTGAGTTCTAATTCTTTTTGGAGAGATTTACAAAATCTTCTTACAAAATTAGGCTTTTCATTACTCAGAACTATAATAACTAAATATTTCTATAGTAGATTATAATATTCCAAAAATTAGAATGCAATTACTTTCTACAATTCGATCCTCTTTAATTAATATAGGTTTTACCATTAAATACATAAGGTATTTTATTAGTTCCAACCAAAAAAACTAAACTAGGAAAGGTACAAATACTTTACAACTAACCCAATCAACCTTTAGGTGGTTAGTAACTTAAAGTTACTTATTTTTAGGCCTGACTAGGTAAAGGACAATATATGTTACTTTTCTATTTTATTTCTTTCTCTCCTTTCCATTGTCCATGCCTTATTCATCTTTTAGAAGCACATCCAAGTTTATTTGCATGTGAGGGGTTAGTATAACTATTATGGAGGATCCTCTTCAATCATTTACTTTGTTTCTAAGATAGCTAGATGTGTCCATATAATTCAATTAATTACTATCATAGAAATGGTTTGTTCTATGTAGTGGTTGTGAGCTCCTATAGGTGTAAGCCTATATTTTTTATAGGTAACCTATGGGTGAAAGCCTACAGTTGTTATGGGTAACCTATAGGTGAAAAATTACTACTTTGTGGTTGCTATGAGTAACCTATAGGTGGAAATCTTGTATTTTGGTAGTTGATATAGGTTGGAAGCCCCTTTTGCTGTGGGTTTCTCTATAAGTGTTATGACCAAGTAAGATTCCTACAGTCCTATTCTACCCTTAAAATGTCTATTAAATATGGTTACACAAGTATAATATAATTGAAAAAACATAATTAATCCATAACACATGTATATGTTAATGCAAACATATAATAATTAATTCATTTATTCATTTACATAAGTTATGGATAGTTATAGGGATTCATATAGGAAAAAGATATATAACTAGGTAAGGATGAGGCTATAAATAAAAAATTAGTGGTCTCATCATTGTATCCCTAGATATCTCAATATGTTTTCACTAATAGGATAGGTAACCATGCATACAATATCTATTCCATCATCATACCCACCAAAATCCCTAATGATATAAAAGGAAGCTTGAAGTTTCTCAAGTCTAGAAATGCATAGTAATTCACCATCATCATCATATTAATGACCAATCTCGTGCCCCTATCCATGTGATAAAATTTGGCATCATTTAGGCCTCCAACATGCCATATCACATTCTCCATGTTATCACCATACAACATACCCATGAGCTGGTCTCACTCCTCATCTTCAATGTGCTCTATCAGTTAACCTCATTCTAGGGATTTGTATAGGAAAAAGATATCTAACTAGTTAAGGATGAATGTCCTATGGTAGGATCATCATCTCTCTGGTAGGAAGTAATAATTTGTTAGTAGATGGGTCTTATCTCTCTATTATTACCATTAATATATCCACATCTCAGGGCATGCGTTGATAATACATGATGCCACCAAAGCCTATTACTGATAAGTGATCCCACTTTTGGTCTATCATCAATCAATGGACCTCATATAGCAACTAAATCAAATGATCTATCATTTATAACTACTCACTCACCTACAAGGTTCAGTTACAATACCTTAGTTCACCTAATCCAGCCTATAAATGAGACTCGCCTTCAAATTCACCTATTCCACCCGTAACCACTAACCTACACCCTTACCAAATAAAATTATTATTATCACTTGATTTCATCTAATGAGGAGATGGGAAAAGATTATCCTCACTTAAGTGACAAAATGGAACCACCCCAAGGCTATGGGTATCCATATTGGTGGGTAGATCTCTAGATTAGGGGCTATCTCCCATTGATGCATCATTTAAGATCATAATCCTACTACTAACAACTTGGGGGATGAAAAGGATTAGAATAATTAAAATTAAACCTATTTTACTGGGGGTGATGTACCAAAATATTTTCTCTACTCATACCTTCAACATACACTTGAAACTAAGGAAAAATAATACATATACTTCATTCAACATCAATCTTCCCTCTCACATCAATGTTTCAACATGGGGTATTAGAGATGACATAGGATAGGAGGAACTAAACAATAGGAATTATAAGAAACTCTATTGAGTAGCCTACTCACTTACACCTGTATTATCTTTAGACACTTCTTGTTGACCTACAAGAAGGAAATCACAATACACTAGGTACTAATGGAATCAATATGTGAATGTAAATGGAAATTACAATTGCACAAGACTAATACCAAGAATGTAAACTTAATGTAATCTTTGAATGAGGTAAGACATTTGTCTTTATTGATTCAAGGTAAAATTTTGGTAGGGCTTTGCCATAGCCAGGCAAAGAAATGCAAACAATGGCCAAAATGGCCCAATTTATAGAATTTATGAGAATAAAAAAGAGGGAAGCTCAAAGGTCATAGAAAAACATTCTTAGGATTGATAACAAAAATAAGTATGTTACATAAATGGTTGAGTGAGAAGTAGATAATGAATGTATCCTGAGATAAATGTCCATGTAAAATCATGGTAGACTCTTTCAAAATGATGTAATGACTCTTATGACATCTTTCATGAAACTAACTCCATCAAAGACCAACCATGAGTATTTGAAACTATCAATAGGGGAGCTGACACATAACACTACTTGAAGGAAAATGAATTCATTTTGATAGTTAAAAAATGCTTTCCTTAACTTCTATCCATCTTAGTGACACTTGTGTTTATAATTTCATGAAAGCCCTTTGATTTGATCAACTATTAGCAATGACTAGAACCATCAACTTGCCTATTTTTTGCTTTCTTTGTCTACACTATATGCTTAGAATTATACCATTTATCATCTCCACATTTTCCCTTAGGTTCCCACTAATATTTTCAATTTCAATGGCTAGCCCATGACCCTAAAATTGATGTCTGTAGACCCATCATGAATTCCTTTAGGATATTTTCCTTGGACACTTTTCTATTTCCTTTATAATTTTGTTTCATTGATCACTTTCCCATGGAATTATTATCTTCATCCAAATTTATTCATATTTTTTGTTTCCCCTTATATTAGACACAATGTCTAATAGAATTAGACTTAGCCCTTTTTCAATGCAAATAATTTTATGGACTTTTTTTAAGTGCCCTTTTTGAAGGGAAAGTGCCCTTGATTTTTTGAGAAATAGACCTTCCAAGTTCTTGTAAATATCTTTCAAAAAAAATTTAAATGGTCACTTTACCCTTTTCCTAAGAAAAGTGCCCTTCAGATTTCTAGAAATAGACCTTTAGAGTTCTTGCAAATAAACCATTCGAAAGGAAAATTATCTCTTCAAGTTATTGTAAAATACCCTTCTAAAAGGAAAATACCCTTTAGGTTTTTTGTAAATTACCTTTTGGATTTGAAATGGGTCCTTTCTCTAAGATAAATACCTTTGAAATTTTGAAAACACCCCTTTGGATGGATTGCATGATGCCCTTCAAAAAAATTGAAGTTCCCTTCAGAAAAATTTGAGTGGATTATTTTCCTAAAAAAAGATACCCTTTGAGAAAATTTCTTCAAAAAAAATGTCCAAAACAATTCTAGACACTTAAACAAAAAACCTAAAAATATAACCTACAAAATAATGAACACTTATATTTTTTCCATACATTTTGTGTGGAACACCTCCTCGGAATGAATTCTACATACTAGACCTAGCCAAAAGGTATAGACTTAGATGATCGAGATTTCATATAGGTGTTCCCAATTTTGACCTAAAGGGCTAAATTTCGGTCAACAAATTGGTGACTTGTAGGGGTAGTATGCCTTCTATATTGAATAGACTAGTATCCTAATTAATCCATTGGGCATGAATTCATTTAAGGACTAAAATAAACAAGAAACCTTGACCACGACTCTAAACTTGATCAACAAAATAACCATTGACCACCTCAAACACACAAAGGAAAGAGACACACAACAAATACTAAATCAAACACACATTTTCTACTTAGCAATTATGGAAAATAAAACATAGTAGAAAAGAAACAAATATGTTCATTGATCTTATTTATACATCCCTTCCTAGATCAAAAGGTAAGTATCTTAAGTCTCCTTCCTCACTATATGAGTGAGGATGATAGGCATACTTCTTTTTGGATGGGATACTAGATGAATCTTACTTCCTTTTTTCTCTTTGTATTTGTTCATCATCCAATTAAATCATATCCCATGCATTCTCAAAGTAGATAAGTTCTTCTTGAACCTTAAATCATGCCTCAAACTATTGTCCCTTCATCTTGTCATGATAAATTTGAAAATCCATGTATGGAAAAGCTTGTTGCAAGTTCATCTCTACTTAAAGGATTTTATCATCCTTTTCCATTATAAAAATATCTTAAAAATCCTCAAGAATCATTATATCATATAGGGGGATCATGTTTTTATGATGCTTCATTGATTCATAACCCTATGTGTTTAGTTCTCTGGTTACAAGAGGTGTGATCCAAGAAGTTGTATGTATCTCTTTGTCATTAATGTCAAAGGGGGAGAAATTTTTGAATTAGGGAGATATTACCTATTGAGATATGTTTCTGAGAGCTTTTTCTATCAATGACAAAGGGGGAGATTTTTGAGTATTATCATTGATGTCAAAGGTGTATCTTGTCAAGGTTGATGTCAAAGATGATTAAGCCTAGCTGGCAGTGTGTGACGTGACAAGGTGCATTGAGAGAGTGTTTTCATGAGAGTGATGTATGAGAGAAAGAGGAGAGAATTTGAAGGCAACTAATGTCTTATGTTTGCATCAAGGTATAGGTCATTGATGTCAAAGTGCATAGGAAGACTAGTCATGAGCATAGTCATGACATGAAGAGGTATGTTTAAGAAAATTAATGAACATAGGCATGTGAAGGTTATATGGAACTATTTTAGCATGTATGTGAGGCATTGAAGTATTTATGAGAGTTTTAGGGTCAGCCTATAGGGGTAGGACCTTCAGAATAAGCCTACATCTAGACCTTTCTTAGACCCTGCCTGGCCTATTGAGGTATGAAGATCATTGGAGGTGGCTACATAGGTGGATGTAGAGATAAGCTCCAAGTCAATTTGAAAAGGACTAAGATCATCATATATTAATCCATTCTAATCTATGATTTATTCATGAAGTTTTTCTTTAACATGTATTTTTCCTCTTTCATCTTGAGCTTACTTGTCTAAGACCTTAGTCTTTTCTTCCTCCTCATACTCTTGGAACATGTGGATGTTAATCTACCACATGTCTCCCCTTTGAGACACATCTTCTTAATTATCATGAATAGTAAGCTCCAAAAAATTTGTAGCTTATTTTAGAGCTTCAAATTCATTACATATTCTCTCAAATCTTTGCCATAGGCCATAATCCTTTAGTTGGCCCGCATCATGAAAAGGAGAGACAAAAAAGGCCATTTCTTCTTCATCCTTAGAGTCCAAGAGAACTTATTTCAAGGAATATTTTACAACATAAGGGGAATTTTACTTCATATCCTCACAACCTAACCTCTCCTCATCATCATTTATCTCTTTGACATCTTTAATCTAATATGATATTTCAATCTCATCCTACCTCGTATTGACATCAACCTTAGGCATTTCAAAAATAAAGATCTTGGCCATAGGGGATTCTCAAGTGGAAATATAATTTCCAACATTAGGAGGGGAAACTTGATTAGTTCGAAGGGGTGTAAGGATGGTTTCAATATCTTATTGAGGAGGAGTGGGAGGGAGTTGAATGGTTCTAAATGTCTCTTCCCTAACAACTTCTCCACTTAAGCATGATTTATTTTTTCCTTCATGAGCTCCCATCACATCTTTCCATCTTGGGAAGGTAAGTTCAAGGATATTTTCATGGAATTGAGAGTTTGATGAAGGGGTGAAAGATATGTTTAGGAAACTTGTAGTTTCCTTGGGATTGTAACATAGATATGTAGTTTTAGATAATTCACTTTTAGCTACCATGATATGTTTCATCCATATCTGATCTACCAATTCAATTTCCCTCTCAAGGTGAGCTTAAAAACTCAATTTTTTTTCTTTACAATATTTCCCAAGTGTACCATCCTACTCCATCATGATATATTCCTTCCCTTAGCTACTTTATTGAATGGGTTTCAAAGAGGAAAAGTTTTGGGGAAAGGACAAAGAATTTGGGACACCTTGAGTCTCTTAAGATGGAAGTTATTCATAAGTTCTTAACCTTTCTTCTAAGTGGAAGATCAAAAAATAAATATCAAGTATATAATTATAAATACATGGCTAAATATATTTCTCTATAGGGATATATTCCTTTTTTACTTTATCCAAAGCTTCCCTCACAATCTTGACATAAACACTAGGGATAATTTGACCATAACCACACCTAGTGTTAAGGTCTAACATATATTCTTTGTAACCAAGCAAATTTATTTTGAAACTTGTTTCTACTCAAAATTCGCTTTTAGATCTAAGAGAAAGAAGAAACTAAAAAAGTAATTGACAAGGCATGGGAAGTACCTGGATAAAGATTGCGCACCGTAAATCCAGACACTTGTGAGCACTCCTCTTTGGCTGTGGAGGAATGACACCTACAAGGAAGAAGAACTTGGACAAGAAAACATTAGATAGATAGACAGTGGGTTGCCAAGCAAGAGCTTGTTCCCAAAAGTGTAAAAACTTCCTTAAGGGAGGTCAACCCACTGTTAACAGACAGATAAAAGATCAAGAAAATACAGAATGCCAGAATACAGAAGTGACAAAGAAATTAGGAAGGAAAGAAAAGACAAAATGATTACCTGAAGGAGTTGTTGGGCTGAAGACAGTCGCCAAGGTCGGAAATGTCACCGGCGTCGGTTATCTGATCTGCCGGCGTCGGCTACCCTGCCAACGTCGGTTGGGGAAGTGACCGGCGTCGGTCGGGGTTGTGGCCTGTAGTCGGGTCTGGGTTGCTTTCTGGACTGTGGACGGGTCTGGGTTGTGAACAAGGTCAAGACTGAGTTCGGGGACAGGTCTGAATGGACTGAGGAGGGGTCTTGCCCTGTACAGGGTCTTTTGTTGGCAAAAGGAGGAAGAGGGAGTTGTCTGGGATTGGTATAAAAAGTGGGACAATGTGAGAGGAGGATGGACAGAGGACAGGTCCTGAGAAGGCTTTTCAGCCTCTCAGGGGGAAGGATAGAGAGAGTAGGAAGCAGCAGATAACTAAAAGCTTAAAGAAAAGAAATCAAATAACAGAGTCTGCTTACCTCTTTGCCTGCTGAATGAAGGGTTGAGAGAGCTGTTGTTGAAGCCACAGAGGATTTAGCAAGAAGAGAACTCTGATCCAGAGCCTTTGCACCTATTGCTATTGTTGCACGAGGTCCAAACGGAGAAGAGATGAAAGCCAAAATGCCAAGAGAGTTCAGTTTGCAAGCTCAAGGGTCCAAGGGGGGGTGCAACGGATGCAGAAAGGGGTAATGAAGGCTACCGATGCCGGCAGTTTCGCCGACGTTGGCCGAAGGGTCGCCGACGTCGGCGGTCACAGAATGGGGAAAGAGGCTAAAAATAGCCTCTGCCCATTCTTGCACGCCGCCGAGCGAGGGGGTGTGGGAAGAATGGTCACGAGGATGCCAAAATGGGTGTGGGGGGAAGATAATGAAGAGATTTGGCCTAATAAATGCTAGGGGGAAGGTGGAGGGATTCAAGGGAGGATCCAAGGTGGCAAGGGTAGGGTGAAAAGGGGGCCAAGGTCAAGGGTTAGGATAGGGGTTTAAGGCGAACAAGGGGGAGGACCAAGGTGCAGACACGTTTGCGATGTCTACATTTGCCCCTTTTTGTCTTGTTGGTTGTTCTAGATGAACTGCAAGACAAAAATAGGAGTTGGTTGCCCCAGAAAAGGGATGAGGTGTTCCCCCCTCAAAGCGATAGTCGAGAGAAGGGAACCGAAGATCGAGTGTCGATTTGACAGAGAAAGGGATAGAAGAGAGTGAGTGAAAATGCTGCCATAGTCGTGATTGCACGTAGTCCACTTCACGAGAGGGTCAGGTCAAATTGTCGCATGTCGAGGGTCAAGGAGTGCCAAAATTGAAGTAACTGGGCCCCAGCATTTAGTCGTCTGCTGATCGGGCCACTCAATTTAAGCTGAAGCTCCAAATGGTCATCGTGTTCTAGGTATCTAGGGCTCAGGAAGTGCTCCCAGAATCACGAAAAAGCCACAAGTAGTAGGGATCAACTGGCTCATGATCCTATACTTGTGAAGGGTCAAAAATAGTCTGCAGACAATTTTGCTAACCAACCGTGAGGTAGCACACACGCAAAAACAACCAAGGCAACATTGTCTTAGAAGTGGTCGAAGGTCGAAGGATGGTCATTGGTCAAGGGGATGGATGGACGAAAGGATGCGGCTGAGCTAACCCCAGAAGACCCCATGTCAACTGAGTGTTGCCTACATAGCCCCTGTCGTAGGGGCCTCAGGCCGATGTAGTTCTCCCTAAAAGGGAGGGAGGGTCAGAGGGATTGATTGGTCTTGGTCAAAGCCGATGATTGGTCTTGGACAAAGAAAATGATTGGTCTTGGTCAAAGAGAATGATTGGTCTTGGTCAAAGAAAATGATTGGTCTTGGTCAAAGAGAATGATTGGTCTTGGTCAAAGTTGTCGATAGACTGGTCGTGGTCAAGGTCAAGGTCGCAGAAGAGAAGGTTTGTCCATCAAAGAGATGAACAAATGGGGGTGGTCGAGCTAACCTCAGAGGATGTGTTATCTGAGTGCTGCCTACATAGCCCTGGTCATAGGGGCCTCAGACCAATGTAGTTCGGACTAAAAGGGAAGATTGGTCGATGATGAGATTGGTCATGTGTTGAAATGACGAGGGTAAGATGAGGATAAAATGATGCTACAGATGGTGTATTCTATAGAATTGGTCGAGAGTCTTTCATCCCTAGCAAGTTTCTATAGTCGTGATGGATATATGCTAAAAATGAATAGAAGTCGATTTATGCTTCAGCAAGTATTGGTTTATGCCTAACATAAATTGGGTCTAGTTGGTAGTTTCCATGTGTACTGGTGTCCATAGAAACTATGTGAAATGGTCTGGGATGATGTCAGCTGAAAATGATGAAAATGGCTGGGTTTGAGATGAGTCACCGATTGATGCGGTTAAATGTGACTAAAGTGAAGAGAAAAGATGAGAGGCAAATCGCTCTTTCATTGACAAGGACCAGAAAGGAAGCATAGATAGGGGTTATTAGAACAAAAACCCCGTTCATGCATTACGTCGTTGACCAGTGTTGGGTTAGAACGGTAATCGAATCACTTTGACATTAAAGTGAGCTCAAAGTCCCTTGAGCAGGTGATAGGAGGAGGATAGGGTAACCCAGTTTAAGAGCAGGAATAACCTTGCCCCTTTTATAGGAGACCTTGAGACAACTACAAGCCAAGTTCGTGACTCATTTTTTTTTTTTTTTTTTTTTTTTTTGGTGCAGGCTGATCGATGCGGGAAGCCTACATAGAGATGTCTTTTGATGTAGTGGTCATGTTGCGAAGCTGATCGATGCGGGAATCTTCTAAGAAAGGCGTTGTTTGTAGCAAGATTAGTCATAGCCATCCTTCGAGGGAGTGGTCTATATTTTTGCTTTATAATGTTTGATAAGTTGGCCTAGCTGTCCTTCGAGGGATCAGTCTAGTAATACAGCAATGATAGTACAGCTGTCCTTCGAGGGAGCAGTCTATCTTTTTGAATTTGACTTGATTTTGTGACCATGGATATGTTTTGACATCTTGGTTTTGAATGTTTTTTTTTTATTGATAGGAATTTGAGTCACGGACAAGACTGTAGAAGTTCAAGGACGCCCCTTTTATTAGGACAAAGCATCCATGCATCATAAAAGGGTCGTAGAGGACTTGTTAAAGGGGAATAGGGTTGAAAGGGATGAGGATTAAGAGGATGAGGATTGCTCAAGGGACGAGCTCAAGTTACGTGTCAAGTAGATGAGTACTTGACTAGCAGAAGAATGGTCAAAGATGCAACGCATTAAGAGGCTCAGGTTTTGGCCGTCCATCGAGGGAAGACAGACGATAAGTCCCTGACCCATACTTGTGAGTGATGATAAAAGGTCCAAGCCAATTGGGGGCAAATTTGCCTCGTTTACTTCGCTCCATATTGGTCACATGCTGATTCTCTTTGAGGATGAGGTCTCCGATGTTGAAATCTCGTTCTCGCAGATTTTTGTCGTAGGCTTGCTTTATGCGACTTTGGTAGACATGCAGATGATTAAGGGCAGCAAGATGGCGCTCGTCGAGTAACTCAAGTTGAGCTAAGTGATCTTGATGAAAGTCATCGTTGGAGAGAATGTCATGTAAGGAGATGCAGAGAGACGGGATCTGTACTTCGAGAGGTAAGACAGCCTCTGTTCCGTACATGGGGGAGAAGGGAGTAGCACCCGTAGAGGTTTGGATGCTAGTGCGGTAGGCCCACAAAGCGAAGGGAATATGAATGTGCCAATCCCTTCCTATATCATTGACCACCTTCATGAGAATTTTGGTGAGAATTTTGTTGGAAGCCTCTGCCTGCCCATTTGCTTGTGGGTAGTAAGGCGAAGAAAAGCTAAGTTTGATGCCAAATGAGTCGCATAGTTGTTGGACAGTCTTGTTTTTGAAGGACTTGCCATTGTCGGTAATGATTTTGTGAGGGACACCGAAATGACAGATGATGTGGCTGTTGATGAAGTCGGCAATTTTGTCGGCTTTTATGGAGACAAGAGGAATGGCTTCCACCCACTTGGTGAAATACTCAGTGGCAGTGATGATGGACTGATGACGAAGAGACGAGTGAGGGTTGATCTCACCAATGAGATCCAAGCCCCACTGAGAGAAAGGACAAAAATCCTGAGCGACTTGTAAGGCGTGGCTGGGGAGATGAAGCAGGTTAGAGTGCTATTGACACTTGATGCAATGTCGAACATAGTCGCTACAGTCTTGATGAAGGGTGGGCCAATAATAACCCAGGCGAAGGATGCACTTGGCAACCGAGTTTCCACTGAAGTGTCCACCACAAATCCCATCGTGGACTTGCTTTATGGCTTGAGGAGCTTCAGTGGAGGTTAGACAGCGAAGAAGGAGGCCGTCGAAGCCCCATTTATAGAGAAGACCCCCTAGCATGGTATAGCGAGCTGTGCGCTTGATGAAAGCTCGCCACGCATTGCTAGAGAGGTTGGGAGGAGTGACAGAAAGAGACAAGCAGTCCACAAGTTGCTTATACCAGTCATCTTGTAGGCTAGAATTGACAGTGTTGATATGGTCGATGTGAGGAGAGATGTATGAAGGCAAAGGTACATGATGCACTGTGACAAAAAGGCGAGATGATGATGATGAAGATGGGATATGCGAAGCAAGAGAAGCCATGGTGTCGGCAAACTTGTTCGTAGAGCGTGGAACAGTCTACAAGAGGTGATGGTCGAAAGATGCTAAAAGAAGGTCAACATGGTTCTTATACCTCTGTAAAACTTCATTTTTACAGAGATATGAACCGTTAACTTGATTAAAGATGAGCTGCGAGTCACTGAAGATGTTGATAGACTTGATGTGGAGAGAAAGGGCAGTCTGAAGTCCCAAAATTGAGGCCTCGTATTCGGCCATATTATTGGTACAATCAAAGTCAAGCTTGAAAGATAGAGGCATGGGCTCCCCTTTGAGTGGGATGAGGATGACCCCCGCACCCCCACCGAGTTGACATTTGGAGCCATCAAAGAACATGGTCATTTGGTAGACGGTGTCATCGGTGGAAAGGGTAGCGATAGACTCATCAGGGAACTCACAGTGTGAAGGTTAGTTGTCAGGAAGAGGGGCATCTACCAGTTGGTCAGTGATGGTTTGCCCCTTGATAGATTTCTATTGGATGAATTCAAGGTCAAACTCAGCAAGCAGCATGAGCCACCGAGCCATACGTTGATTCTGGTATGGCTTGGAGTGCATGTACTTGAGAGGGTCGGTGTGAGTGACGACAAAAGTTTTGTGGTTGAGAAGATAGTGGCGGAACTTGGTAGCGGAAAAGACTAATGCCAAACAGAGTTTCTCGGTATGAGTATACCAAGTTTCATAGTCGACCAGTGTTCGACTGATGTAGTAAACCGCTTGCTCATGATGATGCTCGTCTCGGTGCGCAATCATGGCACCTAACGAATGGTCGGTAGCAGAGATATAAAGGTAGAAGGGTTGGTCATCCTTAGGTGGAATGAGGACTGGTGGAGAGACCAGGTAGCCTTTGAGGGCTTCAAAAGCCTCTTGACAGTTCTTATCCCATTTAAAGGAGACATCTTTCTTAAGGAGGTGATGGAAAGGTTGGCAGCGGTCTGAAAGCTGTGAGATGAAATGGCGAATGGACTGGAGCTTCCCTTGTAGACTGCGAAGCTTATTGAGATTGGTCGGGGGTGGCATTTCGAGGATAGCACGGATCTTGGCGGGATCTATCTTGATACCACGGAAGGAAACGATGAAGCCGAGAAGTTTGCCTGAGAGGACCCCAAAGACACACTTCTTGGGGTTGAGGCGGACATTGTATTGAAGAAGGCGAGAGAAGATGATTGTGAGAATGGTCAAGTGGTCGCGGTGAAGTTTGGACTTGCTGAGAAGGTCATCCACATAGTCCTCCATGATTTTGTGGAGGAGATCGTGGAAAATGTAGGTCATGGCGCGCTGATAGGTGGTACCAGCATTTTTCAAGCCGAAAGGCATGACTCGATAGCAGAAAGTCCCCCATGGGGTGATAAAGGTAGTCTTGTGCTGATCTTCCGGTGCGATCAGGATTTGATTGTATCCTAAAAACCCGTCCATAAGAGATAGCATCTCGTGGCTGGCTGTGAGATCAACAAGCTGGTCAATGTTAGGAAGAGGAAAGTCGTCTTTGGGACAGGCTAGGTTAAGGTCAGGATAGTCCGTGCAGATCCGAATCCCCCCAGTTGCTTTAGTAACTGGGACGATGTTAGAGACCCACTGTGGATAATCGATGGGTTGGATGAAGGAGATAGAAAGAAGGCATTGAAGTTCCTCTTTGATAAGGAGCGCAATGCGAGGATGCATCTTTAGAAGCTTCTGCCTAACAGGCTTAGCCTCTGGTTTGGTGACAATGTTATGGGTAGCAATGGTGGGGTCGATGCCAGGCATGTCGCTGTAAGTCCAGGCAAAGGCCTTGCTATGGTTGGAAAGGAACTGGGCATAGTCAAGCTGCTCCTGAGCGTCTAAAGATTGGCCAATCTTTAAGATGTGAGGAACATCGGAAGAAGAAGGGAGGTTGATGTCAATGGTGGATTCATTTAACATAACCTAGGTCTCAGAAGGGAGGAAACGCTGGATGAAAGAGTCGTCGGCACCCATGTAGGAAAGGATGGCGTCATCGTCAACGCAGTGGACAGTGTGAATGGTTGCTGACTCATCTTCTACCATGCTAGGAAAAATGAGAGGGAGAGACCTGGACACCCCATTGAGCTGATAGGTCAGGGGTTCCAGGTGGATGGTGTTTATGGAAAAAAAAACTAGGAGGGATGGAAACCACCGACTCCGTAGGTGACGAAGGAGAAATGGGCAAGTCTGGAGGAGATTGGTCGATGGTTGGCTCGGGACAGAGGTCGGAAGGAGCCTGAGTGGGGTCATGATATCCCAGGCCATACTGTTTCTTGACATCGTGATCATTGAGCGGCTCGATGGGCTGATGGGAGCCCTGCTCATAACGTCTGAAACTGAAACCCTTCCATGCACACCTATGAAGGTAAGTGTGTGCAAAGGTGGGGTTGCCAAGAAACAAGAAATCAGATGTGAAAGGTTGGGGTGAAGAAAGGGAATTGCCATTGGTAGGAGCTTGATTAAGCCCCCCATAGACAAAGTTGGTTTGGAAGTGAGGAGGACCATAAGGTATGACCATCCCGATCCACTGGTCGTAATTGGGACTGAGGTGAAGGTGTCCATACTCTTGCGGAGTTTGGAACATGTCTAGGGTCAACAAGCGATATTACCCAAGTGATAGTCATTGGAAGATGTCTTCCATGGGGTCTTTGGTTGGCGCTTGAAGAGGAGGGGTGAGGGCGACTGCCAATTGCGAATTGGTCGAAGCTTCCGCAGATGGAGGCAGTGCCGGAGTTGACGGTTTGATGGGAATGAGGACATCATTGAGACAGTAGGTGGTGTTGCAAGTCTTGAAGGGTGAAGGGTCAGCGGGAATGGTATGGACTTGCCCGTCATGCTCAAACTTCACACAACGGTGCAGGGTGGAGGGTATACAGGCCATGGCACGGATCCAAGGTCGGCCTAGTAGAAGGTTGTATTGAAACTCTCCTTCGATGATATAGAAGAGCTCTGGGAATGTGCATGGACCAACGCGGATGTGAAGGATGACTGTGCCAATGGTCATGGCGGTGGTGTCATTGAAAGAGCGTAAGATCGCGTCAGTTTTGGAGACACAATTCTTGGGAAGAGACAGCTGACCAAAGGCGTGGGTAGAGATAATGTTGATGCTAGCGCCGCCGTCGATCATAACGCGTTTGATGCGTGTTCGATCAACATAGGCAGTGATGAAGAGGGTGGCGTCCTGATCTTTCGTGTTAGATGTGGGAATCTCAGAATCGCTGAATGTGATGGAGTTGACAGGAGATAAAGAATGGATGAGGGCAGCGAGTGGTTGGGGGTCCTCGGGTTGGACCTCCACTGCCTGCAAGGCTTGGATAAGGGCTTGACGGTGCTGAGGCAAGGTTTGGATAAGGTCATAAAGAGACATCTTCACAGGTGTCTGATGAAGCTGCTTCAGCATGGAGTCGTGAATTGGCCCAGAAGAGGAAGACGAAGAAGGTTGGGATGCGCTAAGGATAGAAATTTTAGGCTTGGGCGCAAGAGGTGGCTTGACGAAGGGATAGGTCCAAGGAATGGTAGCTTTTTCTTTCGCCTTGTCCTTTTGCGACCTAGTGGTTATACGGATAGCATTGATTTTGAAAATAGGAGGTGAGGAAGGGGTCATGTCTTGCTGGTGAGATGTTGACGTGTTTGAAGAGGAAGGAGTCAGGGTCTGGTCGAGAGTGTCCTTAAGGAGAAGAGTGTCTTTCTCCATATGGTGGCGAATGACAGCCTTGAGGACATAGCAAGTCTTGGTGTCATGTCCTGGTGTACGATGATATAAGCAAATTTTCGTATCGTCGAACCAGGAGGGCTTGGACCTGAGAGGTTGGAAAGGCTTGATGGGTGGAAGGATTATGTTAGAAGTCTGGAGAAGTCAGCGCAATATCAACGAGTATGAGCCCAATAGAGGGTCCGTGCTATTTGATATGCGTGAGGTTGGTGACTTTTGCTTTGGCGAGGCTAGAAGAGATTTCCGTGCCACCTTATGGGTTGATGGCACGGTGACAGATGGAGACGGCTCTTTCTTGATGATTGATACCACCTTTTTAGGAGAGGGATGACTGGAGATAGGCAGAGGAAGCAAAGGAGGCAACAAGTTTTATTTGAAGGCCGGAGTGGGAAGGATGCTAGCAAAGGTCGAAGGATGGGGGCCCAAAATGGATGGCAATGGTGACGGGGAAGGAGGCATTCATTTCTACGGTCTGGCAGCCCTCTTTGACTTGGTTGGAAGAGTACTGTTGGTCGAAGTCTGGCCTAGGTCCACCTTCACTTGCGGGTGAGTGAGGGTGGAGACAGGATGAACGCCAAATGACTTGATGGGTTTAGACGAGGTAGATGCAGGTTTTGGTTTGGACGGGTTTGGTTGAGGTTTGAGAGTCTGGTCTTTGTCGAGAGTCTGACAAGATTCTGCCTTAGGAGGATTAGCGGCATGTGATGAGAGGGCACGGGTATGTTGAAGGGCTTTAAGACGCTCCCACAACACCTGAGGCGTCACTTTCCTTGGAGGGAGAAGCGGGATTTTCTCCACTAACTAGGAAAATGGCTGAGAAGAAGATGTTGACGATTGCGATGTTGAAGACGAGATGGGTGTAGTGGTCTTAGACGCATGGTGTGGTGAAGTCATGACAGATTTAGATGAAGATGAAGGGGAGACAGGTTCTTCCCTAGGTGGAGAAGAATCTGAAAAGTGAGGCTCCCCGAGTGGGTAAAGGGCAGGGATGACGGTGCCCTCCACTTGCGGCTGAGGAGTAGGAAGGGTCGGGTCCTCCATAGGCAGTAGAACGGAGGATGGCGAGACCGGTGGTGCTGGTAAAGCCGAGGTGTCCTCCAAGATGAGAGAGGTCGGTGGAGAACTAGCCGGGGAGAGAGGTTCATCTGCATGTGATGGACTGATTGATGGACTAACCTCTTGAGGTTGATTGGGGACGAAGGGAGAGACCGTATTGACTGTTCGAACGTTGTGCTCATGATTGTCGTCAATTAAGGTCTAGACGTTGTTTTGAGTTGGCGGATGATTGGGGAAAGGTTGTTTGAAGATGTCAATGGCCTAATTAGGGGGTGCATTTGGATTGTCAAAGATGAGATCCCCCTTTTCAAGCATGTCTTGGATTATGTTCTTAAAGGTCTTGCAATTTTTCATGTCATGGCCCTTAACACGGTGGAAGATGCAGAAGTCATGCTCCCTATACCACGCGGGAATAGCGTGTGAGGGATCGAATTATGGAGGAGGTCAGGCCTGAGGGAGATTGAGGACCCCCTGTTTAACAAGCTTGTCCAGCACAGATGCATATGATTCTTCGAGAGGAGTATATCGCCGCTACACGTATCTTTGCTGGAATTGGCGAGTAGTGCTCTGAGATGTAGATGGCTCAGGCTGATTGGTCAAAGAAGATGAAGGTCTGACAACCACGGCATTAGCTGAAGCCTTGGATTTAGAATTGGATGATGATGGCTTGGCAGAGGAAGAGTCATTGGTCTTAGAGCTGGGATTCTTGTTCTGCAACTTGACTTTATTCTCCTCGATGGCACGCAACTCAAGTTTGCGAGCCATCGTGAAAGCTTCGTCAAAAGTGCGGAAGGTTTGAACCCTCAGGGTGGAAGAGATATGTCTGGCACAGGCTTGGGAAAAGAGTTCAATAAGCTCAGCCTGGGGTAAGGAAAAGGAGAGTTGATTGATAAGGCCTCTCCATCGAGCAACGAAGTCGGCTAGGGACTCATCCTCGAATTGCCGGATAGAATAGAGGTCCGTGATTGAGACCTTCTTGGTTATGTTGATGGAAAAGTGATCGAGGAAGAGCTGAGCCAATTGTGTAAATGAGAAGAGAGAATGGCTAGGAAGGGAGCTGTACCAGTCAAGTGCAGCACCCGAGAGAGACATAGGAAACGTGCATAAGAGTAACGCATCGTCATGGCCAATGAGGTAGCAGGCATGTCTGAAGGCCCACAAGTGTTGTTGTGGGTCTTCCTTGTTTTGAAAGTGAGATAACTTCGGAAGCTCCCACTGGCTAAGATATGGTCTGATAGGGATGGAAGGATGGATAGGCTCATTACAAATCTGCTCATATGAAAGAGTGTTGCGTGAGCCAGAAACAGAGGTCTCTAGACTGGTCATCTTGTCCATCAGCATTTTGATGATGTCTGCCGATGGATTGATGGGTTGCGTGCCCCCTAAGTTGTAGGGCACTTGGAAGAGGTTAGAGGAGGCGTACGACATAGTCGGTTGTATAATGTACGGATGACTAATCACAGGGGCAGAGGTGGAGGCTAAAGGTGGTTGAGTAGAAGACATAGCTAGGCCCGATGTTGCCACGAGAGGTTAAACTGTGGTAACGGGGGCCAAGGGGTAAGAAGCCACCCTGGTGTTGATAGGGGCCAGGGTAGGCATAATAGAGACGATAAGGTTTTGAAAAGGAGTGGATAGCGGTTGAGAGGGTTGAAGTTGACAGGGGGCCGGAACCCCGGTGGAAGTGGGCCCAATGATAGAGGGAGAGACCACACCTGGAGGATTGGCCAAAGTCTGAGTCTGGTCAGTGGTCAAAGTGATGGCTTGAGTGTCTGAAGGTTGAACTATGGATGTTGTCGATACAGCCGTAGTCGCGACAAGGGAGGTTGGCATTCCATAGATTGGATTGCCCAAGGAGTCTCGCGTTCGGCTATGCACGAGATAGTGTTGCAAGGCCTTGACGTTGAGGTCCAAGAATCGCTTGAAATCTTGGTCCCCTTCTTGGACAATGGGAGTCTGCGGCGGGGTTGGACGAATGGGAGTTCTTTTGGTCTCTGAGTTGAACTCCATTGTAGGCTTGGTCACGGACGGGGTGGACGGAAGTGGTTGATGGCTAGCGTGGTTGACAAGAGCCTTGGCTTGGCTACGAGTCAAAACCATGCAAGGCAAAGAAGGTTCAGGTCTCAGGAACTGTGTTGCTCAGTTTTAGAAAACCAGGATGGAGTCTTTGGCACAGAAAGGACAGGTTTCAGGCTGCTGGTTTTGGAAAAAAAGGACAGTGACAGAGATCGACGTCGGTTTAAAAGCCGATGTCGGTTAGAAAGATGGCCGACGTCGGTCAGATAACCGATGCCGGTAAAGATGAAGCCGACGTCGGTATTAGAACCGATGCCGGTGACAGGGGAAGCTGACATCGGTGGCAGAACCGATGTCGGTGACTGTGTTTTCCAGAGAACCAAAAGGTTCTTGGAAAGCAATGAAGAAGGCATCCTCACTCACTCAAACAAACAGATGAGAAGAGGAAAACAGAGAGAGACACACAAGCCTAAGCGATAAATCATAGGAATTAACCTTAGAAATTGTGACTTATGCCTTAGATGGATGTTTGGGGAGATTGGCTGAAAAATGGGTCCTAAAAGAAGGCAGTCTAAAGATGGTTTCAGGTGTTGTTTTAGGTGCTCAAAAATCTGTGTTAGGGTCTGGTACGTGGCCTGGTGCTAAGGAGCAAGCTCCCCTCACTTCACGATTCTAGTGGTTAGCTGGTCTCGCTTAGCCAAGATATACCTCACCTAGAGTTTATCCTCCGCCAGAGAACGGAGTGGGCTTCCCCCTTGGTGATGAAATCCAAGTAGGGTCACCGGGACGGGTAAGGTATCCGTTGGGGGATGAAATCCTAGTCGGGCCTTGTCTCAAGTAAGTTTTATGTTCATTTTAGTGCATGTGGTTTGGTAGTGTAACATCAAGTGTCTACGGTTCATTCAATATGCGTCTAAGTTACTAGATGTGGACTAATGCAAGCACAAGCAGAAATGAAAGTGCAATACGTTTTAATGCCCAAGTCGAAATGTGATGTTTGTTATGAAGACAAGTTTGAGAAAGGGTTGAGAGTATGAAGTTTAGACTAGTCTAGAAATGCAAGGAAGAAAGATTCGTTTTAGTCCTGCTTATAGTGTCATTGAGAAGAAGAGAAAGAGGAGAAAAGGTAAGAACCTAATGCTCCTAAATGAATGAATAAAAAGGAACCCAGGAGGAACCTAGGGTCCCACCGGGCGTGCCAGAGATGTTTCTACTCAAAATTCGCTTTTAGATCTAAGAGAAAGAAGAAACTAAAAAAGTAATTGACAAGGCATGGGAAGTACCTGGATAAAGATTGCGCACCGTAAATCCAGACGCTTGTGAGCACTCCTCTTTGGCTGTGGAGGAATGACACCTGCAAGGAAGAAGAACTTGGACAAGAAAACGTTAGATAGATAGACAGTGGGTTGCCAAGCAAGAGCTTGTTCCCAGAAGTGTAAAAACTTCCTTAAGGGAGGTCAACCCACTGTTAACAGACAGATAAAAGATCAAGAAAATACAGAATGCCAAAATACAGAAGTGACAAAGAAATTAGGAAGGAAAGAAAAGACAAAATGATTACCTGAAGGAGTTGTTGGGCTGAAGACAGTCGCCGAGGTCAGAAATGTCACCGGCATCGGTTATCTGATCTGCCAGTGTCAGCTACCCTGCCGACGTCGGTTGGGGAAGTGACCGGCGTCGGTCGGGGTTGTGGCCTGTAGTCTGGTCTGGGTTGCTTTCTGGACTATGGACGGGTCTGGGTTGTGAACAAGGTCAAGACTGAGTTCGGGGACGGGTCTGAATGGACTGAGGAGGGGTCTTGCCCTGTACAGGGTCTTTTGTTGGCAAAAGGAGGATGAGGGAGTTATCTGGGATTGGTATAAAAAGTGGGACAATGTGAGAGGAGGATGGATAGAGTACAGGTCCTGAGAAGGCTTTTCAGCCTCTCAGGGGGAAGGATAGAGAGAGTAGGAAGCAGTAGATAACTGAAAGCTTAAAGAAAAGAAATCAAATAACAGAGTCTGCTTACCTCTTTGCCTGCTGAATGAAGGGTTGAGAGAGCTGTTGTTGAAGCCATAGAGGATTTAGCAAGAAGAGAACTCTAATCCAGAGCCTTTGCACCTGTTGCTATTGTTGCACGAGGTCCAAATGGAGAAGAGATGAAAGCCAAAATGCCAAGAGAGTTCAGTTTGCGAGCTCAAGGGTCCAAGGGGGGGTGCAACGGATGCAGAAAGGGGTAATGAAGGCTGTCGACGCTGGCAGTTTCGCCGATGTCGGCCAAAGGGTCACTGACGTCGGTGGTCGTAGAATGGCGACAGAGGCTAAAAATAGCCTCTGCCCATTCTTGCATGCCGCTGAGCGAGGGGGTGTGGGAAGAACGGTCATGAGGATGCCAAAATGGGCGTGGGGGGAAGATAATGAAGAGATTTGGCCTAATAAATGCTAGGGGGAAGGTGGAGGGATTCAAGGGAGGATCCAAGGTGGCAAGGGTAGGGTGAAAAGGGGGCCAAGGTCAAGGGTTAGGATAGGGGTTTAAGGCGAACAAGGGGGAGGACCAAGGTGCAGACACGTTTGTGGTGTCTACAAAACTAGCAATGGAGTGGATTGGAAGAGGGCTAGGTGGGATAAATGGAGCACAAAATTGGTAGGTTTGGTTATTGGTAGCATATACTTGATGAGGATCATGACAAGGCTAGACAAGAACTTGCTCATAATCAATAAGAGGCAAAAATGGACATAATTCCTCAACTTGTGTTAAAACAAGCTCAAACTCACAAATCTCCATGAATCAGTTCATGAAAGAGTATGTAACAAGAAAATAACTTCAATTGGTATAACTTGGCTTCTCAACCAGCATATATGTATATGGAGTCATCATTTATGTTTATTAAAATTTCCTCTAAAGGTTGATGTCTTGAGGAGAACACCAAAACTCCTTAAGGAATAGACTCAGTAGTCCCATCAAGAATGATAGAAACTATTGTCACCTAATTTCACCTAATGAGGATATGGTACAAGCTTATACTCAATAAAGTGACATAATGGAACCACCCCAGGGCTATGGGTATCCCTATTGGGTGGTGGATATCTAGATTAGGGGCTAGCTCCCCTTGATGAATCATTAAGCTCAAACTCCTAGTAATAAAAAATTGGGGGATGAAAGGTTTATAATAACTAAAATTAAACTTATTATATTGGGGGTGATACACCAAAGTATTTTCTCTACTCATACCTTCAATATACACTTGAAACTAAGGACAAATAACACATATACTTCATTCAACATCAATCTTCCCTCTCATATTAATGTTTCAACATGGGGTTTTGGAGATGACATAGGATAGGAGGAATTAAACAATAGCGATTCTAAGACACTCTATTGAGTAGCCTACTCACTTACACTTGCATTCTCTTTAGACACTTCTTGTTGACCTGAAAGAAGGAAATCAAAATACACTTGGTATTGATGGAATCAATATGTGAAGGTAAATGAAAATTACACTTGGATAAGACTAATACGAAGAATATACACTTAATAAAATCTTGGATTGAGGTAAAACACTTGTATTTATTGATTCAAGGTAAAATTTTTGTAGGGATTTTCCATACCAAGGTAGAGAGATGCAAACAATGGCCAAAAAGGCCCAATCTATAGAATTTTTGAGAACAAAAAAGAGGGAAGCTCAAAGGTCATAGAAAAACATGCTCAAGCCTGAGAACAAAAATAGTTATGATACATTTATGGTTGAGTGGGAAGTAGATAATGAATGTATCTTGAGATAAATGTCCATGTAAAATTATGGTAGACTCTTCTAAAATGGTGTAATGACTCTTCTATCTTCCTTGATGAAACTATCTCCATCAAAGATCATTCATGGGCATTTGAAACTATCAATAGGGAAACTAACACACAACACTACTTGATGGAAAAGAAATTCATTTCAACACTTAGAAAATGCTTTCCTTAACTTCTATCCATCTTCTAGACATCTATGTTTATGATTTTATGGAGGCACTTTGATTTGGTCAACTACTAGCAATGACTCAAACCATTGACCTACCTATTTTTTTCTTACTTTGTCTATGTTAGATGTTTAATAATCTACCATTTTTCACCTCCATGTTTTCCCTCAGGTTCTCACAAATATTTTTTAATTCCAATGGCTAGCCCATGATCCTGAAGTTGACGTCTGTAGACCCATCATGAATTCCTTCAATATATTTAATTTTGACACTTTTCTCTTTCCCTTAGACTTTTGTTTCATTGATCACTTTCCCATAGAATTAATTTATTTAGCCAATTTTATTTAATTTTTTCCCCATTGTATCAAATAAAATGTTCAAAAGAATTAAAATTATCCCTTTTTCAATGTAGATAATTTTTTGGACCTTTGATAAGTGCATACCTCAAATTATTGTCCCTTCATCTTATCATGACAAATCTAAAAATCCATGTATGTAGCAGCTTATTGTAAGTTCATCTCTCCTTGAAGGATCTGATCATCCTTTTCCATTCTCATAATTTCTTCAAACTCCTCAAGGATAATTGTATCATAACCATTTGGAAGTGTTTCTTTTTGACATTCTTCATGGTAGTTTCTAGAGGTGGCTACATAGGTCGATGTAGAGACAAGCTCCAAGTCACTTTCAAAAGGCCTAAGATATCATAGATTAATTAATTATGTTATAGGATTTCTTCATCATGTTGATCTTCAACATTTATTCTCTCTCTCTCTCTCTCATCTTGATATTTCTTGTCTATGACCTTAGTCTTTTCATCCTCCTCATACTCTTGGAACATTTGCATGTAAATATACCACATTTCCTCCCTTTGAGACATATCTTCCTTCTTATCATGCCTAGTCAGCTCCAAGGAATTTTTAGGTTTTTTGAGAGATTCAACTTCATTACATATGCTCTCAAATATTTGCCACAGGTCATCATCCTTTGGCTTGCCTGCATCATGAAAAGGAGAGACAAAAAAGGCCATTTCTTCTTCATCCTTAGAGTATAAGAAAACTTGCTTCAAGGAGTTTTTTCCAACACAAGGGAAATATTCCTTCATATCCTCATTACCTAACCTTTGCTTATCATCATTTATCCCTTCTCCATCTTCAATCCAATCTGATATTTCAATCTCATCCTCCCTCCTAGTGATATCAACCTTAGGCACTTCAAAAATATGGATCTTGGACAAAGGGGATTCCCAAGTGGAAATACAATTTCCAACATTAGGAAGGGAAAATTGATCAGTTCAAAGGGGTGAGAGGATGGTTTAATAAGATTCTTAAGGAGGGGTGTGAGGGAGTTTAATGGTTCAAAATGTCTCTTCCCTAACAACTTCTCAACTTAAGCATGATTTATTTTTTCCTTCATGAGCCGCCATCACATCTTTCCATCTTGGGAAGGTGGATTCAAGGATATTTTCATGGGATTGAGAGGTTGATGAAGGGGTGAAATATATGTTTAGGAAACTTAGAGTTTCCTTAGGATTGGTACATTGATTGTAAGTTGGAGAAGTAGGATTAGATAATTCACTTTTAGCTACCATGATAGGTTTCATCCATATCTAATTTTCCAACCAAATTCCCTCTCAAGGTGATCTTCAAAACTCAATTTTTTTCTTCACAATATTCCACAAGTGTAATATCCTTCTCCATCATGATATCTTCCTTCACTTGGATAATTTATTTAATGGGTTTCCAAGATGAAAAATTTTGGGGAAAGAACAAAAAATTTGGGACACCTTGAGGCTACCAAGATGGAGGTTGTTCATAAGTTCTCAAACTTTCTTCTAGATGGAATATCAAACCAAAAATATCAAGCATATCATTAGAAAGACATGGCCAAGTAGCTTTATATAAAGGCATCCATTCCTTTTTAAATTGCTCCAAAGTTTACCTCACACTCTTAATACAAACACTATGGATAATTTAATCACAACCACACCTAGTGTCAAGGTCTAACATATATTCTTGGTAACCAAGGAGAGTTCTTTTGAAACTAGCAATAGAATGGGTTGTAGGAGAGCTAGGTGGACTAGATGGAGCACAAAATTGATATGTTTGGTCATTGGCAGTATATACTTGATGAGGATTATGGAAAGGTTGGAAAAGAACTTGCTCATAATCAAGAGGAAGAGGCAAATCTAAACATAATTCCTCAACTTGTGTTAAAACAAGTTCAAATTAACAAATCTCCATGAATCACATCACAAAAGAGTATGTAACAAGAAAAAACTTCAATTACCTAGGCTACTCAACAAGTAGATATGTATATGGAGTCACCATTGATGCTTATTATAATTGCCTCCAAAGGCTGATGTTTTGAGGAGAACACCAAAAATCTTCAAGGGATGGACTAAATAGTCCCACCAGGCATGCCAAAAATTGTTTTCACTTAATTTCACCCAATGAGGAGATGGTACAAGATTATCCTCACTCAAGTGACATAATGTAACCACCCTAGGGATATGGGTATCCCTATTGGGGGGTGGATCTCTAGATTAGGGTCTATCTCCCCTTGATGCATCATTTAAGCTCATAATCCTACTACTAAAAACTTGGGGGGATGAAAAGGCTTAGAATATCTGGAATTAAACCTATTCTACTAGGGGTGATGCACCAAAATATTTTTTCTACTCATACCTTCAATATATACTTGAAACTAAGGACAAATAAAATGTACACTTCATTCAACATCAATCTTCCCTCTCACATTAATGTTTCAACATGGGGTATTGGAGATGACATTAGATAGGAAGAACTAAGAAATAGGCATAATAAGAAACTCTATTGAGTATCCTACTCACTTACACCTACATTCTCTTCAGACACTTGTTGTTGACTTCTAAGAAGGAAATCACAATACACTACGTACTAATGGAATCAACATGTAAAAGTAAATGGAAATTACACTTACACAAGACTATTACTAAGCATGTACACTTAATGCAATCTTTGAATGAGGTAAAACACCTGTATTTATTGATTCAAGGTAAAATTTTGGTAGGGATTTGCCATACCTAGGTATAGAGATGTAAATAATGGCCAAAAGGCCCAATTTATAAAATTTCTAAGAAAGAAAAGAGGGAAGTTTAAAGGTCACAAAAAAACATGCTCGAGCCTGAGAACAAAAATAGTTACACCAAACATATGGCTGAGTGGGAAGCAGATAATGAATTTATCTTAAGATAGATGTCCATATAAAATCATGGTAGACTCTTTTGAAATGGTGTAATGACTCTTCTGTTGTCCTTCATGAAACTACCCCATCAAAGACCATCCATGAGCATTCAAAACTATCAACAAGGGAGCTGACACATTTCACTACTTGAGGGAAAAGGAATTCATTTTGATAGTTATAAATTGATTTCCTTAACTACTAGCCATCATTTGGACACCTACATTTATGATTTTGTGGAAACCCTTTTATTTGGTTGGCTACCAGTAATGACTCAAACCATCAACCTACCTATTTTTTGCTTGCTTTGTCTACACTATATGCTTTGGATTCTACCATTTATCACCTACACATTTTCCCTTAGGTTATTTCCAATATTTTTAATTCCAACGGCTAGCCCATGACCATGAAGTTGATATTCATAGACCCATCATGAATTGCTTTCAGATATTTTCCTCAGACACGTTTCTATTTCCCTCAAAATTTTATTTCATTGAGAACTTTCCAATAGACTTAATGTATTCATATAAATTTCTTCAAATTTTTTGTTTCCCCTTGTATCAGACAAAATGTCTAAAAGAATTAGACTTAGCCCTTTTTCAATCCAAACAATTTTTTGGACTTCTTATTAGTGCCCTTTTCAAAGGAAAAGGACCCTTCAAATTTTGAGAAATAGACCTTTGGATTTCTTGAAAATGTCTTTTAGAAAAAATTTAAATGGTCATTTTTCCCTTTTGCCAAGAAAAGTGGCCTTCAAATTTCTAGAAATAGACCTTTTAATTTCTTGCAAATGAACCTTCTGAAAGGAAAATTATCTCTTCAAGTTTTTGTAAAATGCCATTTTGAAAGGAAAATACCCTTTAAGTTTTTTTAAAGTATCTTTTGGCTTTGAAATGGGCCCTTTCTCTACAAAAAATACCTTTGAAATTCTGAAAACACCCCTTTAGAAGGATTGTAGGATGCCCTTCAAAAAAATTGAAGTGCCCTTCAAAAAAATTGGAGTGGACAATTTTCCCAAAAAAAGATACCCTTCGAGAAAATTTTCTTTAGACAAAATGTTCATAATAATTCCCGACACTTAAAAAAAAATCCGAAAAACAAAACCTCTTAAATAATAAACACTTGTACTTTTTCCATGGGTTTTTTCTGGAACACCTCCTCTGAAGGAATTCTACATACTGGATGTAGCTAAAAGGCATAGACTTAGACGTCTGAGATTTCATATAAGGGTTCCCAATTTTGACCTAAATGGCCAAAATTTATTGACCAATTTTTTTCCATTCAAGTCAAAATTGGGTACCCCTATATGAAAGCTCAATCATCCAAGACTATACCTTTTGGCTAGGTACAATATGTAGAATTCATTTGGAGGAGGTGTTCCACATAAAAACCACAACAAAAGTACAAGTGTTCATTCTTTCAGAGGTTTTGTTTTTGGATTTTTCATTTATGTTTCAATAATTGTTTTAGACATTTTTTCTAACGCAATTTTTCTGAAGAGTATCTTTTTTTGTGAAAATTATCCACTCCAATTTTTCTTAAGGGCACTTCAATTTTTCCAAAGGGCATCCTACAATCATTCTAAGGGGGTGTTTTCATAATTTTTAACATATTTTTCCTAGATTAAGGGCCCATTTCAAATCCAAAAGGTACTTTATAAAATACCCTAAGGGTATTTTAAAACAAAACCTCAGAGACAATTTTCCTTTTGGAAGGTTCATTTGAAAGAACTTTGAAGGTCTAGTTCTAGAAATCCTAAGGGTACTTTTCTTAGAAAAAGGGTAAAGGGACCATTTACAATTTTTAAAAAAGTCATTTTCAAGAACTCCAAATGTCTATTTCTTAAAATTTGAAGGCCACTTTCCCTTTGGAAAGGGAACTTAGAAAAAATCCAAAAAATTGTCTGCATTGAAAAAAGGCTAAGTCTAATTCTTTCAAACATTTAATCTGATACAAGGGGAAAAAAATCCAAAGAAATTTGGTTGAAGACATTAATTCCATGGGAAAGTGCTCAACAAAACAAAAGTTTGAGGGAAATGGAAAAGTGTTTGAGGAAAATATCCTGAAGGAATTCATGACAAGTCCATGGACATCAAATTCAAGGTCGTGGGCTAGCCATTAGAATTAAAAATCTTGGTGAGAACATAAGGTAAAACATGGAGGTGATAAATGGAATAATCCCAATCATTTGGTACAGATAAAGCAAGTAAAAAATAGGTAGGTTGATGTTTTGAGTCATTGTTGGTTGTTGACCAAATCAAAGGGCTTCCACAAAATCATAAACATATGTATCAAGAGGATGACTAGAAGTTAAGGAAAGTATTTTCTAACTATCTAAATTAATTCCTTTTCCCTCAAGTAGCTATATGTGTTGGTTCCCATATTGATAGTTTCAAACACTGATGGATGGTCTTTGATAGAGGCAGTTTCATGAAGGATGATAAAAGAGTCATTATATCATTTTAGAAGAGTCTATCATGATTTTACATGGACATATATCTTATGTAATATCCCCTCCAATAGGAAATATAGCAACACAAAAACTCTGAACAAAGATATAATTTCTGTTGAATAAATTTAGAATGATAACAATAATATAGTCTCTCAATAGCAAATCACAGATCTTATCACTTGTCCTTCTAAACTATTACAATTGCAGTCCTCTCTTATGCATATAAATATGAAATACAGTCTTGAAAACCCTGGCTTTGCAAATCTGGAAATTGGGTTTGAATCTGGAAATTCTATCTCGGCCTGCTATGTCGAACACACAGTCATCGACATCGGTCGATATACTACCGATGTTGGTCACTGTAGGTCCTTCTCTACCGACGTCGGTCTCCAGTTGGCTGATGTCGGTCACCAGGGGTCTCTGTCTACCGAGGTCGGTGTCTGCGTGGATCTGTACGGACCTGTACGGACTTCGTACGGCCATCAATTAAGCAAAACTTCTCTATTTTCAACCCCTGATCTGAAAATATATGTTTCTAGCACAGAAGATCTCTAGCTGTATAATTTATTGAATCAAAACATAAAGGAATAAATACCTGGAATATCTTTAATAACTTCTGTGTGAAATTATCTCTCAACCCTATAAATTCTGTGATAACCTCTGGATGAATCTATCTCTCAATTTGGCAATAGATCAGCTGATATTCCATAGCCTCTTAATTGCACACATTGAATAGGGAACGTTCTCCAATGCAAATGGAATCCTAGAACCCTAGGCTCAGTCTTCATAGAAGAAATTCTTCAAAATCAATAATCAATAATCAATAATCAATGGCTAATCAATAATGGCCTCCATGAGAAACCCTTATACCCTCAAAAAGATATGCTTGCCCTAATTAGGGTTTCTTAAATTAGAATTAGGGTTTCTAATTAAAAATAGGCTAAATAATTAATATTTGATTAAATCAATCAAATATTAATATCTCCCTCAATACATGTCCAATCGAGCCCAAATGAAAGCCAACTGGAAAAACTCTGCTAAACGAAGCCACTCCAATCTCCATCAAGACCCTCTAACCATCCTATCAGCCTACGAGGGTCGCATAATAGGCTAACCATGAACTCAGAACACGTCAACTGAAAAGGGGACATGACATCTTAGGATACATTCATTATCTACTTCCCACTCAACCATACATGTAGCATAACTATTTTAATTCTTAGGCCCAAGCATGTTTTTATATGACCTTTGAGCTTCCCTCTTTTCTATTCTTGAAAATTATTTAAATTAGGCCTTTTGGCTATTGTTTGGATCTCTCTACCTTGGTTATGGTGAATCCCTACCAAAATTTTACCTTGAATCAATAACCTCATTAAAATATATCATTAAGTGTACATTCTTTGTATTAGTCTTGTGCAAGTGTAATTTTAATTTACCTTCACATGTTGATTCCATTTGTACCTAATGTATTATGTTTCTTTATTTTAGGTCAACAAGAAGTGTCTAAAGAGAATGTAAGTATAAGTGAGTAGGCTACTCAATAGAGTGTCTTAGAATGCCTATTGTTTAGTTCTTCCCATCTTATGTCATCTCTGAGACCACATTTTGAAACACTTATGTGAGAGGGAAGATTGATGTTGAATGAAGTGTATGTGTTATTTATCCTTAGTTTCAAGTGTATGTTGAAGGTATTATTAGAGTAAATATTTTGGTGTATCACCCCTAGTAGAATAGGATTAATTTTAGTTATTCTAACCATTTTCATTCCCTAAGTTATTAGTAGTGGTAATATAAGCCTAAATGATGCATCAAGGGGAACTAGCCCCTAATCTAGATATCCACCCCTAATAAGGATACCCACAACCTTGGTGTGGTTTCATTATGTCACTTGAGTAAGGAGAAGATTGTCCCATATCCTTATTTGGTGAATTCAAGTGACAAAACTTACTCCTTACTTAATTCACCCTTAAACACCCTACACACCCTTTAACTTTAACCAACCCCTAAAGCATTTATCAAACACCTTTAAATTTACCCTATTTCATCGACCATCGATGGTCGATTATCAACTAGTGATCATTATTTTTAGAACCATCACCAATCACACCATCAACCACAAATGGTTAAGGGACCAACCATATATGTTCACCACATATTGAGCTACTGATGTTCACCTACTAACTACCAATGGTTGATAATGATGGGTGATAGTCGATAGAGATCACTAATAGTCACTTTATAATGACTAATGGTAGGTAAACCCTAACCCTCACCTTATATTCTCTACATAAAATCAATAATACAATAAGTAACTACCATTATAACCTCCCTCTACCTAAATCCCACCCATCTATCAAATTCTCCACCTCAAACCTCCCCCTACCACATATTTTCATAATGCATAATCTATCCATCCATAATTATAAACAACCACAAAAATAAACAAATTCAAGTCTAAAATTATAAAATACAAGCACACTACCTACCTAATTTTGTGACCACCAATGTGAAGGTGACCTCAAAACTATCACCATGCCTTGCACTCTCCCTCATCCTCTCTACATCCTCTCAAGTCAATATCACCAATAATTCAACCTTAGTCAAAACCTAACACCCAAAAATCACTCAATTCACTCAATAACTAACAACTCCAACCTTCACCATCTTTTACACTTAATAAGAGATAATCACCATAGGTTAACTATACAAAAATGAGGAAACAAAAAACCTTGGTGGCATTTTTATTGTTTCCTTTTTAGGGCTAATGTATGACCATTGATGGTTAGTAGGTGACCACTAATAGTCAACCTTGATTAATAATAATCGACCTCCTTAAAACTTTTCCAACCTAACTTATCATTTCCTACCATGATCAAAATTTTTGTTACCCACTTATATGCTTATAATTACCAACTACATACCAATGGACATCCCCTACATCACCAAGCAAACCAACCACATCAACCTCAAAATTTGTCATTTTGGCCAAACTTTTTCAAGTTTTTGTAACAACCTTTCCATACTCGCTTAGACTACATGACTACATTGCCATCTTGAAAAACTTGAACTTACACTGATTTTTCATGTTGACCCAATTATGTCTTCTTGAGAGCACTTCATACATTGGATACTTGTGAATACACTGACCTTTCCTAGGAGACTTGTGTTTATAATTATAACCTAACCACCATGCCTAAATGTATTCACTTGGTCTACTTGTCATTTTCTCTTAGAGTACCACCTATTTTACCAACTACTTCAACCATGGTAACCTAATTAGTGCATGATATTCTATATTGAATTTAGTCACATTTTGTGCACGTGCTTACACCTTGATACCTAATCCAATCAATTTTACCACCTACTTATCCACTTGTCAAACCTGTAATCAATTCTACTTTACCTCATTGATTCCTAGTTTATAGGGGGAACACCTCCTCCTATACTCAAGGTAGCTAAACCTTCAACCAGCTTTCCATTTTTATTTTGTATGTTTCTAATACAAACTACATAAAAAAGGGGTAAAATGTAAACATTAGAAAACCATACACTATAGTTTTAAATGTCATGTTGACCATTGGATCACCCGTAGACCCCCTCAAGACTACTTTAAAACCTTTGAACCACCAAACCTAAGTCAAACTAGCTAAATATAACCATTATACCTTTGTCTAACTAACTATTTATAGTTGACCCCTAATTTTCAATGGTTAGACTTGACCATCGATGATCAACCTTTAACTACCTTAAGGGTTAACTACCATTCAATGACAACTTATTTTTTTTAATATTTAGCTATTTGATCTATCTGTATAATCATTGCATGTTAACTTTAAAATTAGATATATTATTAAACCTATTATTGAACCTCTTGTTTTACCACTCCCTCTTTCATACATAAAGAGAAGAAGAGGTGAAGGGGAGGAGAAATCAATCATTAGAGTCTTATGTATCAGTGCCTCTTATGTATGTATTTTTATAGCTTCCAACAACTAGGATAAAGATCAAAAATACTATTATTCATCAATCAATAGCCAAGGCATTATCACTTTACTATAATTACATCAAAATCTATAACAAGTATTCAACCACTCATCTCAATTTTCTCCAAACCAATTGCAAAGTTAAGTATCTATATTTAGTAATTAGTTCTATTATTTCTCTTTTGTAGAACTTCTCTCCAACCTTCCAAACCAAACATCCTTCTACCCAAGCCAAATATGATAGTAACCATTGATAGTTTACCCCTAACCACCAATGTTTATCTAATTTATAATGGTCACCTAACCTTTGATGGTCTTACCCAACCATTGATAGTCATTGTGTATCAATTCCAATAGAAAGATCATTCCACCTATCAAACCTTAACCAAACCCTACTTTCTGACTTTCTGCCTGATCATAGAACATCACCCTATTTTTTAAACCATTTATAATTTATTTAACATTAATATATAATAATTTATTGATATAATTAGGTAAATTCATCTCTTTCCAAGCACTTCTTGTACTTTATTTTAGTATCTTCTATTATTTATGCAAGTAATCTATCTATTTCTTTTAGAATTTAATTTTTTTAAAGTGTGGATTGATATCCCCCAAGGAAGCTTATTCTTATTGGACATAACATTATATGAAATCCACCCTACTACCTAAATAATCAACCATTTATTTAGTACTTTATTATCTATAGGTCATTCCTCCCTAGATAAAAAGGAGTATCTACAACCATCTGGATCATAGAACATAAACCAAGTCTAAGTTCTACTAACCTCACTCTTCTTTCAAGTTTTATAACTTTATTCTAAGAAATAAGGAAAAATGTATGTGAAATAATTAGGGCCAAGATTGGATTCCCTTTCTATTATGGGAAGGGTAAGTTGATGGTTTATTAGTAGTGGATAGAGGATTGGTATGGGATTCAGATGAATGGGCTTGGATGGGAGGTGTAATGAGTTGAAGGGGATCAATAAAATTTGGGAAGTGATACACCCATTAAGATAATCCAAAAGAGGATATGATCCTTATTTGTAGCTATGTATTGGTCTATGAAAGTGGGGTTCCATGGTGATGGTTGAGAATAGATGGAGTATGGTTCCTTAAATAAGGTAGGTTTAATGACCAAGCCAGTGATGATGATGATGAGGTGGAAAAAATGTGATTAGGATGATATAAGACTAAGATAAAATTATATACAAAGAGTTTAATAGGTGATAACATACTATAAATGATGCCTAATTTTCAAGCTAGTAAAATAATTGATGATTTGATTGGTGCCTAGATTTAAACTAGAAAGAGGATAATATGATGGGTGTCAATTATGTGTAAGAAAGGATGATAGAGACTAGACTGATGATGGATTTTCTAGATTGAAATTTGATATAGTGATAAGATTATAGAATAATATTGAATAAATATCTAATTAATGGGATGAGTGATAGTTTATTAGGATGATAGGATGATGTGGATAAGAAGACTATATCAAAACCTTAAACTGATTTTGCTCAAGATAGGATGGGATATGATATATGTGATGAAAGTGATTAGGGTAAGGGAAAATAAGTATAATTATAGGTGATGATGAAGTGATGAAAGGATAATGATGTGATGTGGGTGAGGATGAAAAATTTTAATGTAAATGAGATGGGGATAGTTTAGACCCTAAAGATCCAACTAGGATAAGATAGGGATGATATTAGACTAGATAGGTGATGAGGATAAGGTCAAGACAAAGTAATAATTATTTAATTAGGATAAAGTGTAGATGATGAAACAAGGTGTGTTTAGGATGTGTAAATAATGGGGGTATGATTAACAATGGATGGGCATAGGCTAGGATGTGACTAGGAGGATATATAAGAGAATAAAGATGTTCACAATAGGGTAAGAAAAGAATATAAAAGATGATGACTAGGATATGCAAGTGATGATGTAATGATAAATGATGAATGGGATGAGGACAATATGGTAGGTAGGATAGGATAAAGGTAATAATAAGATGATGTAATATGTATGAAATGATATGTGCAAAATTCAAGGATATATAAGGTGGTCTTGGGACAAGATGTGTAGGATTTAAGGTGAGTAGGATATGTGAGTAATAGATTATGATCAATGATGACTGGAGGTGACTAGACTAATATGGGATGAATAAAATATGGAGGATGGGATAGGAAAATACAAGGATAATATGTATAATGGGATGATGATAATGATGTGTAAGATGTGATTAGAATATATAGGTGATGGGGGATGATCAAGGATAGGTGGATATTTTTAGACTAGGATGAGAGTAAGATGAAAGGATAATATGTATAATATGATGTCCATAATGTACAAGATGAGATATTAGTGATGATATGAGTGGTTATAATGATAAAAGGGGATAAAGGTATGCACAAGAGAATAATTATATGTACAAGAGGGTGAGATAAAGATATACAATATGATGATTAAGATATGTAAGTGATGGGGTGATGACTAATGATGGGTGGATAAGGTTAGGATAGGAGGTGGATGAGGTGATAAGAAAATACAAGGATATAAAATATGGTATGTACAAGAGCATAATAACAAGGATGTATAATATGAGATGTAGGTGATAGGGATGTGGATTAAGATGGAGGGTGGATAATGAGATGATGAAAAGGATGACCAAATAATAGAATGGTGTGATAAAGATAGGCAAAGGATTGATTATGGATATAGGAAAAGAGGTGGTTGAGATTAGGATATATGGATGACGGGGGTTTGCCCAATGGGTGGAGATGAATAGACTAGGATGAGATGAAAAAAATGTGGGGGATGGTATAAGGATATAAGAGTATGATATATGTAAGAGGATGAAAATAAGGGTGGACAAGATGATGGTGATGAGATGAGATGATAGTTTTAATGAGACAAGAATTGACACAACACACACACACACACACATAAAATGATGGTAGGATGTACAAGATGAGTTGTGAAAAGAATCTATATAGGTTTATAGGTTTGGGCAAAGGATGAATTGGCTCAAAAACAACATTGGTTTTTTATAAAACACACCCAATCAATCAATACACAACCTATTATTAGTAAAATCAATGGTGTGTAACCCAATGCCTATACCATCCAATGAATTCATGGGTGAGGCTATAGGCTAATGACCCATTATAGTATTTACTAAACCCTCTCAACCCCACTCACTCTCTATGGATACTTTGGAGATGATACTAACTCCTATAGTGTTACACCTATTATGACCAAAAGTTCCTATATTAGATATATACAAGGCTTCTAGGTACATCCCCTATATACATAAAGGTATGATGGGGCCCAAGTATATGTAGGATGCTATCTGGCCACCCTATATCTTATAACCTAACCACTCCTCACTCTATAGAACCCTTTATGGGGAATTGTTCTTAGGTGCATAATGATAGCTCTCCTTATTTTTAGACTCTACCAAAACATGAAGTTTGGACTAGTGCGTAATGGTGAAAGCCATAGTCACTAGCCCCTAGAAAATAAGAAAGATGGAGGGTTTATAAGTGGTTTTTAATCCCCTAGGAATCACCATTAAGATGAAAGGGGGAAAAAATACACCAACCATATTGCTCAATATACAAACAACCAAGCAAAAGATTAATTAACTAATTATGATTAAGATATGACTATATTTACAAGATAAAATATAAGAATATATGAGAAAAAGAGATATACATGTGAAAAGATGATAAAAAGTGATATATATAATATATAAGTGATGAAAATGATTTTTAAATTTCAAATAGGAATCTTTGATATGTGGCTTGAAAACACACAATTAGTAGTTTTGATTTGGAAATTTTTAATAGGGCACTTACAAGATGAATACTAGTAGTTATTTATGAACAATCTTTAGGGGAAACCTAAAAGACAAAAATGTTAGACCCAAAATATGCCTTAAAAAATAAGATGTTAGACAAAAAAATAGCCTCTAGGTATACCCCTATAAGAAACAAGATATTAGTCTAATATGCCTTAAGAAAAACACCCTAAAAAATCATGATTTGGATTTATAACTCCTTTGGGGTGAATAGGACATGACGTGAGGGTCTGGGGGTGAAATCCCCCAATGGGGTTAAGGGGAAATTCCACAAGAATTTTCCTTGTTATATTATAGGGTAGGGTCGAGGGGCACATCCTGTGATGCTAAAGGTAATTTGGGCCTTGTGGGAGGCTTATAATGACTCAAAATTCACCAAAAATGACTATAAAATCACAACTAAATAGTGAAAAATATCAAATAGAGAGTACAAACCTATAAATATAATGCAAAATCACTAATTTTGAGTTGTAATTTTGTAGTGGTTAGCCTAATCATGATGTTCAACTACAAAACCATGACTATTTAGATAAAATCATGACTTGACTAGACAAAATCACTATTAGCTATGATTCAAGAGTTGTGGTTTTGTTATAAATGATAAAACCCCCAAAATCCAACTATTTGATAAATGATGTACTAGGATATGATAGATTATCTAAATTTTGAAAATGTTTATGTATATATTCCTATGATAACTTAAAACCAATTTATTAAAATTTTACAAACAAATACTTAGATGCTTAATAAAATGACCCAAAGTTATGAATATTTAAATGATCAAAAGATGTTTTATTAGTAGATTAAATCCTAATTCTACCTTTATGAAATGTTAAAGATAACTTGTAGGAGTTAGAATTGACTTAAAATGAAAAAAAATGACAAGAACATGCAAAATCACTACTAGGCTTATAATATCATGATTCCACAAAGCAAGGTCATGATTTCAAAATTTAAGTGATCTATGGTTTTTTAAGATATAGGAGAAAATGGAAAGGCTATGATTTAGATATGTCTTCATATGTGCTCCTGATTTTGCCTTCCTCCTGCTATTCTATAAACCACACTCTTCACACAATAAATATGTACATAGATAAAACCTTTGTTATCAAAATATGGTTAGTCACAAAATTTGTTTTTAGATCCAAATGTCCTATATAATATGTAAGTATGGGGATGCATTATTTTTATGACAAAGATAGGTCCTATGCAAAACAAATATAGTCAGAATAAATACTGCAGCTCAGAAGTTAAATCATGATGGTTAGTGTTTTTAACTAAAACCATAATATCATGACTCTAGTAGGAAATATCATGATTATCAGGATAAATTCATGACTTATAAATTCATGACTTAAAAAATCATGGTTTTATTGAAAAATATAACCCTATAAAATAGACCATTATTAGTTTAAAAAATCATGATTCACTCTGCAAAATCACTACTCTATGCAAATTCATGTTTCACAAGTTACAATAATGTTAAAGGGCTAAAACTTGTTAAAGTCAGACAAATGGTTAGTGGTCAAATTTGGTGGTTAACACAAGGTCATGAATCCTAGGGATAAGATCATGACTACATGGGACAAAGTCATGAATACCAATGTGATACTATAGATTTCACCTGTACATAAATAAATTCTAAAAACATTGCCCTGCAAGATAGAAAAATACCACTAACAAGAAAAAAATATTAAATTGCGACAAAGTGATCCCACTGTGGTCATCAAAATGTAGATTATTTTTTAGCTCTATGGATTAAATCATGTAATTAAATTAACCTAAATAACCAACTACCTAGTTAAAGTGATAGAGCCATAGAATTTAATGCAAATACATGAATAAACCATTCAAAATAGCATTGAAATCCTAAATCTAAGTGATCTACACCATTATAAAACAAAATGCAAAATAAAAAGGGATTGATATAGGATTGATATACCTTAGCTTAGATTTGTGACATTATGATGGCATGATGAGGATTGATTGTTGCTTGATGCTTGAGATTAGTTTGGCATGGAGACTCTATGGATTTCTAAGATGGCTCCAATAGAGGATAAGAGTTGTTTAAATGGAAATATTAGGGAAAAATCAATGGTGGATATTTGAATTTGGGGAAAGGGGATCAAGGGTTTAGGATTAAAAAGAATTTAAAATTCCTTGGAAGCCTATAGATTTAGAGGCTTCTAGAGAGAACGTGTTAGAATAGAGAGGATTCTAGAATCCTCCAATTCTAGAATCCTCTTATGGATTAGTTAGTATTAGCGATGGGTTAGATAGGGATTAGGTAGATGATTACGGACTAGGGGTTCACAATAGCCTATGCATAGATTAGTAGGTGGTCCATTAGGAATTTAAAATTCCTAAATAATAGGTAAGTGGGATTAGGATGGGATAATGGAGATTTAGGATAAATTAATTGATTGGTAAGGTTGAATAGGTTAGTATATGTAAATATTAAATAATGGTATATTAGATAAATGACTAAGAAGGGGGATAAATTTGTAGGATAAATTAGAATAAATGGGATGAATGGAATTAGTGTCAACTAATAGGATATTAGTGATAATAATGTAGGTGAGAAACTTTAGGTGCATAAAACCAAATTAAAATAAAGGAAATAAGGTAAATATTGGGATCATGAGAGATCCATCTATGTAATAAGTGATACAATTATGAATATGCTCATAGCTATTCATAAGGAGGTAAAATAGTGTTATGAAAGGGACATGGCTATGCTATGATAGTCATGTCACTAAATAAACCATACTAACCTAAAATAGATCTAGCAAAAATAATAATGAAATTATTAGTCATCCCAAAAAATTATTTAAAGATGTTTTAATGTGGTAATTTGTGAGGAGAGTCTAGTCTTATCCATGGTCTTACACTACAACTCATAAGGTGAACACCAATGATGTGAATGATAAATAATCGGGGGGAAATAATCATAAAGCTAATAAGGAAATAATGACATAAAAAAACAAAAATGAAAGAGATATATAAGAATCAAAATAAAAATAAATGCCAAATTTAATGTGTAAGAAAATTGGAGAACCCAAAGGTAACAATGATGCTAGTAAAATATTTTTAAAAGAAGTAAATTACATAAAAAAGAAATATGAGAAAAAAATAACAAGATCTATGATAACATCTTTATCAAAGATGAGAATGTGAAATAAAATCCTATGTGTCTCTATATATTTCTTGAAGATGAATTTATTTGTTATTATGCATTGTAAAATAATAGTGGGAATCATAAAATGCCCCAATGGGTAAGTGGATGTTGGTATGGGCATCATAAGATTCCCCAAGGTCTAAAGGTACATGTGGATGGGTATCAGAAGATTCCCAGACATGTAAGGTGGAGTGGGGTAACATTGAACCATTAAAATCATTTTCATTGGGTTGGTAGGTGCATTCGGAGATAGGTAAATGTGTTGGTTTCTTAGATTTTAAGGATGTAAAATTTGACATAGGATGTGTAGTAGTGGTATGAATAGGTAAAGGAGGTAAAGGAAGACCATGTATGATATGCTTTAGAGTAGGAATTTAAACTATGTACTCCTTGAGTTCATGTTGTAGACCTCTATTTCCTAACATCATTATGTTTAAATTGTCAATCTTACTCAAAATTTGTGAAAACATATAATTTGGGAAAAAATCACTAAAACATGATAAATGGTTCAAGCTTGTTGTACACAAGTGATGATTTAGGATAATTTATTTTATGTGATTATTAACTTTTCTCAAATCATTTCAAGTCAAAATGGTGAAATGCACTTAGGTGATCTGGATTACTCTTTTCTACCAAATTCTAAAGCATAAGCCATATGCATGTGTTATTTTGTGTCGACAACATCCTAAAGGGGATATTAGTCCATATGAAATTGAGACATTCTAATTCAACTCCAGTAAAATTATGACCCAATAATGTGACATTATAACTAGTTTGATTAATTGAGTGCAACCAATTTATAAAGAATTACATAAAATTGATTAATCTTAATTAGATAAATTAAACAAAATTATGAGCTTAAGTAAGAATTCCATGGAAGTTATTGAATATTTATTTATTGTAAAATGATTCTTATTATCTGCATCATCAAATCATGTCATCTATGGGCTGACATCTATAAGCCATAAATATAATAAATATTAGGTTTAAGGCCTCCCATACCTCTCTAATTCCCCTTCCTTATAAATATTTATGAGGTTATTTATGATTTAAGACTCTAAAATTGAATGTATTCTTGGCCACACATATTTGTCTCAATATGGATGGTCATGGTTCATTTTGATCAATTGCAAAAAAATATAAATAAGAGGGACAAGACCATCATTTTTAATCTTCATTTGTGTAAATGTATAATGTATTATTCCCTCTACAAGAAATTTATGAGTAGTGTGATAATTATTTATTTTCAATAGGATAGCTTAAATATAGACATATCATTGATTTCCATATCATGATTCTAGTGTCATTGGTGAGCAAGAGATGATGGATGAGCTTTGCCTTGCATCATTAAAGAAGACTTGAGTACCAAATCAAGGGAAAAATCACATTTTGAGCTACATTTGTGTGATGGGAGGCTCGTGAGAAGTTAATGTATATGTAATTCCTTTAATTTTCTCTTAATTTTTATTGGCAAACCCCATTTGAATGGGTTGTCTTACATTGTTATGTTGTTATTCATTTTTCTTAATTTTAATGAATAATGCTTGATCTAGCCATCTTTGTAATCCATCTCTACATCTTGGCACACCCGATGGGAATTCACAATACTAATTTACTCCTAAGGCTTCTAAAATTATCCTAATAACCAATTCCATGCAAAATATTGGACTTGTTGACAAAATTAGGTGAAAAACTCAAGCAAAAAGATGTTTTCTAGAAGTGGCAATTTTGCCCTGTAAATCTACAATTTTGCACTCACAACCATAATACCACAACTTACACAATTATGTTTTTGTATTTATTTTCATGGTTTTGCCTTTAATTGTGTTTCTATTTCAGACTAGTTTTCTATGTGTAGGTTTTTTTCAGTGATTTTTTAATACCAAGAATTTACAGTCACAATATTATAGTACCATGATTTACAAATTAAGATATTACCTAGACATCTACAATCTAGCCTAACTACTAGTGGTTAGGATGACCATTTCAAGTTTGATTCAATATAACAACTTCACAACTTGTGATTTTTATTTTTAGGTTGTGACTTTGTAGATAGAGTCACTGTTTTTCATTTTTATACTATTTTCCATGAATTGCATTTTTTCTCTAATAAGTTATAGTTTTACACTATGTATCTATGGTTTTGCATTGTGTAAACCTAAGACCTAGTTTTTGATAAATGATTTGATCATTCATAAATGTGTTTAAAATTAGAAGGAAAACCTCTAACACTTGTAGGTCACTCACATGGAAAAATGAAATTTTTGATCATAAATTAAGCCTTGAATCTTCTATTTGGTGTTTAAAAGGAACATAGATGGTTTGTTTGATGGTTTTTTTAATTTTTTAAAACTAAGGCCAAGGGGATAAGAATTTCACCCAGTAATTAAATTTGGTGCTTAAAAATAACATTCACTTAAACTTCAAGTTTTCAAAAGAGTGTTGTTTTTATGTTAGATCAATTATTGCTTGTTTTTTCTTTGAGCAAAGTGAAGAGTGTGTGTATGATACTACCCCATCCCCTTTAGATAACTTGGGTGAATAAAATAATATTTTCATTGTTATTGTGCCTTTTTTTAAATCATGCAAATAAAGTTGTATAGGATCTCCCCAAAGCCCATATGGTTTGGGTGATCTAAAAACAACCTCTAAAGTCTTTTCACTTAGTTTTTTTTTCATGTAATTTGTCTTGTGGAGGGGAGTTCATATATTATTCATGAGTTATTTAGGAAATATTTGACCTAGGGTTTCATCTCCTAGAATTTTTTAAACCCCACTCCATGGTGGGGTATATGAATTTAGGGTGACTCATTAAGACTTTTGCTTGATCAGTTAAGTAAACTCTGTTAGTGGTAATCTAGCTCAGAATGTATGATCAATTAGGACATCACACTACATTGAGAAATTTATGGATGTAATGGTTTTGAAAAAAGAAAATAAATTTTCACAATAATTTTATTAAAGTGGATCCAAATGATGTGAGGCATATATAGAATTATCCACTCTTAGGACTATCTAGATGGTCAAAATTTTATGTTTTAAAACAACCCCACTTACCACAGACATATTGTCGATGCAAGGTGAGTAACACAAAGTTCCATGTCACTATAAAATATCTTAGGATAAGTAGGGTGTAAAATACCGTACTAATTCATGCACTTTGATTTTTGGATTAACACTTAAAATCCTCCCAGGAGCATGTATATAGATGGATTTCAACAATACGATGTAACCTTGTTAGTTTACAGATTAGGATGATTTAATTCATTATATTTATCTTTTATTTTACTTTATTAGTCTTTATTTGAGTTTTTTTTTTTTTTAAATAACACATCATAACCAAACACATTTGTTATCCACTATTTCTTAAACAAAGAGGTGTCACACTGGTCAAATCCAAATATTTTTTGCCTCGTTTAAAACCTCATCTTGACCATTGTGTTTGTCTCATCTAAGAATTATTTTTATGTTTCCCATTTGATTCTAAACCATTTTACAAAAATATTGAATTCCTTCATTGATAATTCAAATTTTAAATTGTACCTTTCTAAGTTATGTGCCAACATGTTAATTGGATTTTCCATTTGCACTTGACTTGCATTAACTTGGGTTCAATTACCTGTGGTTTGAACATTTTTATAGAATAATCATCATCATTTCATCATTATTAACTTATGTCATCTTTCATGTTTCTTAGACTCTAATTCATACAACACATTTTATCCTACCTTATATTACCATGTGGTAGCGTTGTGCTACCCATTTGGTCTTAGTTTTATACTTAAGAATGCTTGCATGTTTTCACATCTTGATTTTCTTGGTTTGCATTATATCCTTCATAATATAAAGGTATTTATTATATTTTTATAATATTAAATCATCAAATATGAACTATATTTTATGGTATTGACTTATCTCTAAGCCTACATTTGGTATACCAGTTTACACTTAGGTTTTTGAGTTATCATACCCTCATCTGATTTATATGATTTTAACCCTACTAAAGGTTGTGTAATTTTTTGAGAATATTATTTTATTTTTGTGTATTATGTGTATGTAAACATAAATTCATCATGTCTATAAATCAATTCTAACTTAGAGAAGATAGATCATACCATGCACTTCTAATTTAGGATACATTAGATAATTGGGAACATGACCAATATGTGGATTTGATAGACACATTTAAGGGATATATTATCATAATAAACCATGATAGGGATGGTTTAAAAGCCTATAATCAATAATAATCATGTAATAAACCTAAAGTATTCCTATGTTTTCATATATCTCACTAAACTAATAAAAATTAAAGTAAAATCTAATCTAGTGCTCACCAAAGCTTGTGTCATAAAGTGGGGGTTAGAAAAAATAAAAGTAAACATGCATAAGAGACATATACCCTTTTAAATGTATACAAAATCCTAATTCATAGAATAAAACTACAAATACATATCTATCTACTATTATAAAGGAAAAATAAAGTTAGGAATACTTACCTTTGAAGATGAACCCACTGAGCCTCAAAATCTCCCTTGGCCAAGGTGCTTCACAAGAGGTTGTTATGGTATGTAAGGATGAAAAGTATAAATCATATATGGGATACAAAACCTATAAATTCATCCAAAATATTTCTCCACAATATAAGATATGTGTCTCTAAATAAAGTATGCAACCCTATGCTTACTCTTCAAGTAAAATGGAGGATAAATAGATGCACAATAGATCTTACTTATTATTATCTTCCCTAAATAATGGAAAAATGAACTTGTATATATCAGTGGATTTAACCTAAGCCCTTACAAAAATTTTGGCCAATAGGGTTGACCAAGTTGACCTACCACAATTTTAGACAAGAATTCACTAGGTCACAAGCTAGGTCAGCCAAGAGCCAACCTAGACCTTAAGTGAAATTTACCTAAAAATGTATAGGGTCAACCTAGTTGACCAAGTACATTAAACATTCAAAAAATGTATAAGTTTAGGAAAATGGGGACAAAAGTTATGAAATGACTGAGCAGTGTGCAAGAGAGAAGAACAAGCTTTGGGATAAGGTTTTTAAGAGACAAGTGTGTAAATAATAAGTGGTAAAAGGGACAATAATATTTTAAGAACCAATGGTATACCCACCCCTTTCTTAGTGTAGCCTTAAGGTATGCATTCATAGAGGTTTAGACTCAATAGGTTCTTATAAGATAGAGAAAACCAATAATTGATAAAATTTTGAAAATATTATGTGTATACACTATGCCACCTCTTTTTAATTATAGTCTCTCTCTTACCTTGATACTTATTTATAGAATATTAAAACACACCTTTGTTAAATTCTTTCAAAACAATTTCCAAATCTTGCTAAATATAAAGAATAAACTGTTAGACTTGACTCAAAAGTACACTCATAGTAGGGTGTCTTACCTCCCTACCTATGAAGATGAGAAGTTTTATTATGATCAAGACAATTATGTGGTCTTTTAATACTTTCACATAACAATAATATATAAGGAAGACTAATAAGAATATCAACTCCAAGAGGAAAAAGATGAAATACTCCTAAGGTTGATTGAATCTGGTGTTAGATTACACTTGGATCTTCCTATGGAATAATTAAACACCTTGGTTAGAGAAGGAGAGAAACAATGAGAATAATCCCTCACAAACATTGTAAAATTAAATATGACTTATTACAGTGAAGGAAAGGAAATATTTATAGAGTCAAAACATAATGATCAATATCTTGTCGCCAAGATTAAAAATATAAGTCAAGGATATGTAGACCAACTTATCATGGACATGATAGACTCTTTATTTAATATTTCAATCCACAATGATGATTCCAAGTAACAATTTAATGTGGTTAAACCAATGAAAACTTTATTTTAAAAAATAATAATGATGGATCAATATGTCTCAATTAAATAACCTAAGTCTCAAGAGGTTTTACAACATGCTTTTCTAGACACAAAGCATACATTTTTAAATCATCAATAACCTCTTATTTTTTCAAAAAACTAAGGACCAAAACATTTAGTATGCATTAAAAAAATCATACAAAACAATTTATCTAGTTCATCTAAACCAACATGTACTTTGTTAAATAGACCACGAACTCCCCAAAATCAATAGAACACATATAATTCAAGGAAACATATTCCTAGGAATTAACGGCTCATTTACTCAACTCAAGGAGAAAAATAAAACAAAGTCATTGATCCTAAGGTGTATATCCCTAACAAATCCATGTAATAGGGGCACATACCACCCCAATAGAATTATGTTTGACCCATGAATGCACCAAACATATAAGAGTAGAATTCCATGAAAGAGATTATGTCACAATTGGAGATAGGAAAAAAAATTAAGAAGTAAAAATTTAACAAGATATTTCCATATCTATTTGATTTGAGTATTCTCCAATTCTCCTTTATACCTCATTTTGAGGCACCCAAATTTAACAAATACAATGGAAAGGGTGACCCTCATGAACACATTTAGGCATTTTTTGTGTTGTGCTAAGAGGTCACATACATTAATGTTTATTTTCTTCATTTGTTTCCATGAATTTTAGTAGGAAAATATTTATATTGAATACTTAAGTTACCCAAGGGATCAATTACAAATTAGAATGATCTATCTGTAAAGTTTGTCAGCCACTTCTTATACAACATTGATCATGAATTAACCATTGTTGACTTGTTCAAATCTAAACAATGAGATGGAGAAATATTAATGTCATACTTACAATTATGGAGAGCATAGTTTGGTCACTTTAAACATAATTTTCTAGACAAATATTTGGCAAACATATTTTTATAGAACATACACCCTGATGTGGTGCATAATCTATAACTTGTTTGTGTGGACACATTTGAAGAGATCATAGACAAAGGGTTGTAGATAAATAATTAGACTGCAAGAGAAATGAATGCATACAAATGTGAAGAACATTAGGTGAACCTAGAGAAATTAGTGAAAAAAATAGCTCAAAATTGAAATTTTTGGAATAGAAGCATATAGTAGTGGAAAATATTTTCTATAATGTCATAATTATAGAACTTTGTATAGTTTGGAAAAAAAGAGTTATTAGAGAAAAATATATGATGGTCTTAGGAAAATTGGAAACTTAATATTATTTAAGGCAAGGTTAGAAAAAAAATGTTTAGGGCAAATAAATGACAAAATGATGGAAAATGAAGGGTTGGTTGGGTTAAAATTGGTTAAATTAGGTGCTTTATTTTGAGGTTGGGGAGGCTTGGATGAATCAATGTTATGTGAAAATTATTGGAAATGATCTTTAGTAGTTATTTGAGGTGTTTAAAATTGAGTAATAAGAAATTCCTACCTTTTTATTTGGTTTAATGCTTCTTCTAAAGTTTTAGGAGAAAAGATTCAAACTTTATATTAAAGGGGAGATTTAAGAGTAGTTGTGATCAATGAATCCAAGGAGGGTGGTTAGATCATATGTTAGATTCAAAATGAAAATGAAATTAAAATGAAAACAAACACACTAACATGCATAACACTACCTTTCCTAGATCAAATGGAGGATCATTATGAAGAAACACAACTAAACAAAGCACAACTAAAACTAAAAAGAACTTACAAATTCCTTACCAAATCCTTAAATGATCTAAGAGTCTTCTTCATTTGGCTTTCTTGGATTGTGCTCAAAGGTCTTCATCAATGGGTATTTTATATGTCTATCTCCTCTTGGCATCATGTTCATGGTTTTGGCTTGGCATATGCTTTTATATGGATTTAAAATGACTTGGTTTGGCTTGATTTTGGCATTATAACACTATGCATTTAATTTATGAATCAAATCCTATATTATAACTCTACTATGTTCCAAGCTCTCCAAATGAAGATATTTAGGATTGATTTTATAGGATTTAAAATCAACTTGAAATGAGTTAAATCCTAACCTAGGTTTTTTTAGTTAACCCCAGTAGGTTTAAAAGGTGTCCAAACATCATGATTAGCATGTAATAGGCATGTGTGGGATATTTTGGATTCTAGACAACTCACAAAAGGTAATGATTAAAACTTAAGTTATTCATTAATTTTTGAATTTCCTTTTTAATAATTATTTTAATTACTCATGGATGAATTCAACTAGGATTTGATTAGGATTTGCATGTTAATTAACCCCTTTTAAGTATTTGCAATGCTTGAGATTTTGATATAAGTCAATGTGTACATTTGACTCATTTAATTGATTTTAGGCCAATTGAACATGTTATGAAGCCAAATTTGAGTCTTTTAGAGTTTTTTAGGCTAGATTTTTAGAGTTTGGTAATAATTTCTCTAAATTCAGGTATAAAGCCATTGGTGGCTAGTTTTAGGTGTCTCCAGTTTGACCTTATTTGGGAAGGCATTGTAAGTTGTAAGCATAGTAATGTATTTTCAAAGAATAAAATGGTCCTATATTCTTACATCTTCAACAATTATTAATGAACTTTAGGTACCCCTTGAGGGAGAATTTGGAAAAGGGGTTACAAAATGGTCCCTCAAAAAAAGGAAATGAGTAGACCAAACAAACAAAAATAATGGGGTGAGAAAATAATGATTTGCCCAATAGCGGTCAAAATCACTAAGAATGCAAGTGGGATGGTGTATAAGGTTTTCCCAAAGGTGGTTATAAGAATTTACGTTGATAGTGGTAAACATGGTATAAAAACATAATGATTTACCTAAAGAAAATTATAATAATTGAGAATATGGAGTTGCCCTAGTTATGTTAGATAAATAGGATAAAAACATACCCCAGGTGGGTAGAATAAATTGAATGATCTGACCAAAGGTGGTTATAATCATTCACCCTTAAATTGGTTATAACACAATGATTTTCCCAAAGGTAATTATAATCATTGCTAATGTAAGTGGGATGGTGTACAATGGTTTTCCTAAAGGTGGTTATAAGGATTATACCCTGATTATGGCAAACAAGATTGATGGCTGATGATTGAAAACAAGATGATGACAACTTGATATAGAGGATAAAGATGAATTTGTACATATTTCTAGTAGGGATATGCTCATCTAAATTAATAAAGGTTGAAATTATTTTGTTGTTTAATTAATCTATTTGAGATATGATTGGGATTGTTTCTCATGCCAATACTAAGGAGGTATCGATGTTGCATGTTGTATAGACTTCTCAAAGATGATTTTTGTTTTAGAACATGATGATAGGCATCATGATAGAACACCATGAGGACTTGGATAAAATATGTAGATGGATTGAATCTCGTAATCTAACACTCAATGGAAAATAATGCACCAATGATAAAAAAACATGATGATAATGTAGAATTATGAATATAGATGGATTTAAGTATAAATGCCCAAGGAATCAGCCAAAAAATGCGTATATAATAAATAAAGGAAAAAGTGTTGAAAATAAATAAATTGGAACACAAAAAAATAAACAATAATTAGTCCCAATGTTATTAAAAATAATGTGACATAAACAACATGATGAACATTACCCCTAGAAAATAGGTGATAACTTAACAAATAAACATGATGTAAAAATAGAAGAAAAGAAAAGGGGTGGTTGAGTTATCTCCATATGCACTAGGTAAGTGGATGCTACCTACATAGTTCCATGGATGTGATATCCAATAAAAAATTCAAGACAAATGTAGTTCTCATAGGAAATGGGAAGAAAATGGTGATAATAAAAAAAATAAACATGATAGATGTGATAGAAGAATATGAATGAGCTCAAAAAATGGTGAAAGCATGGGATAAAAGTCCAAAAGGGATGGGGAAACTAAGGAATAAGTGATTTCTCATGACTTAGTAAGGGTTCCCAAAATCCTTAAGGAAAATAAGTGGTCAATGTTTTTGGTTTATATAAATGATTTTCAAATGTTTTTAGAATTTTGAAGTATCTCAACTCAATCAAGAATGATGATACAATAAATGGTCCAAGCTCATAAAATGCCAAGGTCATAGAAAACTTGAATGGTTTCTCTAAAAATGGAGAGAGAATAATGAAAAGGGGGACTATGTTGACCTCAACATGAATTGATCACAACCCACATAGTCCCAAAATGGACCTAGGTCATAGTAGTTCCACCTTTCAATGGAGGAATCTAACTAGTGTAGTAGCCAATTCAAATAAAATAAGCATAATTGGTATAATGGAATAATATGGCATAAGAATGGCTAGTTGGTATGTCAAGGCACAATAAACAAATGTTTCCCCTAGTTTACCCATAGGTAGTTATAACTAGGATATAATAGATCATATCAATGATAATAATTTTCCCATTGGTGGTTATAATTAGTAGCAAGAGTAATGAGCCATTAATTTGATCATGTAAGCAGATATAATCAGGATCACATAATAAAAATTATTATAATGGAACAATAAATGAAAGATAAAACTTATAATTTTTTTTTAATGATCTAAAATACTGCATCTATATAGAACACTTGAAAAAACTACTAAAATTGGTTTGATTCTTCATGTTGAAAGTGTGAAACTAGTGGATGAACCAAGGTCAAATAGGCTAGGTAGAGAGTTATCAAAACATGTTTTATTTGATAGATTAGAATGGTAGAATATATAAGTGATAGGAAAAGTGATAGGATGGTAGACTGATAGGATGTTAGGATGGCAAAATGATATAGTACAAAGAATAATATTGATAATATTATACAACTTAGAATTGTCCTCATAGATAGTACACCAAGTTACTCAAGTGTAGTATTGTTTAAGGTATATAATTTTCATATGTTTATCAAGTTTATCCCCATCTAGTGTGGTGATCTTATTTTCTCCTACACCATAATCTGTAATAATTATGAAAGGACTTACCCAATTACGTTTGAACTTGCCTTTATGTTTCTTATCATTCATGGTATTCTTTTGGTTCTCTTTAAGGATAAGATCACCAAACTCAAATAATATATGTTATATGCATCAATTATAGTGGCCTCAAACTTGGTTATGATATGCTTGCATATGTTTTATTGCATCCATGCATTTCTCATCAAGTAACTCTAGCTCTAGCAGGTGAGCTACTTGATAGTCTTTATCATCTAGGACATGCTTCAAAGAGATGAACGATGGTGATAAGTCAACCTCAATGGGAACAATGGACTCAATTCCATAAACAAGTGAGTATATAGTGGCACTTATGGGGGTGTAGTGATTGGTATGGTATGTCTTAAATGCATGGAATATTTGAATGTGTCAATCATGATCAACATCATTGATAATATTTTTAAGGATGTTGATAATGGTTTTTTTAGATGCTTCTGCCTGGTCATTACCTTGAGGGTAATATGTTGTGTAAAAATGTTGAGTAATTTTGTACTCGACATATAATGATTTAACATCCTTAGTCCTGAATGATCCTCCATTATCAGATATAATATCAGAAGAGATACTATAGTTGTAGATGAGATGGTTGAAGATGAATTTAGAAATTTGATTTTCAGTCATGTAAGTGAGGGGTATAACTTCAACCCACTTAGTGAAATATTATGTGGTGGTAAGGATATGTTCATGGCTATTAGATGAGGTGGGTTTTATCTTCCTAATGAGATCAAGGCCCCATGTAGTGAATGGCCATAGTGTCAACATTGGTTTCAAAGTCTTAGCTAAGGCATGAATCAAATTAGGCATGCCATTGACATTTATCACATCTTTTAACATATGTAGTTATATTTGTGTCCATCATTGGCCAATAAAACCTAATACACAAGAGATTTTTGGATAGGATTGCCTCACTAGTGTGGGATCTACACACTCCTTTGTGAACTTCTTGTAATGCTAGTATAGATTTTGTTGAAGGTAGATAATGAAGCAAATTTCCATTAGAACTATGGTGGTATATGGTTGGTCCAAGTAAGTTATAACATTGGGAATTATAGATGAAGGATTTGGTTTGTTTTCAAGATAATTTAGATGGTAAATCATGTTCATATAAATAGACATATAATTTTGAATACCAATTAGAGCTAGGACCAATAATATCATAGATCATTGTGATAGTTGATGGTTTATGAAATAGCACTGTTAGATTTTTCATGATAAACTAATATTATTTTGGCATATCTATATGTTGAATTAGTGAACTAATTGTATCTATTACATCTATTATTCTATTAATTTCCCTTGGTATGTGTTCAAAATGTACATCAACAATCTACTTCTTGAGAGTGTTGACCATGACCTTGTAGGGATCCAACTTGTCATTTTTGGTCTAAAAGTGGTTTGTAACCTAATTAATGATTAAATGAGAATCACCATAAACCTCTAGATGAGATATGTTCCATTTTACTTCCTATTTAAGCTATGATACAAGTGTTTCATATTCTACTATGTTATTGGTACAAAGAAAGTTGATTCTGAATGACTTGGGGACTACATCTCTCTGTGGAGTTATAAACAAATGACCTACCCCAATCCATGTGTTGTGAATGAACCATCAAAACATATCTTCTAATTATAATCTTCAACATGTGTTTTAATTATGGTAATGATGGATTCATCAATAAATTGTAATGTCAATGGATCTATGTCTGCAAGGGGTACTTCAACAAGTTGATCTACAAGAACTTGCCCATTGATGGATTTTTGGTTTACATATTCTATCTCAAACTCATTGAGGAGAATGATTCATTTGGCCATACACCCTTGTAAATATGTTTTATAAATTATATACTTGAGTGGATCTATTTTTGAAATGGCCTTGGTCTTATTGTTCAACATGTAATGTCACCATTTCTGAGCTATGAAGACCATAATGAGACAAGATTTTTTGATGGGCATATAATTGTGTTTATACATGACCAGTGTATGGCTAAGATAGTATATTTCATGATCTTTTCCATTATCATCATGTTGATATAAATTACCCCTAAGGCTTTCTCTATCATTGATATATATAACAAAAATGGTTTCCTTAGCATAAGCGGCAATAAAAATGGTGGATTTACTAGATAGTCCTTTATTTGTTGAAATTTTTTTTGACAATCATCATCAAAAGAAATTATACACCCTTATTTAAAAGGTGTGAAAATGGATAACATTTATTATCTAATTGATATATTAATAATCAAATAGAATAGATTTTTTCTTGTAAATTGCATAGCTGATTCAAATTGGTCGATGGTGGCATTTCTATTATGGATCATCTTTGGTTGGATCAACTTATATGACCTTGTGAGACACAATGAAGCCAATAACTTTTTTTGAAGTAAATTTTACTGCCCAAATTTTCACCCTTTAAAAGAGGCTTCTTTATGCCCTTTCCAACTTGAGTAGAACTATGGGAATAACCCTAGGCTATGGGTATCTTATGATGGGGTTAGAACTCCAGAGAAGGCTAGATTCCTCTTGATACTCACCTAAACTAATGTTTTATAGGGAAAAGGTTTAGAAATAGAATAATAGCTCCTAAAAATATTAAAAGGGTGATGCACCAAAATTTAATGGACACTCATATATGTTTAAACACATACTAGATCAACAAAAGAAAACTATGGCTTACTCAATCTCACAATCTCACTCGTTGCATAAATATTTCATAGAAGAGGTTACAAGTAGAATACTAATCTATACCTACAAGTTTGTTTGGAAATACCTTTAAAGAGATATGTAGAAATATGGTAAACTAGGAATAATATCCTTCATAAACTCACCGTACACAAGCATACTAAGCACTAATTAAAGATAAGATATAGGCAAAGAGTTTATCTTATTACATCAAAAGGAAGTTCTTACATTATTTTGATAAGATTTAACCATATCAAAAGATCACACTTTTGCAAGAGTCTCAATGAGTATCCTTGTCTAAAAAATAATGATAAATTAGAGACCAAGATATATAGGAGAAGAGAGAGAGAAAAAGAAAGGATGTGGGAAAATTCCATCATAAAAAAAACACTTTGTACTAGGTCATTAATTAAACCTAAGCTGCCACCTTTTTCTCTTTAGCTAATGAAATCCCTACCACCTTTTTGATCAATCAAGACACTACCCATAACTTATTTAGTGAGAAAGTCCCCAAAGGTTCTGAGGATACATTTAATTCTCTTAGATGTAGTTCCAAACACTAGACCTTTTCTTTGATCCTTCACACCATCTGTCACTTGAAGATAAAACCTCATGTTCATGGATCTGATTAGATCATGGCTTTGTGATTTTTAAGTAGTTGTTTGTTAATACTATGGCCATGCTTAATAATGAAGACCCTTTCCATTAATCACATCTCTAATTTATCTTCATATCTAGATCATAGGTGTATCATATAGATGGAAAAATGATGAGTCCATAAAATGACTCATTATTACTATAATATATGGCCTTAAATATATCAAATGACTGATAATTGTATGTAATCTTGATGTTTAGAACTTGTATAAAGTAGTAAATATATGATTTTACTTATATAAATTCACATAAAGTTTAAATTTATCTTATTTTTACTTTTTTATAATATTTGCATGTTTTAGGCTCCATATTTTGAATTGTATAGGAAAATAATAGTATTAATAAGAGTTTTGACAAGATTGTGAAGATAAGGAGATCCAAAGACCAAACTACAGATTCTATAGTTGCTATAGATTTCAATAGTAAGCTCCGAATTTTGATAGGTGAGATATGGATTTGAATTGGTGTGTTACATATTTCAATAGTGAGCTCCATATTTCGATAGGCAAGCTATGGATTTTGATAAAAAGTTATGGAATGTTCTAGTTTTGCTATAGATTGATCTAGATCACTCCAAAATTGATCATAACACATTCTAAAGGGTTCAAACATATCTTCCAACCTCTTTATATTAATCTAAATGACTCTTTTTCTATATATCCATTTTTGGACATGTATATATATATGTGTTTTTTTGCTAAGCCTTCCATTTTGGGAGTTTCTACTCAAGGTTACAATAGTAAAGATAGAATATAAGAATGATAATATATGTAAAGATTTTATTGATTTATTTAGGCATTTAAAATTTTATCTATGGATTCTTTTATTATTAAGAGATCTCATTGCAACAATTTTTTATTCCAGCTATATCTCTCAACCCATCCAAAACATCTTCTATTTTCAACATAGTTAGGTTGTTTCCTAGAATTGTGGGATAAGATAGTTGTTTATATAGAATAAATAGATAGATCCATGCTTGGGTATATAATTTTTTTGACTACATACAACAATATTGTAATTTTGATTCTCTAAAAATATAAAATATAGTAGCAGTTATCTTCCTAATTCATGTGTTGAAGAAATTCTTGAGCTGAGTAAATTTGAACGTAGATCTAAGGGAGAAAGGGCCCACTTCTAAATAAATAGGAAATCTATTTGGTATTTATAATTTGGTTTTATAATTCTTTACATTATAAATTTTTATAAATATATGTTTGAATAATTTAGATTGAAAGCTTGTAGGGAAGTTTGAATAGTTAATCTATATTTCCAACATAATCATTAATTATTCTAGATTTAACAATAATATATTTATGATTGTATTTTATCAAAAAACTAGATTTGATATCTTTTTAATTTTACAAGAGTGGTTTTGTTTTACAATTATGAGAAACATTTTCAAATTCTATATATTAGATTAAAATAAGTGGTTTATGTTTCTGCAAAGAGTGTTTTCTTTCAAAATAAAAGTTTAAGAGTTAAAATTAGATATAGATCAACATAATATTCAAAAACCCCAAAATAAATACTGTTAATCTAAAATATCAAACTACCTTACTGGAAACAAGTTTAGACACCACCTTGGTAAGAATAGACACCAACTTGTGTTGGTTAAATGAAGGGGTAATAACAATACCCATCATTTTTATCACCATTACTAGGGACTCATTTAGGTGTTATTAGGGTAAAATTTAGGTTAACAGTCTATAGAAAAATACAAAAACAAAATAAAATCACTCTTTTGTCAACATCAAGTATATGAGTAGGTTGAGGGATCCACAGAGCAGGTCTTTCCCAAAAGATTCTGACCCTTTATAGGAAAGAATCAAGGTTATTTTAGAAAAAATAGATAGCTTGTAAAAATATAGAAGGGAATATTTTTAAAATATTTCTAAAAGACTAGAAGAATCCTCTTTTACACAAGCTGAAATCATAAATACTGAACAACCAAAATCCCCTCCTCTCATTAGAACTTTATTTGACATGGGTGAAAATGTAGGCCAAGTAGACAAACCTTGAAGTAATGCTCTTAATAATAATTTATCTTATCCTATTGTATTTGAATATGATAAACTAATAATGAAAAATATTTCTCTAACCTATCTACCAACTTTCAGAGGACTGTCCACTGAAGACCCAGACCAGTTTCTATTTGAGTTTAAGGTTCTTTATCAGACTTATGATTACACCTCAGATAACCAAAACTAAATATTTTTCCTTCTACTTTGAAATAAGAGGAAATGAGGTGGTTCATGGGGCTAATATGGAACTCTATTCACACTTGGAGAGAAATCATAGTAGCCTTTTTGGATAAATATCAAGATTACTACAAGGTCAAGGATAAGAAAGAAGATTTTTTCAAAATCAAACAAAATAAAGATGAAAATATGGAGGATTATTTGGATTGATTTGCCTTTTCCCTTAATAGATGTGGTTATGAGTTACTTGAAGAAGTGATTAAAACAATTTTTATCAAAATATTGGATGAATCTCCTAGAGATGCTTTAAATCTTATGGGAAAAGGGGATATCACTAAAGTAGATTTACAAGAAATTCAATGGTTATGCACCAACTACTCTAAAACAAAACCTAGTAGTAAAAGAGGGAAATTAGGAAAATCTCGTGATGTAAGTCAATTAATGGAAGAATTGGCAAACATTAAAAAAAACATTGATCTAGTTGAACTCAAAATTGGATGGATTACAAGCTAATGCCAAACTCAATCCTAAACCATTGGAGATTTATTGCCCAAAATGCAGATTGAAACATGCATTTAAAGAATATCCTTTGGACAAAACTAAAATTTGTGGAATCTGTGACACTAAGGACCATGACACAAAGAATTTTAGTCACCTCCCTATTCTCAAGAATTAGTTCAAATAAAATACATAGGCCATAAAAAAATCAATTATGTTTAGAGACAAGGAAATAATTTTTAACAAAATCAATAGTTTGGCCTAAGAATTCCTTATCAACAATGGCTTGAACCTCCGTAAATGTAGGATACACCACCATGGGGTACTCAGGAATGGATGCCATAATAGTGGATGATATCCACAACCTTGGACAAATCAACATTAGAATTCTAGTCAAAACTATAATCAACAACATCAAAGAAGATATCCATAAAAATAATAACAACCACAACAACAAGAACTAATGGCTCCCTAAGGAAATTAAATCACCCCCATAGAACAAGTAAACTAGCCTTATCTACCTACTTAGCTAGTAGACAATCCAAAAAATATACAAGTTTCTATTAATGATTAGGATGAAACAATAGGAGTAGGAGATATTGAATGTGTAAATATTCATCTAAGGTTAGGAAGAATAGTTCAAGAACCCCAAGTTATCATCATAGAAATAACACAAGAATAAACAAGTCTATAAAGTCAACTAGATAAATAAAAAGAATATCAAAAGGAAACTAGAAAAATAGAGGAATTAATTCTAACTCCTCTTTCTGTGTCATTTCTAAAAATATTAAAGGAAGTTAGAAACAACAAGGAATATCAATTGATTCAAGAACTCAAAAAAATAACCATATAAATTCCATTATTACAAGCCATTTGATATATTCTAAAAGTAAATAGGATGATCAAAATATCATGTATCAAGACACCTAATAGAAAAAAATAGTATCCTAAGATGATACATGTTGATGGCAAGCTTGTTGATCTATTCGTAGGAAAGTTTCTCTTACCTAAATATGGAGATCTAGGAAGTCCTATCATTTCTATAAAAATTGGACAACAAAAGATACCAAATGTATTGGTAGATTTAGGGGCTGCCATTAATGTAATGAATATGGAAACCATGTATAATCTCTCTATAAATGAAATGTAACAAACCACCACAATCCCACAAATGGTAGATCAATTCACCACTAAACTAGAAGGTGCCATTGTAAACATAATGTTAACCATAGAATCATGGCAATATCCTACTAATTTTATTGTTCTTCAACCTAAGAAAAAATAGATTAGATACCCAATAATTCTAGGAAGACTTTGGATAGAAACTATACCATCATTGATTTATTTTAAATTAGGGGATATGACCATTTCAAATGGTCTTAAATCAAAACAAATCTCTTTATATCTATCTGCTCAACCATTAATCAATATTATCAAACAATTATGGGTTGATCAATCTGATAAAAAATTTGATAGTATCTCTTTTTTATCCATGGTTACAATCACTAAACATATAAAGGAAGTAGATAATGAGTTATTAACAAGTACTATAAATGCTATGGATTTTGACAGTCTAGCTACGGATCTTGACAATCCAACTATGGATTGCAAAGACTAGCTACATATTACAATAGAGTAGCTAAAAATTGCAAAAGAACTGCTATGGATTTGAATAAAAGACCATTTTTAAGATAACATTTATTATTATAATAATCATTCATCCTCTTCCACATATTTAAATACATCATATGATCATAAATACATTCAAAATAGTGTGATGAAATGGGCATATGAAGGATAAGACTTTTTTCTTACAACCTTCTATTATCCTTTAGTTGGAATCATTATTATAGGAGAAAAATTGTTAAAGATACTATTACATTTCTTTCATTACTTCCACATCCATGTCCTCTCAACTCATTTATGAGTGAATTCAAATAAATAAATTCCTCCCATCCAAGAACTAAAAAAATAGTAACAATAGGGAAGACACTCAATATAAATAGATGGTTGACAAATAATTAAAAAATGAAAATTTTTAATGCACTTAAAGATCACACTCAATATTTTGCATGAGAATATCAAGATATGAAAGGAATTCATCCAAGTATTTACACACACCACATTTACATAGAGAAAATTAAGCCAGTAAGATAACCATAAATAAGAATTAATCCTACCATGAGAGACATTGTCAAAACTATAATTGAGAAGCTATTAGAAGTAGTATTTATTTATCCCATTTTTGATAGCTAATGGGTCTCTCGCCTGGTAATTATTTATAATAAAAATTTTAAATGGAGAGTATTTGTGGACTATAGAGAGATAAACAAAGCAAAAATGAGAGACTACTTCCCTCTACCCTTCATTGATCAAGTACTTGATAATCTAGCTGGGAAAAGGTACTTTTCTTTCCTATATGGCTTTAACAAATATAACCAAATACAAGTAAAAACTAGGGATTTAAAAAACAAGCTTTACCTACCCATGGGGAACATTTGCTTATAGAGTCTTTCACTTTGGTTTATGAAATGCACCTACCACTTTCCAATGAGCTATCTTAGCCATATTTTCAGACTTGACCAATGACTGTGTAGAAGTTTATATAGATGATTTTACTATTCATGGAGAATATTTTAATGAAGGTTTGAGTAATCTTGAAAAATTATTACAAATATCTAAATATCACCATTTATCTCTTAGTTGTGAGAAATGTTTAATTATGGTAAAAGAAGGCATAGTATTAGGACATCATATTTCTACAAAAGGAATACAAGTTGATCCAAAGAAAATTGAAGTCATTTCAAAATTACTTATTCCTCAAAATCAAACTAAAATTAAAATTTTTCTAGGACATGTAGGCTATTATTGAATATTCATAGAATATTTTAGAAACATTATTATTCCAATGTTTGCTTTACTCACGAAAGAAAGTGAATTGTCTAGAATTCAACCTATCAACAAGAATTTGAGACAATCAAAGATAATCTAAATACTACACCAATATTAAGAGGACCTAACTAGTCATAGCCCTTCCACATCTATATTGATGCATCAAATCATGCAATGGGAGCTATTTTGGGATAGAAAGATGAAAATGAACATATGTATGCCAAATATTACATAAGAAAGAATTTAACTACAATTGAAAGAAATTATACAACCATTGAAAAATAATTTCTTGCTATAATTTATGTCAAACAAGTTCATACATTATATTATTGGTTATTAAATCTTTGTATATACTGATCATGTAGCTATCTGGTACTTATATAGTAAGCCAATAGTAGGACGAAGAGTTATTATGTGGTTATTGTTGCTACAATAATTTTATATAATAATTATTGATAATCCAAGAAAGTTTAATGTAGTTATTGCATAATGAAGATGAAGAACTTATAGAAGATAAATTTTAGGATGAACAATTATTTTTTATTTCAGCACAAACCCCTTGGTTTGCTAACATAGTAAATTTCCTAGCTACAGGAAAGTTTCATTTTCAATGTACTAAAAAATAAAAGAAATGTTTAATTATAATAAGTTCTTATAAATGGATTAATGGTATACTATTTAAACTTGGGCTTGATCATGTTTTCCATAGATGTGAAAATGAAAATGAGATGTGTGACATCATTAGTGAATGTCATGATGAGCCTGGAGGAGGATATTACTTAGTAAAAAGAACAATACATAAAATCCTTTAAGCTAGATATTTTTGTCCAACTCTTTACAAATAAGTAAAAACTTATGTTTGATAATGAGATGCATGTCAAAGAAAGGTGAATCCTACATTGTCCTTTGAGTTGCCTCTTCACCCACAAGTTATTCTAGAGCATTTTTAGAAGTGGGGTATTGAATTTGTTGGGCCCATATATCCATGATCACAAGGTAAATAATACTTGTTATTTTGTATAGACTATGTAACCAAATGGGTTGATATTCAAGCTCTTTCTTCTATAAAAGAAGAAACAATAATAAATTTCATCTATTTTAGAATCATGCAAACATTTTGAGCACCAAGAGAAATAGTATCAGATCAAGGATCATGATTTATGTCTAATATGATTTAAGCATTCATGGAGATATATCAAGTCAACCACCAAAAATCTTCATTATACCATCCTCAAGCAAATAGACAATTGGAAACCACTAATAAAGAGTTAGAGAACATTCTTACCAAGATAGTTAGTATTAGCTAGAAAAATTGGGCAAGGAAAATCCCAAAAGTTGTTTGGGAATACAACACTACATCAAAAACCACCACTAGTTTTATGGTAAGAAACCTCTTCTTTCTATTGAATTTGAAATGCAAACTTTGAGGACTACATTGGAAGTGGGAATTAATTTGGATGAAGCACAACAAGAAAGGATGTTACAGTTGAATGAATTGGATGAGAGGAAGATAGAAGCTTTGCAACAGAAAAAAAATGACATAGTACTAGAGTAAATAATGACATGACTTGCATATCAAAGAAAGACAATTCAAAGAAGGAGATTGGGTACTCTTATATGATTCTAAATATCAACATTTCAAAGGTAAGATTTGAAATAGATGATTAAGACCATTTAAAATAGAAAAAAAAATTGATAATGATTCTGTATAATTACTACCTATTGATGGTAATCATAAAAAACTTCTTGTAAATGGACATCATCTGAAATTATACCAGAAGCTTATTAGCAAGGAGGAATTTATTCAAATAGTATAGAACAAATTTGGTGGCATCGAATAACTTAAGTATTCCATGGTAATTAATCTTTGAAAGATAAAATTGGCTTGAATAAAGTAAGGGAATATTTCTCTTCCCAAAAAAAAAATTCAATAATGAAAATCTTCTGAGACATTGTTGATAATAAATAAGATTAATACTATTTTTTATTGTACTGTCACTAACTCATGCCATTTATTTTATGTAGAATAGATCAAGAAGGTTGATAAGGATAATATTGAGATTTGTATGGTAAGGTGTCCCTTTTAATGCTAAGTGTTGGTTTTAAACACTTAGGGTTGTATTCATATGTTAAAATAATTAATATAAGGTTCTCATATAATGTCATAAGGAATAAATATATGGTGTCATAAGGGGTCAACTTCATAATAACAACAAAAGTCATTTCAAAAAGGTCGTATTTTGAAATGTCAATATCAAATCTATGGATAGTACCCCTTAGAACTATAAATATATTTTATAATGACACATTATTATTATTATTATTATTATTATTATTATTATTAATGAAAAGTACTAAGGGAGAATTAAAAATGGATTGATGGTGCCATCATTTAAACATAAAAGAAGAAAAAAAAATATGACATCTTTACTTTTGATTGATGTTTTCATAAATATTTGACATGCTTCAAGTAATATCCATATTCTAACCCTCAAAGATGTCATTACTATTAAAATCATTTTACAAACACAACTTTAATCTCTTTTTGGAAGTAGGCAAAGAATCAACTATGCTAAACCATCTTGGAGAGTGAAAAATTAAAAATGGGTTTGAAGAAAAAATCAGAACCTATAAATTCAAGTAAACTATTGGATAATGAAGTAGTAAAAAAATACTGACTATCATAGGATGGCTAGACTTTTTCCTCAAATTCTAGGGTTTTGATGAAACATTAGTGATAGAGTTCATTCTTCATCTAAAGTCTAATTTATCCAAAGTTAGAGGATTTCATATACCCTTCTCTATAAAAATTATCAATGAATTGTTAGGGATCCCAAATGAAAGAGCTCAAATAGTAGGAAGGTCTTCCTTTCATGATCTTGTCAAAAAATTTAGTAGTGAAGGAGATCCCATGCTAATTTTCATAGAGGATGTCAAAGGTAGAATAAAAGGGGTAAGTAGAGAATCTCTACCAAAACCCTAGAAATAAGTTTCTTTTTGGCTTATTAAATACTTGACATGTGAGGGATAGTGCAATGTGTTAAGTTGTATGGTATTAAAAATGTTGATTCATTTAAGATATGGTATTAAACAACCCCAACATAAGATAAATTTTCCCTCATTCCTTCTAGGATCCATTTAAATTATAGCTATAAGGTATGCCAAAAAACTTAATGTTATACACCATCATGGGTTGATTTATCTCATTATTCAACACCACTTTTTGCAAGAAGAAAATGAAATGGAGGCCTAGACTACTTTCCTTGAAGTAAAAATGAAAAAAAAACCCTAAATCTACTAAATAAATACTTGCACATGTGCGTGCCTCTAGTTCAAAAACCCTACCAAAAATTAACTCTTAATAGATAGCCTCTAAGTTCATTCGTAGTACAAGATCTATAACCAAGACTATTTAGAGGCAAACCCTAGATGTTCCTTTCACAACTTCTCCTTTTGAGCCAACAAGTAGAAAATTAAGGCTCTGATCCTCTACTAGAAGACAACATGCTTCCCAAGATGCTCAAGTTCATGATCCCATTAAAATGGTTAAAGAAGAGTCTTTTCCAAACCATACCTCCCAGGCCAAAACTTAGGAAACCCTATAGAGGCTCAACCCCTCTTAAAAGAAGAAGATTGATCCTAATAGTGGATAGTGATGAAACCATTGCTACTAAGACATTGGATAACTTGATGCAAAATCTCATAATAGCCACTACTAGTGAAGCTCATAACAAAGAAGAGGAAACTTTTCTTCTACATGAATATTTGGTTGATGAATTTGCTGAGACTATTCATGATGAAAGTCACATCTCTCCTACATAATAGATTAAAGATAAAGGAAAATACCCCATTATTGAATAAGAATAACAACCTTCAAGGGAAATAAATGATATATAAATCCAAAATTCTATAGCCTTATCCTAATTAGAAGCTATAGTTCAACAAAATATAGAGGATATAGCTAAACTAATATTTGTAGCACAAAATAAGGATATTTTGATTTCCCATTTGATGAAACAAATTGAAAATTTATAAATGCATAATTTAAAGAAAGAGGATGAGGTAGAGGATGAGATTACTGATGTTTAGGGTCATAGTAGCTCACTTGAAGAAGAAAACATTTCTCTGAGAAGGAATCTATTTAAGGTTGAAATGGAAAATGCTAGGCTGAAAAACCAAATAGATTCCAGAGCTTCTCATACTCCTCCCAAATTCATGATATAGCAAAGCTATCAGACTATTTTGATTATTTCCAAAGTTAAAGACCAATGGGATCAATTCTACTCACAATTATAATAAATGAAGATACATAATCATCTACTTAAAAACGAAAATCATTTTCTTGAGGAAAAATAGAAAATGTATAACTCAAGCCAAACAAAAAGAAAAACAAATCAAGAAAAACCTCCAGTTTACCTATTAGTTAGGAAAAAAAATTATCTTTCAGAGTTCCCTCTTCTACAAATAGCCTATTTTTACATGAACAATTCCTCAAATGGTAGCTGCTATAAATATCTTGTGATTTACCATATGAGATAAACACTATTGATGATTTCATGGTAGTATTCAAAAATAGTAATCTTGACATATAGGATCTACTTTGTGAATTTTACTTGTGTGACATTATTTTAGGAAATACAAATAATTTCTTGATAAATCTATTTATGGGAGAACTTTAGATGAGAGCCCTATTATCTGCACATAGGAATCAAATTACTTGGAAGGATAGATATAATGATCACACTGATCTTGCATAAAATGTTGGTATATGCATTAGGCCACAATTTGGTATTACACAACATGTACTACATCCATTTCATATATACTACTAGAAACAAAGAATCCATGATCATTATCTCTCCATACTATAAGATGGCCTTCTCAATTTTGATTTATTTATGCAAAATAATTTTAATGATGTAATAGTGGCTTGTAGACAACATTGGCATATGCTACAAGTTCCATTAAGATGAAGAGAAGTGTTGTCACCCACTACCATTTAGTGGTCTCTAAGAATAACTAGAGAGGTCATATGGATAATTTTAGAAGTCTTATGGAGAGATGGGGAAAATCTAGGGATTGGAATGAGGTTCATACCTCCCTTGTTACATTCTCCAATATCTCCTTGGAAAATTATAGGACCACAATCTCAGGAATAGTTTGATATTTGTGTTTATTTTATGCAGAGGGATATGGGTTTCACACTTCATAATCAAAGAATAATTCAAAAAGACTTGTATTCTATTTATGATTTAAGTCTAAATTTGCAATAGATAATCAACAAATATGGTGATTTAGAATATTGTTTGCAAAGGGACTTGAAAAAGGTAAGGAGTGGGGGAGATGATAAGCCTATAAAATGACTCATTATTACTATAATTTAAGGGCTTAAATATATCAAATGATTGAGTATTGTATATAATCTTGATGTTTATAACTTGAATAAAGTAGGAAATAGATGATTTCACCTATATAAACTCACATAAAGTCTAAATCTATCTTATTTTTACTTTGTTCTAACATTTTCATGTTTTAGGCTCCATATTTTGACTTGTATAGGAAAATAATAGTATTAATAAGAGCTTTGAAAACATTGTGAAGAGAAGGAGATCCAAATACCAAGCTATGAATTTTATAGTTGCTACTGATTTCAATAGTGACCTCTAGATTTTGACAAGTGAGCTATGGAATTTGATAGGTGAGCTATAGATTTTAACACCGAGCTCTAGATTTTGATAAGTGAGCTATAGATTTTGAAAACAAGCTATAAAATGTTTGAGTTTTGATATGGATTGATCCAAATCACTCCAAAATTTATCATAACACATTTCAAAGGTTTAAATATATTCTCCAACCTCTTTATAGAAATCTAAAGGACTCTTTTCTATATTTCCATTATTGGACATGTATATATATAGATGCCTTTTTTTCCTAAACCTCCCATTTTGGGATTTTCTACTCTAGGTTACAACAATGAAAATAAAATATAAGAGTCATAATATATGTAAATATTTGATTGATATAGTTAGGCATTGAAAATTTTATCTATGGATTCTTTGATTCCTAAGAGATCTCATTGTAATGATTTTCTATTCCAACTATATCTCTCAATCCATCCAAAACATCTTCTATTTTCATTATAGTTAAGTTGTTTCTTGGAATTGTGGAAGTTTTTGATATAAAATAAATAGATAGATACATGTTTGGATATATAATTTTTTTGATTACATACAAAAATATTGTAATTTTGATTCTCTAAAAATATAAATTATAACAATAGTTCTCTTCCCAATTCATGTGTTGAAAAATCTCTTAAGATGAGTTAATTTGGACTTGGATCTAAGGGAGAAAGGGCCCAATCCTAGATAAATGGTAAATATATTTGGTATTTATAAATTTGTTTTATAATTTTTTGTATTATAAATTGTTATAAATATATGTTTGAATAATTTAGATTGAAATCCTATAGGGAAGTTTGAATAGTTAATCTATATTTCCAGTATAAGCATTTATTATTTCAGATTTAGCAATAATAGATTTATGGTTGTCTTTAATCAAAAAATTAGATTTGATGTCTTTTTAATTTTAAAATAGTGGTTTTATTTTATACTTGTGAGAAACATTTTCAAATTCTACAAATTAGATTAAAATAAGTGGTTTATGTTTCTACAAAGAGTGTTTTCTTTAAAAATCATAGTTTAAGAGTTAAAAGTATATATAGATCAAAATAATATTAAAAATCCCCCAAAATAAATATTTTTAATCTAAAATATCAAACCACCTTACTACAAACAGCTTTAGACACCAACTTTTTAAGAACAAATACCAATTTGTGTTAGTTAAATGAAGGGGTAATAATGACACCCATCAAAACCCACTCTAATATTATTGGTTTTCCTATATACCTTATATTAATATATAAATATAATTATAACTCCCTTTTTATGGATAATAATAGGTCTAAATAGACCCATTCTATCTTTGTAGGGACCTAGAGTTCATATATGGATGGATCCCTCTTTAAAAAGGTGACCATAGTTACAAAAATAATCATACCCAATACAATTTTATGAACCATCATTCCATATTTAGCTCCAATGGTGGTCCATTTATGTGTCTTATGTTATAATACATCAATATTTCCCTTTAACAAGATTGGATTGAGCTTCAATGGTGATTGGTTGATCCTATAAGACCTATTTACTTATGGTCAAAAATGGTCCCTAAACTTCTATCAAAACTTGTGGGCTTTATTTTTTATAATTGGTTATCAACATCTGACTCAACTAATTAATGTATTTGACCTTTGCTTACTCTTATGATCTTTATTTGTACAATCAAGTACCAACCTTTTATCTTGCCCTTGAATTATCAACTTTGTTCAAGTTTACACCACATGTCAAATATACATTTGATTTCAAGATCCACTATCAATTTGCCATCTCATATGCTTATGCTACATCCCAATGTCTCAATATATCTAACCCTTTAACATTTTATGACACCATTAGATTAGGATATTTTATGCAACATAGATTTTCAAATCAATTAGGACCCACTATTTGAAAGCCAACATCTACTTCATGATCTTAAAATTTACATCCTCACTACCATCATATGATGTTCGTGCGACTGTCATTGATGTTCATGTGACCATAAAATTTTATCTCAAAAGGATTTATTTTGCTTGAGATTAAACTTGATGTTAGTGTGAATATCTTATGTTGTAGGTCCATCTTTTATGATTTATAACTTGAGCTGAAAAGCTCATACATACATGAAAATTTTAAAGGATGATCTTAGCATGCAGATCTACAATTGTGTATGATCAACTATTCATATGAGGATTTTGAGTGAAGATATTAAATACAAAATTTAGCTGGTCCATTTTCTCTTGCATGATGTCCTAGTGATTATCTGGTTAAAAATGGCTAAGTATGCAAAATTGGAAAATTTTGTCTATGGAGCCAACTTTTAACATGAATAAATTTCATCACGCTTAGATGTATGGACTATAACTCAACATGTAATAACTAGGGACTGATCTAAACAAACCCATATGACCATTTTATCCTAATAGTACCACATGTGTGAGATATAGCATTGTCAAACTACCCACTCAACTCAATTTGAACTCCTTTATAAAATGGCTAAGTATGGAAACTTAACAAATTTTATATGACAGTCCATCTTTGAGTCTTCATATCTTCTACTTTGCTTAGTCAAATTTCCTGAAACTTGGTGCATATGTTCTTCAGGTTAATTTGAATAGACTCACATAACCAGTTCTTTTTTACTCATCCACACATGGTAATGATGGCATCAATAAATTACCTACTCATAATTTCTACCACTAGACCCAAAATGTCTAGATGAACACAATAAAGGACCAAATGAATTCTATGCACTCCCATACTCATTCCAAGCACTCTTGACATCCCATAGGGTATTTGAAACACTTTTAACTTGTCAATTATAAATTGGAAACTTACACTTTAAGTGAACTTAAATTGTTTTAAAAGCTTTATTGGTAAAATGAGATCCTTGAACTACTCTTTCCATCCAAAAAATTATCTATCTACTCATCCATTAACAACCTAATCCATCTGAGCACAAGATTAGTATGTGGGCCAAATATGTCCAACTTCTTTGGCAACTCATAAGGAAGCATGCATGTTATGCTTGAGAACCTAGAACATTTGCCTTGTCTCTCCATTGGGAATAAATTCATTAGCCTCTAAAAATGAGTTGAACCTCTCTTGAAGCAAAAAGGACCAAAAGAAACAAAACAAGACAAAATACCTAAGGCATTTTGGAAAAGGAAACAATAGAATATAAAAGAAATGTGCACAAAACACTTAGAGGAAAGCATAAAAACTACTCTAATATGTACAATATGTTATAATGGATGCAATGTTATTCAATAACATGGCTTCAAATGAATTCCATTGATTAGGATGGGTAATACCTCTCCATATAGTTGGGAAAATTGAAAAGTATTATGTTCCTTGAATTCATAGACCAAATAGAGACCACTCCACAAGCTGTCAAAATTGGTATGGTTGCCTAGTTTGGCCTTATTTGAGTCCCATTTGAGGACTATGTCCCCTTATTCGAAGCTCCTTACTGTATATCTCATTTCAAAGGCCATTTTAACTTAATCTTGATGTGAGTCTAGCTTTTTCATAGTAATTTCCCTAGTTTATTCCATCTCCATGAGCTTCATCATCCTTATATTCATAGGCTCATCCTCAATCAACTCAAGATGATGGGCCAACTCTAATGCAAACATCTCAAGGGAGATAGGAAATTTGGCTTCCCTTCCATATAAAAAACATATGGAAAATTACAAATGGTAGTTTTAGGAGTCACATTCTCCTATAAGGCTATCCTTAGCTTGGTGTGCCATGTCCTTTGATTCTCCTCCATGGTCCTCCTAATGATCCTTAGCAAATTCTTTTTTTTGGACTTTACTAGTCAATTTCCGTGAGTATAGTAGTTGGAATATGTGATGAGGTAGATGCCCTATTTGATATCCCACTCACTTATCTTCATACCAAGGAATGCCAATCAATTATCATAAATTATGGTGGTTGAGACACCAAACCTAGTCACAAGGCTATCATAAAAATCTAAAATTGCACCTTCACTAGCCTCCTTCAAAGTAGTAGCTTCCATCCACCTGGTGATATAATCATTTATAGTGATCACCCATTTATGCTTTGCACTTGATGGTGGATTAATTATCTCTATGAAGTCTAAACCTCATTGCATGAAGGGTTGTTCCACCTAAATAGGATTGAGTGGAAGGGCTATTAGTTTTTGCCTTCCTATAAAAAAGGCACACTTCTAGAATTTTCTAATCCATGCATGAGTATCCTTGAAAAGATTAAGCCAGCAGTAACCATCATTCATTACCTTTTATACTATGGTTTTAAGTACAAAATGGCCCCCTACAAGTCCATCATGGAACTATTTTATGAGTTTGGCCACTTGGTCATCATTTATACACCTAAGGAGTTCCCCATTAAGGTATTTTTTAAAAATAACACCATTAATTAATGCATAAGGTATAGATTGAATCCTAAAATACCTTATTTTGGATCTATCCAAGCCTTAGGGTCATTTTCCTATTATAAATGAGTTATATCTTGAAGATAGCTCTTTTAAAGTGGAGTTACACCTACTTGTGAGTTATCTTGGGTCACCAAAACAAATTCCTTATCTTCCTGGAGGTCATTTACCATGTGCTCATACAAGCCCTTGCCCCTAACTAGCTTGGTGAGCTTGATATCTATGTCATATTCCATGATCTTTATGATCTAGCTTTCTCTTTTCTCATTCAAATCCTTGTTGAGGAAGTCCCTAAATCTAGGATGAGACACCATAAGATGGATCTTCTTATTGGAGAGCATGAACCTAAACTTTTTAAGTCTTCTCAAGACTTAAATAAATTGTTCTTAATGAAAGTGTACCATACCTCATATCCTTCTAGCATTTGACTAAAAAAGGCAATTGGCTACTCCATTACTTAATCATTCTTTTACATCAGCATAGCTAATATGTTATCAATGTTAAAAAAGGTGTACAAGATGAATTCCTTGGATAAAAAAAGATTCAAGAGTGAGGGTGGCCTACTTTATGGATTCAAAATATACCTTGCCTTCATTATACCAAGTAAACACTTAGATTTTCTTTAACATGATAGTGATAAGTTTGACTAGGTATGAACCTTCTCAAAAAGTTAATCTTCTCAAGGAAGCTCTGGATCCCCTTCTTGTGCTTTGGAAAGGATAATGATAAGATAACACGTACTCTATCAAGGTCAATGGATAATCCTTCTTTTGAAACAATATGACCCAATAGTTTTCATTCATGCATAAAGAATGGACATTTTTTAGTATTTAAAGAGATACCATACTATCTACATATTTGGAATATCAACCTCAGATGGTCCATGTGATCATTAACATTCTTGGAGAATATTTTGATGTCATCCAAGTAGACTAGCATCATTTGATTTATCAACCTTTGGAAGTCCATGTCCATTTCTCTTTTAAAGTTTTCCCCAACATTACACAATTTAAAATTTATATTATGATAAGTAAATGTGTCCTTCTTAGTGATGAATTCAGTCTTGTACTGGTCTTCCTCTCTCACTATAACTCGGTTATATATCAAATACCCATGTAGGAGAGAGAAGCATTCTGAACCACCAACTACTTTGAGGAGTTTCTCCATATATGGTAGAGGGTAATGATCCTTCAAAGAGGCCCTATTAAGATCCCTAAAGTCTAGACATAGTTTGATTTCCCCACTCTTATTTATAATAGGTACTAGATTATCTAACCATGAGGAGTGATTTATTGGGAAGATTATCCTAGATTCAATAAGCATAGCTAATTAATTTCTCATGAGTTCTTCAATCTCAATTTATGGGCCTCTACTTCTTCTTGACAATCTTGGAATTAGACTCTATCTCTATGGTGTGTTGGCCCACTTAGGATTAAAGCCTCTTAGGTCACTATATTTACAAGAAAAGATGTCTACATATTACTTATAAATATTTTTGAAATCATACCTTTTAGATTTATTTCTTACATTCCCAAAGCTTGAGGAGCTTGTCTTCAAATATAAACTATTTCATAGTTCTCTTCATTATTTGACATCACTAATTTATCCTTCCTCATATAGTCCCCTTCATAAAAGAGGCCTTCTAGGGTGACTATCCCTTTAGGGAGATTATTGGACTTTAATTGAAAAATATTATCCCCATATTGATGATGCAAATTTTCCTGGTTGAGGGAGGAGAACTCTACTTCTTGCTACATGAAACATGCAATTTGTTTGTCATTTTCAAAGACCTTCCAATCAAATTCATTATCTAACACTTATGGTCTTATTACCACTTTTACATGTGGTTTCACTTTGGTTCTTTTCAATTCATTGGGGATGTCAAAATGATCCCCCACAGCTACTAGTATATCAACATGTTGATTTTGGCCTCTCAGTACTGATTATATGTTGAAGGCCTCAAAGTCCTCAATTAAGTCCCACACTCAATGTTTGTAGGAATTCATTAAAGGTTTCTTGGTGACATTCTAACCTATTACTTGGTATGAAACCAATTCACTATCCTCATAGACTTGCAACTACTTGATCCTTCTCTTAATATCCCATTGAAGGCCATGAATAAGACCCTCATTTTCTATTGTATTTTAGGAATAACTAAATTATAACCTATATGAAGAGAAGTAATTATCATTTAAAGGGGATATTAGAATAACACCTATACCTAACCTATTACTTACTCATTGAACCATCAAAGAACAAATTCCATAGGCCACTAGTATCTTCTTGAGGCTTCATGAGGGATGGCATAGGTTGGCTTTCTTCATGCAAATAGTAGACACCCAAGTCCCTTTATTCAACACCTTATAATGGGTCCACCAAATGGTAGTCATTCCATATGTCATCCAAGAACATATTTGGTACTTCTTTTGGGTGAGAGTTTAGCTCCTTCCTCATTACAAATTCATCCTCATCAATGATGGTGTACTTGATGTTGACATTATCTAGTCCATAGGGATCTATGTGGAATTATACAATGGGCTCAACTTTAATTGACACTTTGTCACCATACCTTGTCTTGAATTACATATAGGAACAATTTACTACAAGATAGCCCCTATATTTTATGTGAACTCTCTGGATAAGAATAATGAAAAGTGAGGAAGCACATCCAATATCAATACATATTGAGCCACCAAGACACTTGGACAAGCATGTAAGGTCATATTGAGGTCCTTGATTATGCTATATGGCTTGAGAAAAGAGCCATAAAGTTATAATACTCATTCAAATTATGGTTGATATTTAAAACCAAGATGATTAGATATGGACTTCAACATTACTAAGGTATTAGCCCCACTATCCACTAAAAAATTATGCACCAGAGATTTACCAATGATCACTGAGATGTAGAAGGGAGGAGGCTTGACTAATTTACTTGATTTTCCTTCACTAAACCCTTAGATTCATTAGTGAGAACTTCATTCACCTTGCTTGGTGCCTTGTTTTCAACATTAATATTTGATAGTCCTTCTTGAAGGATGTCTACTTGGCTAGGAATGGAGAGAATATCCCACATGGGCACACTCACATTTGAATTTTTCATTTATTCAATAATGTTGATGGGTGAACCACCAACATTTTCTTGTGATTTGGGAGCCACCATTATTTTTTTTAACTTGTGAGCCTTGAAGCATAAAATAATTCCCGTGGCTTTGATTTTTTGGGGGTCCTATAACCTTTGGAGTGAAAAGAGATTCATTTTGCTTTGTTAGTGAAGGAGTAATGGTAGGAAGCTCTTTGATTGCTTCTTAATTACCATCCATGTTCCTTATTTTAAATATTGTATTTTTTTCCACTGGTATGTAAGCCTAGCTAGAACTAGCCTATTGGTTGAGTGCATAACACTCTTATTTTTCATAGTTCATCATGGTAGCATCTAGTTAGTTTCATCCTTGATTAAACCCTTAACCTTTTGGAGGCTCTTTTGGATCGGTTGTCATAGGCACCTCTATATTTTGGGCCATGAGAGCTTGGTTGTACCCAAAATTAGTAGCTTGCTGCCATTAATCATTGAAGGCTTAGTTAAGGTCAATATTTGAGATAATATGTTGCCCAAAAAATTGGTTCTAAGGCATGTTATCCTCTACTTATTAATACATATTATTTTTTACTAGTACCAAGGTATTGGAAGTGTTATGAACATATGATTGTAGTTATTTTTCCTATTGTAGCCATGTTGCCTTTGTCTTTAGTTTTGACCTTGGCCTTGATCTTGGTAGCTCCCTTTGTATGGTGGCTTATTTTCTTGAAAGGCCTATCGTTGGGTTGATATGAACTTTGATAAGGCATGTTCAAATCCTGTTACTTCTTGACATTTACTATCTCATTCCCTAAGGACTAAAACATGCTTTTGAGCTCTTGAAAGTTCTTTTTCTCTAGTGAATCACTAGATCCACTAGTGGAAGCTTTCTCTTGTTTTGGTGTAGGGATTAAAATAATTATTGGTGTAGGAGGAATAACATCCAATGGAGGGATAAAAATAGGAGGTGGTCTAATTTCAAGAAATAAGGGAATTTGTGGTTTAGATGTACGATTGTTAGCTTGAACTAGATAATTTTGTTCTTTTATGGTCACCTCATATGCATCTAGAAGTATATTTCCTCCCATATATTGGATCATCACTACTATGTCACTATTTAAAGCCTTTAAATAATATAAGAAGGCAAAGTTAGGGGTTGGTTTAACTAAGATTAAGATTCTATCCCAAGTTTTTTAGAACCTTGTGTTGAAGTCTTGCATGAATTCATGAGGAGATCTCCTAATGGTAATTAGTTTCTCTACAAGTGATAAATTATCACTTTTATCTTCAAATATTTTATACAAGACTTTCCCTAATTGGTCCCATGTTTGAATAGAATTGGCAGTAACGCCTCTATACCAAACTAAGGCCTTTTTTTAAAATATTTAGCTAATAACCTAATAGCTATATTTTCTTTAGTGAAATTATGGATATTGAAAAAATTTGCTATTTTTATGAGGTGATCAAAAGGTGTTGTATCTTGGTCACTAGCATAATAAAGAACACTTTTTAGGGATACAACTAGGATATAATCATAATGGGTAATGGTTAGAGGACTTTGGCCATTAAAATCCACAAAATCTCTAAGGACTACCATGGATATGAAAGGGTTTAATAAAGGTCTTATTATAGGGGTAGGCCTTGAAAATGACCTCAAAACAAAGTTTCCCTAATATGGATGTGTATTGTCAAACCTTAATCTTTTCACTAAATTTAAAGGTAGTTAAACAAATTCAAAGGGATATCTTTTAAATATAACCTTGTCATCACTTTTGGCATGATATGAATCTACTATTCTACACTATAGTGTTTATTCTTCTTTTTGGAGTCATTAGATGTTGTTACTTTGGAGCTTAACTACTAAAAATTTGATCAAACCAACATCAACTTTGATCAATCTTCCTTTTGGAGTGTGTCCCACTGGGCATGCCAAAAACTATTAAATATAAAAATTTCACCCTTTGGAAGAGGGTTTTTTAGGCCCTTTCCAACTTGAGCAGAGCTATGGGAACAACCCCAAAATATGGGTATCTTATGATGGGGTTGGACCTCTACATAAAGATGAATTCCTCTTAATACTCAGATAAACTAATTATAAACTAATAATTCATAGGGGAAAAGGTTAGAAAGAGAATAAGGGATCTTAAGAAGACTGAAAGGGTGATGAACCAAATTTTAATGGACACTCATATAATATTAAACACATACTAAATCAACAAAAGACAACTATAACTTTCTCAATCTCACTAGTTGTATAAATATTTAATAGAAGAGGTTCCAAATAGAACACTAATATAGACCTAAAATTTAGTTTGAAAACACATTCAAAGAGGAAAGTATAAGGATGGTAAACTAAGAAGAATATCTTTCACAAATTTACCATACACAAGCATACTAAGCACTAATTAAAGATAAGAGATAGGCAAAGAGTTGATCCTATTACTTCAAAAGTTAGTTATTACAATATATTGATAGGGTTTAACCATATAAAATGATCACACTTTTACAAGAGTCTCAATGAGTATAATTATCTAAAAAATAATGCTAAATTCTAAGACTTGAGAGCCCCTTTAATGGGAATGAGACCAAGATATATAAGAGAAGAGAGAAAGAAAGAAAGAAAGAATATGAGAACATGCCATAAAAAAATAAAACTTTGTCCTAGGTTATTAATTAAACCTGAGCCACCAACTTTTGATCCTTAACTAATGAAATGCTTTCCACTTTTTTGATCAATTAGGACACTGCCTATGGCTTGTTGAGTGAGAAAGTCCACAAAGGTTTCGAGGACACATTGAATACTCCTAGTTGTAGTTCCAATCACTAGACCTTTTCTTTGATCCTTCACACCATCTCTCACTTGAAGACAAAACATCATGCTTATGGATCTGACTAGATCATAGCTTTGTGTTTTTTAGGTAACTACTTGTCAAGACTATGGCCATGCTAAAGGATGAAAACCCTTTGCATTAATCACATCTCTAATTTATCTTCATATTTGGATCATAGGTACATATTATAAATGGAAAACTAATCTAAGATTGTTGGTTTTCCTATAGGTTGTATATTAATGCAAAACTATAGACTATAAATCCTTTTTCTTATATCATAATAGGTCTAAATAGACCCATTCTATCTTTATACAGACCTAGAATTCATATATGCATGGATCCTTCTTTGAAAAGGTGACCACAGTTGCATAAATAACCCTACCACATATAATTTTATGAACCAAAAGTCTATATTTATCTTGAATAATGGTCCCTTTATGTGTCTTATGTATTACTACATCAGCATGTCTCTTTAGCTATGTTGGATCAAGATTCAATGGCAATTAGTTCCTAAACCTATTTACCTATTTACTTATTATCAAAAATAGTCCCTAAACTTTTGTTGAAACTCTTAGGCTCTCCTTTTTCTAATTAGTTATTGATATTTGACTCAGTTCATTAACGTATTTGGCCTTTGCTCACTCTATTGATCTTGATCTGTACAATCAAGCACCAACCATTAATCTTGTCCTTAACTTGTCAACTTTGTCTAAGCTTATGCCACATGTCGAATGCATGTTTGATTTCATGATCCACTATTAGCCTGCTAGCTCACACACTTACACCATGTGTTGATATTTCAATATATCTTACCCTTTGATCTTTGTTCGTATCATTGGATTATGATATATGATGTAATGTGGACCATTAGATCAATTGAGACACTATTTGAAAGCCAATGGATACTTCATGATCTTAAAACTGATGTCCTCACACCCAACATATGATGTTCATGATCATTGACATTTATGTGATCAAAAAATTTAATCTTGAAAGGATTTATTTTGCTTGATATTATACTTGATGTTAGCATGAACATCTTATGTTGCTAGTCTGTCTTTGAAGATTTATATCTTCATCCAAAAAAAATTCACAGGCATGAAAATTTTAGAGGATGATCCTAGCATGTATATCTATAATAGTGCATGCCCTAATAGTCACATGAGGCTTCTAAGTGAAGATATTAAATGCATAAGTTGACTAGTCCATTTTCTCCTATGTGACATTCTAGTGATAGTCTGGTAAATTATGTTTGAGGAGCCAATTGTAAACATGAATAATTTTCATTGTGCTTAGATGCATGGCATGAAACTTAGTGTGTAACAATTAGGGATTAAGATAAACAAACCCATATGACCATTTTCTCTTAATAATAACACACATGTGAGATATTTAATTATCAAATTTCCCACTCAACTCAATTTGAAATCCTTTACAAAATGGCTATGTATGGAAACATAGTAAATTTTATATGAGAGGCCAAATTTGAGTCTTCATATATTGTACTATGCTTAGTTAGATGACCTAAAACTTGGTGCATATGTTATTGGTTCTAATATTAATAGACCAATATGAATATTTCTTCTTGACTCATACACACATAGAAATGATGATGTCAACAAACTGCCTACTCAGAATTTCTTCCGCTAGACCCAAAATGTCTAGATGAACACAATGGAGTGTTTTTCTTAATTTTTTCTCATTTATTAATTTGAAAGAAGATAAGAAACTAGTAATAATGGGTGTGTAAATATTCTGATAAAAGTGTACATGTGATCTAGATGATGATGGATAAATCCTATTTAGTTTGGAAGGAATAACCTACAAATAAGAAAGACATTAACAGAAGGGTTTGTTAGCAAGATAGTTGAGTGAATTTCCTAGCGTGAGCTAGATCTAAGAATCATATTCTTGCTAGGAGGTTGTCAATGCATTGTTGATAAAAATCAAGTTAGAAATGATAAAATAAAGTAATTTCATAAGATAAATGAAATGCAATATAATAAAAAAGTATAATGTTTATTAAATAAAATGACTTAATCTTGAAAAAGTAGGTCAATACTTATGCTAAAGTGGATGAAGTTAGGTTTAAAAAATTAGGGAAGTCTCTATGAATAGGAAAGAACATATAAAGTTAGGTTTGATTGAGGGTAAGGGGTTAAAAATAACTTGTTATTTTCTACCACAGTGATTGTCGATGGTAGGGTGAACCATTAGTGGTTGGGTTGATCATCAATGGTTAGGTAACCATTGATAGTTGGAGTGACCATCAGTGATTATGCTAACTGTTGATCATTCTCTATGAATTCTAAAGATATTAAAAAAAGAGTTACAGGTTGGGTCAAAGATCTAATAATGGTTCTGTTAAGGATCTAGTAAGAGGAAATAAAGTGTAGATAGGTCTAATTAGGTTAGGGGGATCAAAAGATTAAAATAGTATTCTAATTATTGATATACCTAGATCTTACTAGGTGGTTGGTAGTTTAAGGTTGAATCAATTTTGCTAATGTAATAGTATTCTAGATTCAAAATCAAATTTGGCAGAGGTTTGGGTCATTTTTACTAATGGTGAGTTGTTGAAGAAAGATTGGATGCTAGAGATCTTGAATACATGTATGCTTGATAACTCTTCTAATTATAGATGGATATTTCACCTCCCACTCCCCTCCTTTTATAGGCAAAGATATATGGAGGATGGAAGGTTCCATAGAGGGTGAGGTTATTGATCATGATGTTTGGGAGTTTGTCATCACTTCATAAGGCAAACTCATTAAATTTTGCCTTGTTATCTCATACACAATTGGTGATATGTTAAGAAAGTGTGAGGAAGTGTGGACATGAATATTGATGATTAGGCTAACCATTGATGATTATGTTGATCATCGATAAATGAGTTTTTGAAGGAAAAGAGGTCTAAAAAATGGGTTAATAAAGTTTGGTTAAAGGATTAAAGGTTAAGTTATGAGGTTGGTGAATTTAGTTAACTAGGTGGTCAACTATACTCAAGGTCTGATAGCGGTCCCAAGTCATTTCAATAACTAGAATTATCATGTATAGTTTTATAGTGTCTACATTTTCCCCTTTTTATCATGCAACTTTGAATTAACAACCTAAAAAATAAAAATTAATTGTTGGTCAAGGCTTGATTGCCCTGAGTATGGGAGGAGGTGTTCCCCCTCAAATCAGGAGTCAATGAGGTGAAACAAAAATTAGGTCAAGGATTGATAAGTGGTATATGGTGAGTCATGAGGTTGGTGACAAAAGTGTGGTTGGGAATTTGAAATACAAACACATGCACAAAATGTGACTAAGTGTGATAGCCAAGATCACAACACAAACTAAGGTTACTAATGTTGTTAAAATTAAGGTTAGTTCTAAAAGTACAAGTGATAGAGTAAACCAGCCAAAACATTAGTCATAAGCTGATCAAGTGATGCTATAAGTTTTCTAAATAGGGTTAGTGTTTTTATAGGTATTTGAGGTAGGAAGTGCTCCATTGAAAAAACATAAATGGTCTAGCTATGTATGAGGTTGTATAAATTCTAAAAAGTTCAACATGGCAAGGTTGGTCAGTGTAGTCAAAATGACCTAGCAAAGTTATCACAAAATATGTGAATAGTTTGGTTCAAAAATGGCTAATGTCAAGGTGGATGAGGTATAATGGTTGGGTTAGAGAAGGGTATTCTCCAAAAGGTGAAAGTTATGGTTTAAGTGAGATTAGGTGATCTCTAAATTTTTAACACGTAGGGGTAATAAAAATTTAAAAAGTGGGGTCCCATACTATCAATGATTAGGGGTCCTAGGGTCAACCATCGATGATCACCTTGACCATTGATGATCAAGGGGAAACCTTAGAAAACTAAAACATAAAAAGTTAAAATGAAAAATCATTTTCACTTTTGACTATTTGAAATCCACATTTTGTACATTTGACATTTAATTGAGAGATTGTTTGACTAAGTCAGGGTAGAGGTGTTGATTGGTGACTGGTTGAGTAGGTATTCAAGGTGATTCAACATTGACTAATATGAAGAGTGGATGAGGGTATGGTCAAGTGGCTAGATGCAAGATCTTACCTTGATAGTGATCGAGGAATGAGGTATGGGATGTTCTAGAATTTGATAGTTGAATTTATTGTTTTTAATATGCATTTGAGTTGGTTTAAATCAATGTGATATGATTTTTTGATTATTTTCAAGTCGTGATGCCCTAATTTGGTTTTTTGGTGGAATTAAAAAAATTAATAGGTGGATTTGAAATTTGAAAGATATTTTGGGTGGGGGATAGGTTGTGAGATAGAGGGAGGTAGTTTAGTTTATGAAATTAGTTGGTTGGTGAGGTGTTTATATGGATAGTGTCTAAGGGTTTTACTACCAACATGCACATATAGTGATAGTCAGTGGTTCAACTTAACTATTGATAGTCAAACATTGAGGTAAAAGGTGTTACAAGACTATCAAAAGTTTGAATAAACCATCAGTGGTCAAAGGGTTTAGGGGAATTTGTTTAAAAATATGTGTTTAAGATTGGTATGGAAAATGAAAGTTGGAATGTTAATAAATTGATTTAGGGTTGGTTAGAAAAAGTCTTAAGTAGGAATAGAGTGAATTTTTGGTGTTGAAGATTAAGTAGGGTATTAATATTATGTGGAGTAAGGCAAGTGTTTTTGATAAAGGCACTAAATTTTAGTATGATAGGTTAAGGTAGAGATGGAATAGGTTTTAAATATTAAAGCATAGGTTGATAAATTAGGTCCATTTGAAAAGGAGTAATGGTGACATATGCTAACTATGGTTTTGTAGGCCTATGAGTAGATCCAAATAAGGGACTAAGTCCTTAAGATCTTTGAAGAGGTTCATGATGGGATGAATGATGATGAGTATAGGCACATGGAAGAGGTTGGCCTTTGGGCCATGAGACATTATCAATACCTACCATGGGATGAAGCTATGATCATGGCCCTCATCGAGAGATGGGACCCAAACATGAACACATTTTTGTTACTAATTAGGGAGATGACCATCCTCTAAGAGGATTTTCATAAGATTACATGGCTACCCATTCATAGGGATATGATTTATCATATTGAGTGTGAGGAGAGGGATTACCATATGGATCTAGTATATGGAACCGATCGGGTCCATGCCAAGTATCATGTAGGTGGTTTTAGCTATGGGCCACTATACCAGAGGGCTTTAGGGGACTGATGTTTGTTGATGATGATGAGGATGGATGCATCTTATTTTTATTTACCTAATTTGAGTAGCAACCAATTCTCATATATATTATTAGGAGTATTGGTGGAGATGATGCTAGGGAAGACTATGTTTGGGTGGGCACTAATGTTAATAGTCTAGATATATAGGGATATCTAGGCCTTTTGAGCACATATGTGATATGGGATTAGTTTTGGGTTTGTGCTGCATTACTATACATATGAGCACATTTAGGTGTTGAGACCTTTGGGGCTATCATGGGATGGATACTCTCTAACAAACTATAGAGTGGGTTTTATGAGATGGAGGGGGGACTATGCTTTGATAGGTGTTGGTGGTGGTATTAGAGATATTGATTGGTTTTCAGATGCCTTGGAGGGTTTGGTAGTGGGTGATGTAGTATGGAGGTCATATGTGGGTTGGCTTAGGTGTTAGAAATATTGTCACTAATGTCAAATTTCTAACATTGGTGATAAATAGCCCATAGCATTTATTATCTAAATTTTTTTTTAATGTTCATACTTTGGATAAAATGTGTTGATATTTATTTAATATTAATGAATATATTTTTGGTTGCATAAAAGTCAAATGAGGACCCATGGAGAAGTCAAAGAGTCATGGGGTAAAGATAAAAGAGGAATGGAATGCATTTTTCCCATGAAGACTCATCTTAAGGAACTAAAAGTGTCACCAGTGAAAACAAAAGATGAAGGGACCAATTTATCATGAAGGGAAACTTTGAAGAATATAAAAAGTCACTGTAGAGTAAAAAATTACGCTACATTTCATTCTATTTTTCAGTCACATGACATGAAATTTTGTCTTCACATACTTTGGTCTGAGATGGTGGAGTTTTGAAATAGAGCATGGGTTCTATTTTCCTTTTGATTCATTTTTGTCTAAGTGTCGGGGTAAAGAGGTAGCTGACAAGTGTCATGGTCTGAGGCATCCTTTCTCAAGTAGAAATGCCAAGTGTCATCATCTGAAGCACCTTTCATATTTTCTATGAGTTGATCAGAATGTGCCACGTATCTCATAGTGACTCAATGGAATGCACCAAGTGTCATCATCCACCGTTTCATATCGACACCCACATTTCATCTCATTTCAGTGAAAGGTTTTAACAAGCTAAGTATCAAGGTCAAGTGGAAAGCGCCAAGTGGTAGTTGTGGAAGGTCTCAATTTTTCTTTTCTAAAAGCAATGGAAGATGCCACATACCCCAATAGAAGATATTAGAAGCCACCATGTGTCACGATCCGAATTATCTTCATTTTTTACTTCACTGATATAATAAAGACCATGGTGAGTCTTAAGTGTTATTTCTAAAGCAAGCGAAAGCTACCAGGTGTCATTGTCTATTTAAATGTGAAATGAGACCCATTTGTTCCTATGGTATAAATAGAGTAGAGAAGAGACCACCACATGCCATCTTCCATAGGTTTCTAAAAAGGCAACTAAAAGAAGTGGAGATTACCACATAACCCTATATAAGTAAAGTAGAGATTGCCATGTATCCTTTAATGAAGTAGTGGAGATTGACACCTATCCCTATGTCCATTTTCAAGTTATTCAGGTAAGAAATGTTGTGGATCTTATTTTATTTTAAGCTATTGAAGTTTCAAGGAAGCAGATAACGACAAGTGTCAAAGGCGGAACATTCCTAAGCAAAGACACAAAAGAGTATAAGTTATGTGGAAAGTGCCACGTGTCTTCAATAGGTGCTATGGAACAAGCCAAGTGTCATTTTCCGGTGTCTCCTAAGTAATAGAAAGATTTTCAAAAGAATTGGCTAAGTGTTATCTAGCATTTAAGAGAAGGGAGTGTCCTGCAATCTGTTTCAGCCAATGAACTGCCAGAAGACAAAGTGTTTTAGAATCTATAAGATACCTTCTGTTAGACACTTCCAATTTGGTTAGATTTTTGTTGGGCTGTTAGATTCGAAACAAGCAGACAATCTAGAGTGAGTCTAAGGCTATAAATAAGGGTGCAGAGATCACCAGAGAAGAAAGGATCAAATATCAGAGAGAATTTGGAGAGAAAAGATTGTAAAGAGTTTAGACTTTTTAGAGTTGTGACTAAGTAATATCATTTGCTTTTGTTCTATCTTCTTAAGTTAGAAGGTTTATGTAACTGTGCATGTTTTTTTTCCTCTTATGTGACTAGAGAATTAATGAGAAGATTAAATCCTATGCCTTTGTTGATATTTTCTATGTCATTGCAAAAGTAGTCTAGGCTGTAGACTGTCTAGAGCTGTGATTAGGAATGTCATTTGCTTTTGTCTCATTTTGTTGAGTTGAAAAGTTTATATAACTATACGTGTTTCTACACCTCTTATATGACTGGAAAATTCAAATAAAAAGATTGAACCCTATGCCTTTGTTGACATTTTCTGTATCACTACAAAATTAGTCTATGCTGTGAGCCTCTATTTCTATTGTTTTCATCTTTTACATTGATCATGCACTTTTTTGATCTTAAATGTAAATGAATCCTACATATAGTCCCCCTGTGCTTAGGATTAAGGATGAATTACATTCAGGTGCATCACCATAGATTATATTTTCTTTCTTGCATTTGTGTTTCTGATTGAAATTCCTATCCCTTTTCTCAGCATATACTTGATTTAAAGAAGAACCAACTTCTCAAAAATTTGAAGGTTATTTCAAGATGCAAGTCCCATATCTTGAAACTTCCCATTGTTTTTTATTAGAATAAAGCATAATTTTAAATCATCAACAATTTTTAGCATGCCTGATGGGATGAATCTTGAAGTTCCTTTCAAGATCATATGAACCAAAGAGCTACAAGGAGTCATAGCTATGGACTAGTAACCAGATCACAATCTTCTATAAATCCAAGTATTATTTTGACACCTTTGGTAAGAATTCCAAGAAGAAGAGCCAACCAATTTGTACCAATACCTGGAGCAAATATGGGAGCCCCTATACCCCCAAGAAATTATGCAAGCTAGAACACTGGCAGTCCCTTGATTATTCCAATACCCCCAGCCACTTGGGACCCTATCCCAGTGAATTCCCTAAAATATCTACCTAAATTTAGTGGGAAAGATTTTAAAACACCTAAGGAACATCTTCAAGATGTATCAGATGTCTGTGCTATACATGTTGTCACATAGCAAAATGTGGCCATAAGATTATTAGCAGCTTATTTTAAAGGGAAGGCTCTAGAATGGTATCAGTCTTTGAACCCAAATAACATATCTACATGGGATTAGCTCGAAGATTTTTTCTTTAAAAGATTTGAAGAGAAAGGTGATAAGTCTGCTTTGTTACAGCAATTAATTACCATTCAAAGGGCACCATAAGAAGTCATGACTAACTTCAATTCTAGATTTCAAAAGACTTGGGAAAGAATCCCTGCTATAGCTAGACCACTACCAGGTATGGCTATAGTATTTTATCTTAAGGATTTGAATTTAGATATATCTGTTATGATTTAGTCACTTGGAGGACACACTTTGCCTGAGGCTTATGACTATGCAGTCAGAGCTGAGAATAATTTGATAGATGCTAGAAAGTTACCCTCAAGGCCTCCCATGCCCATGTTCCTAGAAATTTCCTTACCATTATCTCAAGAAGCTCCTAAATCTATAACCCCACCTATGTCTATGTACACCTATCCTCAACCATTTGATAAAGAAATTGTCCCCACTCAGTCATCTAAGCTGGATGATATTAAGAATATCCTAAGAACATTTTCTAATGAGATGATCAATATAAAAAGATAGCATAATACTTTCCCTAAGCCTCCATATCAAGGCTATCAAGGAAACATATTTTCATCTCAGTGAAAACAATATCAGGGTCCTCCAAGACAAACTTACCATTAGCTAGAAAACCAATTGGTTGCAGTCCCCACACCCTCATAGACTATTCCTCCCAATTCAAATAGGGAGATTGTTCTAGGGCAAAATAACTATGTGGATAACACTAATTCCTGGTGTTTCCCTTGCAATAATTCTCATACACCTAGATATTTTCCTATGGGTAATCTACAACAAAAGGTGGTTGAACAAAGAAGAATGGATGGTCAGTTTGCAAGTTCCAGTGACAATCAAGCCTATCAGTCTTCTGGTATGCAAAATTCAGTCTTAGTGGCTTAGATGCAAGTGATGTCCTTGAAAAAAGAGGAAGAAATATCCCTAGAACATGCTCTGTTCTCATGGGTTGAAGATGAAGAATCAATTTTCTTGAACGAAGCATCTACCTCCAAAAAACTAGTGGTATAATTTGATTATTACACTAGATCAAAGAGAAGGATGGTGTAACAGCCTAAGGTTATAAATAGTCAAGTCATGGAGAATCATCCATTTCAAGGAAAAATAAACATAGCTATCAGATAAGAAGTGCCTCAACTGATGCAGAATCAAGGGATTCTTGCACAAATTCAAGAAAAAATAGGATATCCTTATTCTCAAAGAACTCAGACTTTGGTACCAATAAATGTGGTGGATCAATTGAAGAAAACTCTAACACAAGTATCAAAATGGGATATATTGGCTATTACTAAATAGAAGACACTACTACAAGAAGCTCTACAAGGCTAATCAATGCCTAAAGGTACTATTATCAAAGAAAGATCTACTAAAAAAGAAAAGCTCAAAGATACAGTTCATCTGCAGACAATAGCCCTAGTAAATAATACAGTAGAGGTAAGCAAATCTAAACTAGATCCCTTATATTTAACTTTGATAGTGGGTAAGAAACTAATGCATAATGAAATGATTGATTTAGGGGCTATTACTACAATAATGCCCAAGTAGATAGTTGATGCTTTAGAAATTAAGTATGAACCACTCACTAAAGGAGTCATACAACTAGATGGCAAAGTAGTACAAACCATATGGAAAATTAAACAACTCCAAATATAATTATATGCTTGTCCTAGTATAATTGTAAATTAGGATGTCGTAGTGATAGATATACCTCCTATTTTTGGCTTATGTTTATCAAGAGACTTTATAGCCAAGATAGGAGGATATATGTCCCTTGATTGGTCTCATCTCATCTTAAGAACCAAATATGGTTCAAAGATGAAGATATTATCTAAACCATTATATAAGGATCATATCACCAACTACAAATTTAGAGGCAACCCATGCTATGATGAATAAAGAAGAAAGGGTTTTTCTTGAGGATCTAGGTGAATGGACTGGATATAATCAAGAAAAAGAAAATGATCATTTATTAACTATGATGCAAAGTGACCCATATGGAAATTATGGTTCTATTGGTCTAGGCACTTATGTTATACTTAATGAAGATCATAAAATCCCAAATGTTCTAGAGGAAGAAAATTCAAAAGATACTTTTTCTATCAATCCTCGGATCTCTCAACATGAATTCAACATTCTGAGTGAGAAGTCACAAGCTTATGCATTAACCTCTGATGAAGAAGAAATAATTTCTAATTTTCTTCTTACTTTGCAAGATGATGAGGAAGAGCATGGACATTTCCTTGATCATGATTTAAATGATTTTAGTGAAATCATTGGATCAGGTTATACTATTTTTTAGGGAATTTGTGAGCTGATTGTAGAGGAACAAGATAGTATTGAGAATCAGTTACATATGCAAAATTATTGCACTCTTTCAAGATTATCCTTTCAAGAGGTTGGTAATTTTGAAAACATGAAAGAGGATGATCATGCAATAGAACTAGAGTTTGCAGCAGAAGGAGTTAAGTCAATAAATTATATATGTCAAAAGGCTTATGTTGGAGGCAGGTTTGAATCAGACTCACCCAAATGCAGATCAGACACCATGGCATACAAAGAAAGAAAGTCATCAGAGCTATATCAAATTCAATCACTTGTATGGCAATATAAGCTGGCTTGTGATGAAAGAGACTCTATGAATTCTTCTTTTGATCTAGGAGGGAGATAAAGATGTTTAATTAATGTAGTTAGGTAGTTTCCCCTTTTTGTATTGCTGTGTTTTTCTCATTTTTTGTTTTCCTGCTTTTATTTTAAATAAGTTTTCTTTGAACACGTAGTTGACAGCTCAAAATTTTCAAAATTTTCAAAAATTCTCCAATACATTGAATGTCTCCCAAATATTTAGAAATCCCCAAGGTACCTTGCACCACCACTTGCATAACATGTCTATCTCGTTGTTCAATAAATATTGAGTAGGATTTGCTAACGGTTATCCAAGTATAATGCCATTTTGAGACTTGATAGGGAAATAAATACCTCTTAGCAACAGTTAAAGTCTAAAAGTTCTCAAACATTCTTACATCTACATGAAAATATCCTGCTACTTGAATTTTTTGTGCTTATCAAACTTGCTTTAGTGAAAGTGTCTCTATTTTGCATAAATTCATACAAGTTACCACAAAGAAGATATAGAGATGGAGGGGGAACAATCTTCACAATAAGGAGATGGGATGTATGAATCCTTTGATAAGCTTCTCACAAGTAAATCATATGCTTTAGCTACCACACAACCATTGAAGACCTATCCAAGGACCCAGATTCTTGAAGTTGGTCTAGCAAGTGATTCAGCAAAAATAAAAGATTATGCAGATGGCATCATGGACCCAATTCTTTAGAGAGCCAGTAGCAAAACTCTTAGAGAAGGGGCACATCAAAGGTGTCTATAGAGGGCTAGATTAGGACAATGTGAAACATTTTCCATGAGGATATGGTCTTCACAACTAGCTCAATTCATTGTCCTAGCTGTGCATCCATGCCCTGACCTGGTCGAATTATGTGCAGATTTGCTCCATGCACCCTCATGCACCATTCAACAAGGTTTATTCACAGTGTAAATCACACTGCAAGCTATTAGGGATATGTTAGCCCTATATCATGATAGTACAACTATGTTTTCCACTATTGCTAAAATGCAAAGAACATGGGCAAATGTCAACACTCAGTCAAAATTCTTAAGATTTGAATTACAAATGGGTGATGATGACACTACGGTGCCTGCACTCCCTGCACCAAGAGCCCAATTCATACAGGCTAGCCAAGACACATTATCTATGGTGGATTTCATCTTTGGCATAAAAGATGATATGGTAGTGTATGCAAAACAAATGGCTATCCTTTTTAGGCTGAAGACCATTGATAAAACCCAAGAGTATCAGCTTGACTTTTATGAACAAATTGCTTTTTCAATGGTAGAACAACTGGCCCATTTCAAATCAAAAGGAGTGTTTAGGTATTATTCCTATTTGTTCTACCTCATGATTTTTCAAAACTCTGAACTCTTTGCCCAACATATGTATCTTAACATGTATGACCCAGATTTTGATCTCCAAAGGACCATTCTTGTGTCTACGTGGACACACATTTTTTCAAAGACTAGTGACCCATAAGAATTTTGGGAATTACTTGTTGCCCCTAATTTTTGCCATCTCAGCCCCAAACTAGTTATGAATAGATTATTCCCAAATGTTTCAAATCTTCTGGCTAATTTCCCAATTCCTTGCAATTTCTATTTTAGATCCCACCATACCATTATAAGAGTCCATGGTTTTTGTGGGGAACTAATATTGCTACCTAAGATTTTGACTCTTAGGTTAGCATTCTTAGAGGTCACCAGGTAGGTATCAATAGTTGATAATAAATTTGGCTCTTGGAAGAGGAAAAGAAAAATGTATAATCTACCATGGATGACAACTAGCATGGTTTTGGAAACCAAAGATGCTGAAGTTGTGTTGCTCAGAAAGCTAGCCTTTTTGGGTTTCCTTTTAATAGTGGACAAATGGGTTTATGACCCAAATGATTTCATAGCTTCCTAGATAAGAACTAATAGAGTCACAATCAGAATTGCACATGAGCGCCACCCTTTTTGGGAAACTAGGAAAAATCCTAGGGAAGACACTCTTAGATTTTATGTTGAGTTAACAGACTTGCCCCTTCCACAAAATAGACCCTGGGAAACATTATATGTTAAGTAGAGAGATTATGATCTTAAAGTCAAAATGACTTATAGCTTAAGAAGGACATTAAATAATAAATATTGGGATACTGAGAAGATAGAGGCCTATTGGAAATATAGGCAGGAAATTTGTCAAACAACCCATTCTTTCAAGAACGTAGACACAGATGAGAGATGGGATGAGTGCCATCTCTCCCCTGTATCTAGCCCAAAAACAAGTATTTTGCCGACACTGGGTGAAGAGAAGGAAGCTAGGGCCCAGTCAAGCCTCAGAGCAAGCTATAGCTACAGTAATTGTATCAATTTGGCCGTAATCTCTCAGCATTGTGGAAAAGCAAAAGAGTCTGGTGCCTACACCATCACTAGCTTCCCCATCAATAGTAGTTATATACATTCCCAATTCTCCACAAGAAGTAGATGTGGAAGGAAAAATAACACAACAAGAAGAGGAAACACCCAAGAAATTAAAGAGGGTGTAGTTTCAATTTGCTTTAAAAGAGGAGATAGACAACCCACATTGCCAATTACAGGGTACTGTAATTGCTCCTCAGGTAAGTACTATTCCTCCCTCTCCTTCTCAGTCTATTTCTTCCCCTGCCACTTCTACCATTCCCATTTCTCACTTCACCCCATCTATGCAACCTCAGGCTTTAAAATTACCTCATTTCTCCCCTTCTATTCTAAAGAAACTTTCCCCTCAGATTACCCATAGCCAACAATTGGCTATTCAATATGGTATACCACAAGGACATCCTTTTATGAGTGGGCACATTGCCTCTCCTTCTACCTTCCAGACCCAAGAAAATGCTACTAGGAATGCAAGGGAAGCCCGAAGAGAGAAAAATTATATTAAGGAAAATAAATCATTGGCTATAGCCCATCTACAATCACAATTTGACCCCATCTAGCAGCAATTAATGGTGTCTCATTTTTCACCAAATGTAATAAAGCCAATGGAGTAGATGTAGATAGAAGATTTCAAAATGAATGTGGTGGCCATCGATATGTCCCTCTTTAGGCCATAGGACAAAATTGAGCTGCTGACAGAATCCACTTCTACAGTTACTAAAGACTACTTGAAGATATCAAGGAGACTATATAAAATGGAAGTTGAGCTAGCTAAAGAAAAGGCAAACTATAATAGTTTGACCTCAGAGATAAATAGAAAAGATAATGAAATATAGAATCTAAATAAATAGTTTCAAAATACTATTTATCTTCAGACTCACTAGGTAGTTCAGGCCCAAAATGATTATTTGAAATTAGGGCTCACACAGGTAAAATATGTGGTGACAATCCTAAGGCACAAAAGGCAGCATTGCAAGGAAAATGTGATGAACATCTATTACAAGTTACCTAATTAAAACAAAAGTTGCTAGCCAAAAAAAATAATACTACTATCATACATGCCCAATTTCAAGTAGAGCAACAGAGAACAACACAATTGACACTAGAGTTGGCTAATAGGCCAAGGAATGTCAAAGTATTAAGTTTGGTAAAGGAGCTATATGAATCCATGTGGAATAGAATCTCTTTGGAGATTATTCAACTCAGACCTTCTCTCACCTTCTTGCTAAATACACAAAAATTGTGTAAAAGGGTGGAGAGTTTAGTTGTATATACTCTGGCTATAGTCTCTGAGAGAGTAATGGACTCACAAACGTTGCTGCAAAATCTCTATGATGCAATGGATGCAACATTGTCAACAATAGGAATCAATGACAGAATGGTCACTACCAAGTGAGTAAATGAGGTTCTCAATTTTAATTCTACAACCACCAGTTGTAGAGAGCTTCTAGATGTCATGAAGGAAGGAATCAATGAAATGAAGTACCATGTTGAAGATCTAGTACAATTAGGCTTTCCTTCTCTATTTCCTAATGACAACACCATGCTAATGGTAGAAGAAATTGAACCTTTGTTGTTGGTCAAATAGAAGGATCAAACAGTTTTTTAGGATCTAAGAGATGATTCATCAGTCCCTAAAGTAGAATCTATCTTAGTTTTTGTTTCCCAGCTCAAATTCAAATTAAAGGCTATGGTTCAAATTTTGCAACATTTTTCACACAAGGATATTATTAACCTAGATTTATCCTTCAATTAATTGTAGAGTAAGCAAGGATTATCTGATGATGAGTGGTCTGCCTACCAGACAACATTGCTAAAGCTATGATTTTGAAATTTTGATCTAGCAGGAGTTGTGGTTTCTTTTTTAGCAGGCTTAAAAGTCCTTGGGGTCGCCAATAACTGTAGAGTAAAAATTTACTCTACATTTCATTCCATTTTTTAGTCACGTGCCATGAAATTTTGTCTTCACATACTTTGGTCTGAGATGGCAAAGTTTTGAAATAGAGCATGGGCTCTATTTTCCTTTTGATTCATTTTTGTCTAAGTGTCGGGGTAAAGCATAAGTTGACAAGTGTCGTGGTCTGAGGCATCCTTTCTCAAGTGGAAATGCCAAGTGTCATCATTCGAAGCACCTTTCATATTTTCTATGAGTTGATCAAAATGTGCCATGTATCTCACAGTGACTTAGTAGAATGTGCCAAGTGTCATCATCCATAGTTTCATATCGGCACCCACATTTCATCTCTTTTCAGTGAAAGGTTTTAACAAGCTAAGTATCAAGGTCAAGCAAAAAGTGCCAAGTGGCAATTGTAGAAGGTCTCAATTTTGCTTTTATAAAAGTGATAGAAGATGCCACGTACCCCAAAAAAAGAGATCAAAAGCCACCACATGTCATGATCCAAATTATCTTCATTTTTTTCTTCATTAATACAACAAAGACTGTGGTGAGTCTTAAGTGTTGTTTCTAAAGCAAGCAGAAGCCACTAGGTGTCATTGTCCATTTAAATGTGAAATGACACCCATTTGTTCCTATGGTATAAATAGAGTAAAGTGGAGACCACCACATGTCATCTTCCATAGGTTTCTAAAAGGTAGCTAAAAGAAGCAGAGATTACCACATAACCCTATATAAGTAAAGCAAAGATTGCCATGTGTCCTTTAATGAAGCAATGGAGATTGACACCTATCCCTGTGTCCCTTTTAAAGTTATTTGGGTAGGAAATGTTGTGGGTCTTATTTTATTTTAATATGTTGAAGTTTTGAGGAAGCAGATAGCGACAAGTGTCAAAGGCAAAACATTCCTAAGCAAAGACACAAAAGATTATAAGTTATGCGAAAAGTGTCATGTTTCTTCACTATGTGCTGAAAAACACACCAAGTGTCATTTTTTGGTGTCTCCTAAGTAATGGAAAGATTTTCAAAAGAATTAGCTAAGTTTTATCTAGTGTTTAAGAGAATGGAGCGTCTTACAATCTGTTTCAGCCAATGAACTGCCAAAAGATGAAGCGTTTCAGAATCTATAAGATACCTTCTATTAGACACTTCTAGTTTGGTTAGATTTCAGTTGGGCTATTAGCTTGGGAACAAGCAGACAATCTATACTGAGTCCAAGGCTATAAATAAGGGTGAAAATATCACTAGAGAAGAAAGGATCAAATATCAGAGAGAATTTGGAGAGAAAAGATTGTAAAAAGTTTAAACTTTCTAGAGTTATGACTAAGTAATATCATTTTATTTTGTTATATCTTCTTAAGTTGGAAGGTTTATGTAACTGTGCATGTTTCTATGCCTCTTATGTGACTAGATAATTAATGAGAAGATTGAATCCTATGCCTTTGTTGATATTTTCTATGTCATTGCATAAGCAGTCTAGGCTGTAGAGTGTCTAGAGCTGTGATTAGGAATGTCATTTGCTTTTGTCTCATTTTCTTGAGTTTAAAAGTTTATATAGCTGTACATGTTTCTGTGCCTTTTATATGACTAGAAAATTCAAATAAAAAGATTTAACCCTATGCCTTTGTTGACATTTTTTGTATCACTACAAAAGTAGTCTATGATGTGAGCCTTTATTTCTATTGTTTTCATCTTTTACATTGATCATGCAATTGTTTGCTCTTAAATGTAAATTAATCCTACATATAGTCCCACTGTGCTCAGGATTAAGGTTGAATTACATCCAAGTGCATCACCATAGATTAGATTTTCTTTCTTGCATCTATGCTTCTGATTAAAATTCCTATCCCTTTTCCTAGTATATACTTGATTTAAAGAACCAGCTTCTCAAAAATCTGGAGGTTGTTTCAAGATGCAAGTCCCATATCTTGAAACTTCCCATTGTTGTTGATTAGAATCAAGCACAATTTTAAATCATCAATAGTCACCAAGATAAAGATAAAAAGGGAAATGATCTGTTTGCTCATGAAGGGTCACCATGTGAATTTTCAAATGCGAGGATTCAAAGGGTCATGCAATTTTGGCACCATTTTCTATGAGGAGTGAAGCATCACAAAGGGTGAATTCCAAATGTCATTTTGAAAGTTATAAATAAAGGCTTGAGAAGCCATTTTTAATACGCAAAAGAGTGCATGGTTTGTAATTTTTTTATAAAAGAAAATAGGAGAAATTAGAAAGAGATATTGTAGAGTTCTATCATTTGTTGAGAAAGAAACATTGAGAGATAGTTATGTTTTATACACAAGAGAGGTTGGTTAACTTTTGAGTTGGTTCTCACAAATATTTTCAAGGGGTTGGTGCTCACAAATAGTTATTATGTTGATGCTCAGCAAAGGGGTTGGTGCTCCTACAAGTTTTTGCTTACAAACTTTGTAATTTGAGTTGGTTCTCATTCTTATATTTATGATTATTCTCTATGGTTTTTCCCACATTGGGTTTCCACATAAAAATTTGATCTCTCTCTCTCTCTCTCTCTCTCTCTCTCTCTCTCTCTCTCTCTCTCTCTCTCTCTCATGTGGTGCATGTTATTGTTTTAGTTTTATTTCATATCTTGATTGTATGGTTGAGTGGAGTTTGATTAAGTAAAAGATTTATAAGATATATGATATAATTATTTACCCTACCCTGTTAGTATATCTCATGCTTAACAATTGTTATCAGAGTAGGTTCTTTTGGAAAGAGTTTTACAGCTTGAAGGTAGATTAGGGAAAGTATAATGGCTGGATCAAATAAATGTTTTTCTACAAATAAAAACCTTTTTTTGATGGGACAAATTATGTTTTTTAGAGTATAAAGATGATGACTTATTTTATATCTCTTGGATTCAACATTTGGCAAGATGTTTTGGAGGAATACAAAGAGCCACACACACTTGTGACTACTCTAATAGAAAAGAAGGCAAGTGAAAATAATTCAAAAGCTTTAAATGTTATTTTATGTGGTTTATGTGAGTCAATTTTTTAAAGTTATATAATGTAAATCTATTCATGTTACTTGGGTAAAAATTGAAAATATTTACAAAGGTGATGAAAACATTTAGCAAGCTAAGCTCTAGACTTTCCAAAGATAGTTTGAGAGTTTGAAAATGGAAGAGGAAGAAAATATAACGAGTCATCTTTTGTAGGTTGATCAAATAGTTGATAATATTCAAGGCCTTGGAGAAAAGTTGGAAGAATCAGTGGTGGTACAAAATGTTTTGAGATATCTATCAATGAGATATGATGCAAAGGCTTTGGCAATTGAGGAGATGAAGGATCTACCCAAGCTAAAGATAGATGAACTACATGATATTGTTATGGCATATGAGATGTGGACCAAACAAGAAGAACTCTCAAAGAGGGAAGCACTTTCAAGAAATCAATGAAAGATAAGGCTAAGATTCAAGAATCAAGTGATAGCTCTAGTGATGATGAAGATGAAAATTGATCTCTATTCATCTACAAGCTAAAAAAGGGCACAGGTAAATATAAAATAAATTACCTTTTAAATGTTTTCATTATGGAAAGATTAGACATTTTGTATCTAATTGCCTAGATAAGAGTAATTTTGAAAATGAATAATAAATATCTACATAAAAAATAATTTGAAAGGGAAATTCAAGAAGGGATTTAAGAAGAAGAGTATATACTCTAAAGATCCTAGCTCAATCAAAGACAGTGGCGTTAGTGATTTAGATGAAAAAGAGACTCTATTCATGATCATACATGAAGATGAATCCACAAGAAAAATTAGAGATGATCAAGAAGAAGAACAAGATGAAGTAGAATTGAATCTGGAAGGAGAACTCATTTTTACCTTAGAATAATTATAAGCTCTTGAAAAGAACAATCGAAGACTAAAGCCTAGATCGATAAAAATGAAAAGGAGTCAAAGGAAATAATTGAATATCTACAAGCACACATTGAAGAAGATAAAAATAATGAATAAGATCTGATAGCTCAGTTTCAAAAAGTAAGTGAAGAATGTGAAAGGTATGTTCATGAAATTGCCTCTTTAAAAGCAGATCTTGAGAAAGCAAATAAAGTAGTCAACGATAAAGTAGCCAATGATTAAAAATTTGAAAAGAGAACTAATATATTGAATAATATATTAGAAAGTCAAAAATAAATATCAAATAAGATAGGTATTATATTTGAGAAGAAAAAGAGATATGTTGAAACTCTTATAAAAGAGGAAACAAAAAGGGAAGAAGTTAATAATATAAAGGACATCTCAAACAAAGAACGCTGGAAAGAATAGAGCTACAAAAGGCAATCAGGTCATAGATACACAAATAGATTTTATTTTTATGTTTACTATTTTTATTTTAATTTATATGGTCATAAGAAAATAGAATGTTGAAAATGGGCTAACAATTTGAAAAACAAGGACAAAAAAACTCATGTAGAGTCAAGCAAAAGCCACAACTCTTTTTCTCCTTTATCAAGATTTAATGAAGAGGCCATAATATTATACAAGTACTATAGATACATATCATAGTACTATAGAATCATGTTTGAGTCAATTAATAAGGATTAGAGTTTCAAGGCTCCATTCATCAAGAAGAAAGTTTAGATAGGGTTATGGTAGAAGAAACAACTTAAAAAGTCTATTTTGGTTTAGATAGCTTTGCATGAAAGAAATGAATAAAATCCATGGTTTATTGATAATAGATATTTGAGGCACATGACAAGAGACAAGATCAATTTCATAACCCTAAATAAGATCAATGGTGGCACAGTGAAATTCAGAGATAATACTACTACTAGAATTGTCAAAAAATGTACACTAAGTTTGGATAATGGTAAAACTAAGACAAAATATTTTGTATGAAAAAAGTCTTAAGAATAATATTTTGAGTGTAAGTCAAATGTGTGATTAGGGAAAGACACTAAAGTTTTATACATATTTTTTTTAAATTAGGAGAAAAGATTCAGATGTGTTGATTGCAAATGCTCAAAGAATAGGCAACAATTTGTATATGTTATCAGATATCAAAAGTCAAAGATGTTGTCTGAGTCAAATTGAGAAATGTTGGATATGGTATAGGAGAATGGGACACATAAATTTTAACAATCTTGTCAACATCAATAAGAAACAAGCAATCAAAATCTTCCAAAGATTACAAAGCCCTCCAACACACTCTGTGACCCTGTCAGCATGGGAAGCAAGTCAGAAGATGGTTTAAGAAAAAAGAATACTTAATCACATAGATGTTAGAGATTATTCATAATGATTTATGTAGACTTATGACAAATAAAAGTACTCAAGGTGAGAAATATTTCATGTTTCTCATTGATGATTTTACACATATGACTTGGGTAATGTTTTTGAAGAAAATAAAAACTTTCAGCGGCTTCAAAGCATTCAAGGATTTTGTTGAGAATGAAACTAATTTAAATATTAAGTGTTTGAGATAAAATCAAGAAGGAGAATTCATGTCAGATGAGTTTATTGAGTATTGTGAAGATCATGCAATAAAGAGACATTATTCAACAACTAGAACTCCATAGAAAAATAAATTAGTTGAGTAAAAAAATAGAATAGTTCAGGAGATAGCAAGGACAATGCTAAATGAATCCAAGATACCAGATAAATATTGGAGAGAGGTAGTAGGTAAAATAGTGCATTTTTAGAATAGATAATTATTAAGAGCCAATAGTGAAAATACTCCCTATGAGTTATGGAAAGACAAACCAACTATAGTTGATTACTTTAGAATTTATAGTAACAAATACTTCATAAAGAGAACCGATGAAAAATTGGATAAGTTTGAATCTAGAATAGATGAAGGTATATTTCTTGGATATTTAAAAAAAATTAAATATTTTAAATGTTATAAAAAAATAACCAAGAATATTTTTGAATGTTTAAGTGTCAGGATAAATGAAAATGTAGCACAAAGAACCAATGATCTAGTAAACACCCATAAAATCATTAAAGAAGAAGATTTTGAAGAATCAAATGAGAATGAGGAGTAAAAGGACACCAAGACCCCATCCAAATATGTTCATAAAAATCATAACAATAGTGACATCATCAAGAATATAGATAGAATTTGCACCAAAAGGATGATGTTAAGTGAATCTGAGCAAGTAAATTTTTCTTTGTTATCCAAAATTTAGCCTAGAAAGTTTTTAGAAGCTAGACATGATGAGCATTGGGTTAAGGAAATGAATAAAGAATTAAATTAGATATCAGATAATGATACTTGGGAATTAGTTCCTAGACCAAAAGATCAAAATGTGGTAGGAACAAAATGGGTTTATAGAAATAAGTTGAATGAAGATGGTAAAGTTGTTAAGAATAAAGCAAGGTTAGTATGTAAAGGATATGCTCAAATTGAGGGCATAGATTTTGAAAAAATGTTTGCACCAGTGGAAAGGCTAGAGGCTATTAGAATGATTATTACATATGTAGTGTTTAAATTTTTGAAATTGTTTCAGATGGATGCCAAGTACACCTTCTTAAAGAGAAATCTAGAAGAGGAGGTCTACATTAAGTAGCTTGAGAGATTTATTCTCTCAAATGATATTAGCCATGTATGTAGATTGAATAAAACACTTTGTGGATTGAAATAAGATCCTAGAGCTTGGTATGTAAGACTTGATAAGTACCTACAAGATCAAGCTTTTAAGAGAGGTTTTACTGACAATAATCTCTACATCAAAATAGAAGGTGAGCATTAATTTATTGTTTTGGAATATCTTGATGGCATAATATTTGGAGGTAACATTGAAATAATGATAAAATAATTTTATGATAATATTCAAAAAAAATTTGAGATGTCTATGCTTGGAGAATTATCATTTTTCCTAGGGTTGAAAATATTTTAGTCAGATAAAAGAATTTTCATATCTCAAGTATGCCAAGAAAATGTTGAAAAAAATTAGTTTTGACGATTGCACTCATTGGAACACCAATGAGTATATGTAATAAGATGAGTAAGGATGAGGATTCACCTGTTATAAATCAATATGTGTATATATCTATGATTGGTAGTCTTTTATATTTGATAAAATTGAGTGAAAACATCATGCATGTAGTAGACATGCTTACAAGATATCAAGCAGCTTTGAAAGAGAGTCATGTTTAGTTGCTGTAGGGAATATTAAAATATATCAAGGGGGCATTAGATTATATATTTTGGTATCCCATAAGTAGAGATTTTACTTTGGTTATTTATACAGATTTATATTGGGTAGGTTGTTTGGATGATAGAAAAAGTACAAGTGGAGGATCTTTCTTCCTCAATGATAGCTTAGTATCATGGCTAAGCAAAAAGCAACACTTAGTATCACTTTCTATAGCTGAAGTATAATATATTATAGTAGTGTTATGTTGTACTAAAGTGCCTTAGATGAACTAAAATTTAGAAGATATCAAGGTAAAATATGAACCTATTTCTATTTTTTGTGACAACACAAGTGCTATTAATATTTATAATAATCTAGTGATGCATTCAAGAACAAAACATATTCCTATCAAATATCAATTTTTGAGAGAAAAGGTGGTAGATCAATAGGTTAAGATGGAATATATTATTACTATATAATATATTGCATATATTTTCATTAAGGTACTACAAAAAGACACATTCAAGTATCTACGGGAGAAGTTGGGAGCAATTTATTTTACTTATTGCCATTAAGGATCAGTATCAGTTGAGGGGGAGATAAATGTTAGCTCCAAGATAGGCCCTTTTACACTGATGTCAAAAGGGGAGAAGAATAAAAATAGGTACAAGAAATAGGTACAAGAATGGGTACAGGTAACAATTGTTAAAAAAGGTGTAGAAATAGGTACAAGGAACAAGTATAGGATGTTGTAATAAGGGGAATGTAGACACCAATATCGTGTCAACCCCCCTTGGTCCCCTTATAAAATTTAACACTCCTAACCCACACTTGTACACCTTATTAATTTAAAAACTACTTATTTTAAATTAATTACCTCACCTTGGACACCTCACCCTAAGACTGTTTCTTAAGCTAAGAGTTAGCCTAAGACTAGGTCCTCCAAATCCTAACTACCCATGACCTATTCTCACCCCATTTTAACTCCTTAACCAACTCTCATGCCTCATAAGCCCTTGTTTTGACCATTCTCCAATGGAAAAGGCACTTGGCGAGTGGAGAAATGGGCAAAGAGCTAAAAATAGCCCTTTTACCTATTCTCTCTCCACTGACATCAGTCAACCATCGACCGACATTGGTAGTTATACATCGATTCCAGTGGGATCATTGATGTCGGTTACATAAGCCAAGCTCTAACATTGATCTAGCCCCACCTTTTCACACATTTGCATGCACATTCTGAGATTTCAAGCACCAAAACTCAACTATCATTCTCCCAGCTACCGAAGCTCTGCATAAATCATTGTAGAGACTAGATTGAAAGATTGTATAAGGACCTCAAGCTACTAAATTGAAGCAATCCATGTTCGCTTCATTGGCTCACAACACCGGTCACATCAGCCATAATGAGAATCACTATTCTGACACCTCTAGTTCTTCACCCTATAAAGCTAAGTACTCTAGTTTTCATTTCAGTGTTTTAGAATATATTATCAATTAGTTTTCATTGATATTTATAAATACTATCAAGAGGCCCAACTTTTTCTATGGAGGGGATGAAAGGCCTTCCCCTTATTATCACCCCCTTTTCACACCAATCCTCCACCTATACCCTTCCTCAGACCTCATTCACCTTCCTGAAACCCTGCACCAACCTCTAAACTTCCAAAAACCCCTCTATCTATCCCAGAAATACTCTAAAAGCCATCCAACTGACATTGGCATCTACAACACCTTCAGCCAGACCAACTGACATCAGCATCTGCAACACCTTTAGCCAAACTAACATCGGCAACCCAACTGATGTCAGCACCATTTACCCGACTAACCTTGGTAGACCCACTGATGTCAGCGACTGTGTTCTAAACTAGCAAACTAGAAAGCCATCCAAACAGCCCATCTAGACCAGATAGAACCTTCAGCTGGCCTTCTGTAGCATTTTGAGATACATAGACTATAGGGAACAGGTACACACCATCTAATTTTATATTTCTTTAGTCATTTATCATTTCTTCCTTTACAACACTTTTATCTTTAAATAGTGGATTGTCATCCCTTAAGGAGCTCTATGCTTCTAGGATTAAGCGCGTAGCTTGGCAGTCCACCATAGCCTCTTCTAACGTCTTTCTTGTTTAAGTTTCATTCTTATTGTAGGTGTTTCCTCCATAGCCAAAGAGAAGCTCCCACAAGGCTTGGATACGGTGCACACTAAATCTGGGTAACATCAAACCCATAACCTCTTAGCCTTAGTTTCTTTCTCATTTAAATGTAATTAGTGAAGATCTAGAGAAACATTCTAGCATGCTTGGTGGGACCCTTCGAGTTTTCCTTGGGTTCATTCTTCTTTTAAAAATCAAATTTTCATGTAGATGCATTAGAAAAATATTCACTTCTTGCATCCCCTCTTCTATCTTTTTGTTTCAAAAGGAAATCATTAATAGAGGTTAAAAAGAACATCTCTTTTTCTTCTTGTTACTTCTTGCATGCATCATAGAGTAGTGAAAAACTCATACTCTTTACCTCTTCTCCATTTGTTTCCATTTTAATAACATATTTTGATTTGGGTTTAAAACTACTACATTTCATTTTTGCTTGGATGCACACTTAGCCCACTTAGTAATTAAAGCATTATGAATGAATTATAGTGCACGAATGTGACACAACAAAATCACAATCACTTCAAATCAAACACATAAACTTACTTGAGACAAGGCCCGTCTAGGATTTCATCAACTAGTGGATACCTTACCCCACTCGGTGATCCTACTTGGATTTCACCACCAAGAGGAGGGCCCACTCTATTCTCTGGTAGACTATAAACTATAAGGTATATTCTAGCTAAGTAGCCTAGCTCAGCTCTGGGTTCATGAAGTGAAGGGAGCAATCCCTAGCACCAGGCCACATACTGACCCTAACATAGATATCTTTGAGCACCATAACATAACTTGACACTAGCCATAGACTTCCTCTCTAGGAACTATTCTACAAGCCCAACTCCCAACACATTCTCTTAAGGCATAAGCCACCACAACTTTAAAACTCATTCCTATGAATCTAACATTTTAGAGGTTGCTTGCCTAATCATCTATTCTACTAGTTTTATTTGAGTGTTTGAGTTGGTAAGGTCATACCATTATGAAGTCCAAAACAACTCAAAATATCTTCTTCTTCCAAAAACTATCAATATTTTGTGTTTTTGTAATTACATAGAAATTGACATCATTTTCTCCACCGACATCGGCAACCAAACCTTCACCGACATCAGTTAACTAACTAACATCAGAAACATTTTCTAACCGATATCGGTTAAACAACTGACATCAGTCACTGTCAATAAATAAATAAAAAAAATCTTTCCAAACAACAAGCTTAAAACCCAAATTTCTTGCTATTTAACACAAATTCTAATTTCCTAAAACTAAAACATATAGTTTTTAGAACCTGAACCCCTTTCACCTTGGATGGTCCTAACATGCAATCAAGCTAAATTCTTTGTTGACCACGTGAGTCAACAACCACTCCCACCTTTTCCCTTCATGCCAAGTCATCTAATAGAGTATACTTCAGACACCAAGTATACTCCCATCCAACCTACCCTCAATCAACCTCCTATTATTCCCAAAGGGGATCAAAATTTTGAGAGATTCCTTGACCACAACGTCAAGGATCTCCAACATTATCTCGCTAGAAGCCAAATGTGAGATCCTTTGGGTAACCCTATTTATGGGATGCTAACTTATTTGGTTGAAGCGGTAATGATATCAATAGTATCCACTACCCAACCTATGGTCACTCAGGCCACTGCCTCGACCAATAACCCAACCATGACCAATGTTCAAGATTTGGTCTCCCCTTCTATCCTTTCTTGCCCTACCTCCATCAGGGTTTTTGTACCCCCTCAAATTCAAACAATTCAACCAAGTTCGATGCTTTTATAGAACTTGATTGTCTCTATCCCATCCACTCTTGCACCTATAAAAATGAGAGGATCACTTATCCTTTAACTAGTGTTGTCGCCATTCAACTACCCTTAGCAGCATCTAGTCAAGTTGTGCCCTCCAACTTCATGGCACAAGCGCCCTTGGCCTTGACATCAGCCCTTATGATGAATTATCAGTATGTTACACCTACATAAATGCAACCAAGTACATCATATGCCCCTTCCAACACCTTTTAGGTACCTTATAACTTAGGGGGTGCCCCTCATGCCAATCCATCTATGAATCTAATTAAGATGTTGATGGATAAGATGTTCAACCTTGAGACATATATTACAGGTTTGAGGAGTGTTCTTTCATATGAACAAATTTGTAATGAATATATCCACCCTTCAATTCCTATTTGACCATACCCTAGCTAGTGGGAACTCCCAAAATTTACTTGCTTTCAGAGTAAAGAGGACCCACAACAACATCTGCAAGCATTTAAACACGCTTGCTACCTCATAGGGCACGATGATGCATTATTTCTTCGCACATTCCCTATGGCACTTTCTAACACGGCCCTTAACTGGTATAGCTCCATTACTAGTCATTCTCTCTTCACCTTCATTCAACTTGCTCAGCTATTCCTCGATCATTTCTCAATCAATATTACCAAGAAGGTTTCTATCACAGACCTTTATTCTATTAGACAATTTGAGGATGAGTCAATAGCAGACTTCGTCACTTGTTGGAGAAGTTTAATCAACCAAGTCTCCTTCTCACTACCTCAAACTGAGCTCATTGAGATCTTTTCTAGAGCATGTGCCAAGCACATCTCATCCACTCTATGGGTTCAAACTTTATTCACATTTGATGAAGCTTTCACTATGGCCTAAAAGCTTGAACTCTGTGCAATCAAAGAAGACAGGGTCAAATTGCATAACAAAAATACCAACACAAAACCTAATGACCCTTCTTCTTCCAAACCTTCTTATTCTCACCCCAAGTCCAAGGGATTAGAGAACACTGTGGTCCTTAGGTCACCATCTTCTACCACAACTAACCAGTCTGAGCCCTCCACTTTGCAAAACATCACTAGACAATTCCAACAACAGTATAAATAGTGATGATACACTCTAATAAGAGAATCATATGCTTCCATATTGGATAAATTAGTGAAGTAGGGAGTCCTCAACCTCCCTCAAATCTGACCACCTATCTAATTTTACCCCTCATAAGCCATCCCTACATGGTATAGGGAAAATGACTTTTGTAACTATCATCATGTCAAGGGTCATGACATGAATAATTGCAAAACCCTAAAAAACATTATTCAAGACATGTTAGACAAAGCAGACCTTGTTCTGGATAACCCTAATACACTGGAAAACCAAAACATGGATGTCTTTAGGAAATAGTTTCCTAACCATCCCCCAAGTCAGAACAATGTTCAGACCATGGTCAATGACCCTCAAGAATGCAACATACGCATGGTCAACATAGTTTTTCCTTTCATTCCTATCCAACCTCTCCCATAATTTGAAAAATTTGGTCAACCCATTTCTCCACCATGGGTAGAAGAACCTATTTTACCCATACCATCCCCACGCAATGAAGAGATCCCTTTGCCTCACCCTCTTTCTCATGTGGATGAACCCATTTCACCTGTATCACCCCCACAACATCAACCACCTCCTCTACCCATTCTTTTACCTCATGAGGATCCCGTATTACCTATTCCTCTTGCCCCCACCTTCCCTCTTCATCTACCATTGGAAGAATTTACCATTCATACCCCACACCCTCATGTAGAAGGGGCCATCATCCCTCTACTTTACCCTTTAGAGGAGCCTTCCTCTCCTATTTTTCTTCCAATGATGGAGGATAGTCCTCCATCCACCTCCTTTCACACGTAGGAGAGTCTACTTTAACCTCTCCTATATTGGAGGATGCTTTGATGGTACCAATGCTGGTGACCCCACCCTTATCCTTCCTATTATCAATGGAGGATCATACTTTCCATGATCCTAAACCACATGTGGAAGGCATGATCATCCCTGTGCTCTATCTACTTAAAGAGCCAAATTCTCCAATCCCTTCTCCACCGAGAGAAGAACTCACCACCTCACCCACTTCAGCCAAGGAAGATCCGGTGACGGTTCTCTCTCACCTTTGGCCCATGATCACTATGTTCAACATGTTTTTACTCTCGCAATCACCCAAATCCTCCAAAGGACCAACTATAAGGCCTTGCACGATGTCATCTAAACCCTTCTCTCGATTGGCAAAAAACTTAGGATTCCTCCATTCTAAGAACCTAGAGTATGAGGCATTATGGGAGTGACTTAGGGCTCTTTATCCTACACATCTCACTTCACCTTATACTTCTAACCCTTCTGTGATGATTTACCCCAAAATCTCTGACAAGGATTGGGTTTCAATTTCTAAATCATCAAAAGCTCAGCCTTCCACATCTGAATCCAAACCCTCACAGGCATTCACCATGCTGAAATAGATTAGATCTCTCAGTGTTCACCTTGTATCAAACCTAACTCACCCACAAGTGAATTTAGATTTGAACCTCTCCCCACATAGTAGTGGTCCACACACCATACTAAAGGAGGATGCTAAACCATGTCGGTCTACTCCTCCCCCACCTTCACCATTGCCCTCTATCTTGTGTCCACATCTTTCTTTTTTAATAGGAGTGCTCCCTATTCCAACACCTCACAAAGACAAAATACCTCCATTACTACCTCTACCTATCAAAAACATATCTCCTCCAAGAAATTTGACACCTCTCATCAAGAAAGTTCCATCTACATGTGTGGCCACACCACCAACCAAAAGGGTGGTACAAAACACTCCCCCTACAACTCCTAAACAAAAGTTGTCAACCCCTATTACAATAATGAGCATAGACCCATTAGTGGGTTCCTATGCTTCATTGTTACATTGATTAGTGCAGTCTTCTAGCATTGTTCTCCCACCCATTAAGCCATATCGACCTCTCAAATCAAAACCATCTTGGTTTGATGACACTCAAATTTGTTTGTATCATCGCACACCTAGGCATGATACTAAGAGTTACTACGCTCTTAAGGTTATCATTTTCCAAAACCTAGAAAAGGACACCCTTCTCATTGAGGATTATTTTGATAAACTACTGACACCATCCCATGCCTCCAAAACCTCCTCACTTGGATCAGGATCCCAAAATGAGATTATGGTCCCTCTACCACCTTCTCCCCCTTTATTCAAAATCAAGACTATTAATGTGGCCACCAGGTCCCAAACCCTAAAGGATAAAGTAAAAGAGCATGTTTCTACCCCTTGAACATATCCATTCACCAAGCCCTCTCCATGACCAAAGCCCAAGATTTATATCTTGGGCACATCTCAACCAACATCTTTAGGGGCAATTCACGACTCCATGGTGAAATAATTTCACCAAACCCCTATGAAGATGTCTTTGTATGACCTAATACAAAGCTCTCTGCAACATCGGCAAGCCTTGATCAAAGATTTATAAGTAGTGGAGGTCCAACCTGAAGACCCCCAGCCACTGGTTGTTTTAGTCAAATCGTTACCCACTGTTGCCTCCATCACCTTCAGTGATTCTGAGATTCCTACCTACAACCTAGAAGATCAGGATTTTACCCTCTTTATCACAACTTCTATTGACTCTAGTCCACATGATGTTTGGTATAAACAACTTGTTGACTACTTGACTTATTCTATCATTCCTCTTGACCTCTCTAGCAATGGGCGGTGGGCTTTTATCAAGAGTACTACTCGATACACCATGTTAGGGGGTCTTCTCTACAAATGAGGTTTTGAAAACCTCCTTCTCTGATGCCTAACCACCACTAAGACATCTCATGCCATCAAACAAGTCCATGATGGGATTTGTGGAGGACATTTCAGTGATAACTCAGTTGCAAAGCACATCCTCTACCTGGGTTATTATTGGCCCACTCTTAACCAAGACTGCAATGACTATGTTCGGCATTATATCAAATACTAGAAACACGCTAACTTACTTCACATCCCTATCCATGCTTTATAGGTTGCTAAGGATTTTTGGCCCTTTTCATAATGGGGCTTAGATCTAATTGGTGAAATTAACCCTCATTCATCTCTCCAACATCAGTCTATTATCACAGTGACTAAATATTTCACTAAATGGGTGGAAGTTATTTCCCTCATCTCCACTAAAGATGACAAAATTGTCGACTTCATTAACCACCACATCATCTATCATTTTAGTGTACCTCACAATATAATCACAGATAATGGCAAATCTTTCAAAAATAAAATTGTCTAAAAGCTTTGTGATGCTTTTGGCATCAAACTCAACTTCTCCTCACCTTACTATCCATAAGCAAATGGACAGGCAGAAGCTTCTAACAAAATCCTAACTAAAATTCTAATGAAGGTGGTCAACGACACTAGAAGGGATTGGCACACTCACATTCCCTTCACTTTATGGGCCTACTACACTAGCATTCGAACCCCTACGGGTGCTACACCTTTCTCCTTAGTGTATGGAACTAAGGCCGTCTTACCTCTTGAAGTACAAATACCTTCTCTTCACATCTCTTTCCATGACATGCTCTCTAACGATGACTTTCATCAAGATCGATTAACACAACTCAAGTTACTTGACAAATGTCATCTTGCTACTCTTAATCATCTTCATATCTACCAAGATCACATCAATCGTGCCTACAACAAAAATCTGAAAGAGCAAGATTTCAAAATTAGAGATCTCATCCTTAAAGAAAACCAACATGTGACCAATATGAAAAGAAGAAAATGAGGTAAGTTTGCTCCTAATTGGCTCAGACCTTATATAATAATGCACAAGTATGGATCAAGTGCTTATCATCTATCTTCTCTCGAAGCTTGGCTAGAACCTGAGCCCCTTAATGCCTTGCATCTGTGACCATTTTAATGTTAACCAAGTAATCATTCACTTGATGTTTAACTTGAGCTCATCCCTTGAACAACCCCCATCATCCTCATTCCTATTCTTTTCAACCCTTTTTCCCTACAAAAATTAGTTAACCCTTTTTTAAGCATTAATACTTTATCCTAATAAAAGGGAAACCCCTAAACCTCTATAGTCTAGTCCATGACTAAAAGTTTAGTTAACAAAAAAACATAAAACTAGGATGCCTAAAAAAATATTAAAAGGTCATAAACTATAAATGTAGACTGTTCCCTTGAAGGACAACTACATTATTTTTGTAATTAATAGACTGCTCCCTTGAAGGATAGCTATTCAAAGAAATTAAAACATACAAAGAAAAATATAGACCACTCCCTTGAAGGATGGCTATGCCCAAATTTTGCTACAATAATAACACTCTCTCAAAATCTCCCCACATTGATCAGCTTCACATGACCACAAAACAAAACAACATCCCCAAGTAGACTTCTTGCATTGATCATTCTACCCAAAAAAAACTGACTAACAAACTATTAAGTCATAGACTTGCCTATAGTCATTCTCAGGGTCACCTATAAAAGGGGAAAAGTTATCCCTGCTAAAAAGGGTTATGTTATCCTCACATCACATTATCACACCTGTTACCCCAAAATACCAAAGGGATTTTGAGCTCATTTAATGTCAAGTGATTAGGGTACTTCTCTTACAAAAACCAATGGTCAACGATGTAATGCATGAACAGGGCTTTTATTTTCATAAAATCCTATCTATGCTATCATTATGGTCCTTGTCAATGAAAGAGCAATGCACCTTTCACTTCTTACACACCTTCGTCACATGCCATTTTATCTTTTAGGATGTAGTGTCCTAAAATTATATGCTCGCATATTGTCATCTCATCATTTTCACTATAAAGTTATGAACCTAACATTCAACTCAATTTTATCATAAATAACCTCACATGTTTCTGATAAAATACAACCAAAACATTTTCTAACCACTAACATAACATCATGATTTATCTAATGTAAATAACAATTTGTATTATATAAATTGTCATAGCCCATTCACATTATTTTCTATGGAAAACAATACACATGGAAACTATCAACCAAACACAATTTATGTCAAGCATATACCATCACCAATATGAAAACCTGTTGAAGCATAAATAAACTCATTTCATTTTTAGCATACACCATCACCAATATAGAAAATTTCTAAGGATGAAAAACCACATAACCTATGTTACAACATACACCATTACACAATATGGAAAATACTATAACATCATCATACACTCATGATTTCAAGCATGTACCATTAAACATATGGGAAATGCTAAAACACTAACATAACCAAAAAACTATCAACCTCTTTGACTCTTCTTCCCTTTTGAGAGAACTACATTAGCTTGAGGCCCTTAAAATAAGGGCTATGTAGGTAGCACTCAGTTGACATGGGGTCTTCTAAGGTTAGCTCGGCTATTCATTCGTTCGTCTACCTAATGGACCAACTCTTTAAACCCTAGGCTCACCACCTATCCTAAACTACCTCATTTTTAGTATTTCCTACCCTAACACTATAGAAGTCACCTTAGAATTCTCATGGGGCACATTGGAGATCACATACATCTCCCTAACCACAAAAAATAACACTCAATATCACTTATATCTCAGCCTGACTCGATAAATGACCTCGAAGATCGTGACTATCTCCTCAGACCATGACCACTTTCAAGACAACTTTGCCTTGGTTGTTTTGATTGCATATGCTACCTCACAAATAGTTATCAAATTGTACGTGCCCCTCACACCTATTGTTAGATCACAACCAAGTTGATCCCTAATATCTGTGACATTTTCATGCTTTCCAAGAGCACTTCCTAGCCCAAATACTTGCAACACAATGGCCATTGGAGCTACAACTTTGATCATTTAAACCCAATCAGCTACCACTAATAAGCTAGGGACCAGTTACTTTGATTTTAGTCCTCCTTGACCATTAGAGCTATAGCTTTGATCATTTTAACCCAATCAGCTACCACTAATAAGCTGAGGACCAGTTACTTCAATTTTAGTCCTTCTCAACCTTTCATGTGATAATTTGACCTACCTATCAAGTGAAGTGGTATACACACAATCTTAACTATTGTAGCATTCACACTCCAACCTCACCCTACCCATCCACTGCCTATCAAATTGGCACTTGATTTTGGATTACCTTCTCTCGATTCTTGCTTTGAGGGAGAATACCTCATCCCATACCTGGGGCAACCTACATCTATTTTTGTCTTGCAGTTCATCAGAACAAACCACAAGATAAAAAGGGGAAAATGTAGACACCAATATCGTGTCAACCTCCCTTGGTCCCCTTCTAAATATTAACACTCCTAACCCACACTTGCACACCTTATTAATTTAAAAACTACTTATTTTAAATTAATTACCTCGCCTTGGACACCTCACCCTAAGACCATTTTTTAAGCTATGGGTTAGCCTGAGACTAGGTCCTCCAAATCCTAACTACCCATGACCTATTCTCACCCCATCTTAACTCCCTAACCAACTCCTGTGTCACATAAGCCCTTGTTTTGACCGTTCTCCAATGAAAAAGGCACTTGGCAGGTAGAGAAATGGGCAAAGAGCTAAAAAAAGCCCTTTTACCTATTCTCTCTCCACTAACATCGGTCAACCATTAGCCAATGTTAGTAGTTCTACACCGATGCCAGCGGGATCTCTGACATTGGTTACATAAGCCAAGCTCTAACATTGAGCTAGCCCTACCTTTTTGCACATTTTTACACACACACATACTGAGATTTCAAGCACCAGAACTCAACTATCATTCTCTTGGCTACCGAAGCTTTACATAAATCATTCTAGAGACTAGATTGAAAGATTGTACAAGGACCTCAAGCTACTAAATTGAAGCAATCCATGTTTGCTTTATTGGCTCACAACACCGGTCACATCAGCCATAATGGGAATCACTATTCTGACACCTCTGGTTCTTCACCCTATAAAGCTAAGTACTCTAGTTTTCATTTCAGTGTTTTAAAATATATTGTTAATTAGTTTTCATTGATATTTCTAAATACTATCAAGAGGCCTGAATTCTTCCATGGAGGGGCTGAAAGGCCTTCCCTTTATTCTCACCCCCTTTTCACATCAATCCTCCACCTATACCCTTCCTCAGACCTCATTCACCTTCTTGCAACCCTGCACCAACCTCTAAACTTCTAGAAACCCCTCTGTCTATCCCAAAAATACTCTAAAAGCCATCCAATTGACATCAGCATCTACAACACCTTCAGCCAGACCAATCGATGTTGGCATCTACAATACCTTCAGCTAGACCAACATCAGTAACCCAATTGACATTGACACCATTTACCCAATAAACCTTGGTAGACCCACCGACATCCGTGACTGTTTTCTAAATCAGCGAACTAGAAAGCCATCCAAACAGCCCATCTAGACCAGATAGAACCTTCAGCCAACCTTCTGTAGCATTCTGAGATACATATACTATAGGGAATAGGCACACACCATCTAATTTTCTATTTCTTTAGTCATTTATCATTTCTTCCTTTACAACACTTTTATCTTTAAACAGTGGACTGTCATCCCTTAAGGAGCTTTACACTTCTAGGACCAAGTGAGTAGCTTGGCAGTCCACCATAGCCTGTTCTAACATCTTTTTTATTTAAGTTTCATTCTTACTATAGGTGTTTCCTCCATAGCCAAAGAGGAGCTCCCACAAGGCTTGGATACGGTGTGCACTAAATCTGGGTAACATCAAACCCATAACCTCTTAACCTTAGCTTCTTTCTCATTTAAATGTAATTAGTGAAGATATAGAGAAACAAGGAAGTTACTATATGTGCAAGTTGGCATGTGCATTACAAGTTTTAGGATCTAGAAATTTAAATTTGAGGTTGCCATCAATGACAAAGGGGGATATTTTTGGAAGTATTGTCATTGATGTCAAAGGTTTAGCATTATTGATAAAGGCCCCATAGCATTTACTATCTAAAGGTGTTTTTAATGTTCATATTTTGGATAAAATGTGTTGATATTTATTTAATTTTCATGAATATATTTTTGGTTGCATAAAATTCAAAAGAGGGCCCATGGATAAGTCAAAGAGTCATGAGGTAAAGATAAAAGAGGAATGGGATGCATTTTTCCCATGAAGAGTCATCTTAAGGAATTCTAAGAGTCACCAAGTGAAGACAAAAGAGGAAGGGTGTAATTTCTCATGAAGGGACACTTTGAGGAATATGAAAAGTCACCAATATAAATATAAAAGGGGAGGGATGCATTTTCTCATGAAGGGTCACCATGTGACTTTTTAAATGCAAAGATTTTAAAGGATCATGTAATTTTGGTGCCATTTTCCATGAGGATTGAAGGGTCACAAAGGGTGAATGTCAAAGGTCATTTGGAAAGATATAAATAAAGGCTTGAGAATCCATTTGTAATATGAAAGAGAGTGCATGGTTTGCAATTATTTTATATAATAAAATAGGAGAGAATAAAAAGAGATATTGTAGAGTTCTATAATTTTTTACATTGAGATATAGTTGTATTTTTTACATAAGAGGGGTTTGTGCTCCTATGAGTTAGTGCTCACAAATATTTCAAGGGGTTTGTGCTCCTATAGGCTGGTGCTCATAAATAGTTTCTATGCTAGTGCTCGCTAAAGGGGTTGGTACTCCTACAAGTGGTGCTTGTAAACTTTGTAATTTGAGTTAGTGTTCATTCTTATACTTGATATTTTTCCCTGTGGTTTTTCCCATAGTAGGTTTCCACATAAAAATCTAGTGTCTCTCTATCTTATGTGGTGCATGTTATTATTTCAATTTTATTACATGTCTTTAGTGTATAGTTAAGTGGATTTTGATTAAGTAAAATATTTATAAGATATATGATATACTAATTCACCCCCTTCTCAATATATTTTATTCTTAACACTAGGTGGGCTCAGTACAACTATCACACTTTATCACTACAGAGCTAGAGATGGATATATGGGAGGCAAGATGGTGAGATCTTGCTCATCCCATTTAATAGATTTCAAAGTTAGTTTGGTCTCATGTAGGGTATTTCATCAACATTTCTTAGATATCAAAGGGAGGATGAAGAGTTATTACTTCTTGAGCAATAGCTACTAGACATAGTTTTAGATCATGAAGAGCTATCAATGAGAGCAGTGATAGATGATTCCATTTTTATTGATAGATATGAAGCATGGTATCATGATAAATATGTAGTAGCCAATTTTGGATAGGATGATGGGGGTTAATAGGACATAGATATAGATCCAGTGGTGGCATTAGTGTATGGTGGTGGTTAGGATGGGCAAGTACATGCAGCACTGGTAGCTACATAGACTCAGATCATAGGGTTATAGGGATAGGTGGCCACTCTATAAGGCCAAAATTTCATTTTATAGGGTAATTTTGGCACCTTAATGATCAAGAAAGGATCTCTCTTTGTTTAGTGATGCAGGAGAGAGATACCCTGAGACAAAGGGAAGGAGTGACAAAAATACTAGCAGGAGGACTAGTAGGAGGACCACCTCATATAGTTCCTATAAATTGGAATTAATTCATAATTAAGGATTTGAGATACTACAAGGTGATAGTGCTAGAAAAATTTCCTTTGGAACTCTGATGGGGTGAATATGGAGCTAGATTAGTAGGTGGGCATCTATGGTGACTCTAGGTCAATGGGCTAGTTTAGTTAGTACACATATAGGTATCTTAAGAGGACCAACACCAAATGGTAGTGCCAGTGTAAGAGCAAGAGTAGGTATAGGTGGCGCTAGTGGTAGTGGTTCCTTAGGGGCATGACATATGATATGATATGATATGATATATATTTTCATTATTTTGATACCATCCTAGGTGTCGATGATGAGAGATGTATATGAGAGAGATTTTATACAATTTTACATGTATTATTTATTTGATCGACATGATGTATATGGTGTTGTTGATGGTTATATTCATTTATTATTCATGATGTGGTTAAATGAGTATGGTTATTCATGTTCATGTTATGGTTCATGGTTTGGGTTATGGTCTATGTGCATGCTTTATGAGATGTTTTACTCAGTAGCTTAGGAATGCGATGTTTAGAATATGTTTATGATGTTATAGTTTTGTTCATGGATATGATGATGTTTATGGATGGATATATGTCATATGATTTTATGATCTTATGATGATTTTATTTATGGATATGATTATGAATGGTTTAATTGATAAGCTTACATGATGTGATTTCATGATGTTTATATGATGTTTGATGGTAGAGGATAGGATGATGTTTATGTATGGATATATGTCATATTATGTGGTTTATGGATGTTGTTCACAATGTTGTGTTCACCATTGGTGTTGGTTATTTATGATTATGGGAGATGTAATGTGATTATGTCTAAGGATGTGATGACAAACATATAAAGTAAGTAGATAACAAAATAAATGTAGGAAATTTGATAAGAAGTAATGAGAAATATGTCTACATGAACCAAATAGTGAAAGAAAAGAAAATAAAAATAATGCATTTTCATTGGTAAGGACAAAATGAAACCTAAAGTTAGATTGGATTATAAAATGTGAACCTTTTGGAAGCTTCGCATTATCATGCTTAGGTTGATTAAAAAAAGAGTGTCTTCATCATAGTGTGTCAAGTAAGTTCATAATCCCTTGATTTATAGATATCATAAAGGGTAGATGGGTAATAAGAATATAAAGGAAATGGGTGATATTTGAGTTAACCTTATGTGGGTTAGCTTTCCCTTTTTATAGGTGACCTAATAATCATATTAGATAAGTCCATGTCTTAATACAAGGTGTAGACTGATTGATGTAGGAAGTCTACTAGTGGTAGATATGAATGTTGATTATGATTTTCTTAGGATAGCTTGTTCTAATTTTGATAGTGGGTCTTTTACTTGCTTTTGTTTTGATAGGTTGGTGAAGCTAACCAATACAAAAATCTTCAAATGATTTTTTTGACAAAATTGACTGTCATCCTTCAAGGGAGTGGTCTAAATTTGGATTTGTTAACTTTGGTAGTTGTCCTTCAAGGGGGTAGTCTATCTTTAAAAAAAATTAGTTTTTGGGTAGTTATCCTTCAAGGGAGTAGTCTTTAATGCTATAGATATTAACCCTAGTGATATTTTGGTATCCTAATTTGATTTTGAAGTCTAGGTTTAGATATGGATAAGTCTATTAGGTTTAGAGTTCTACTTTTATGGACACAAGACTTTTAACATAAGAGGTTAATGATAAGTGAAAGGAGTGGTTTGAGGGAAAAATTACCATGGGATTCCACCTAATTTAGAGATGAAAAGTAGCCATGAGAATCATGTCATGGTTAGAGTTTTGGTACCCATATTTAGGATTAGGTGATAATTGTGATGGTTAATCAAATGGTTCTATGTTGTAATCGATTTCTCTCAAAGGGAAAGGGATAGGTAGGTGAAGGCCTAAGAAAAGTGAAAATATCATAAACCAAGTGATGAACTTGAGTTAGAAAAAAAAGTGATCTTGATCTTTATTTAACAAAAACACAGACATAAATGTAAAGCATTGAGAGGCTTAGGTTCTGGTTTGCCTTTGAGGGAAGATAAATGATAAGATATTGATCCATACTTATGGGTTATGATGTAAGGTCCAATCCAATTGAAATAAAATTTACCTCTTTTGTTTTTATCCATATTAGTTGTTGGTCAAATATTTTGTGGATCAACGTACTGATAAACAAAATAGGTCTGATCAGCCAAAGTAGGAAGATTGGTCATCCAAATGTGTAGGTTCACCACATCAAAAGGGGACTAATCTCTCCTCTCATCAAGGGGAGGTTCCCTATATATATATATATATATATATATATATATATATATATATATATATATATAGGGAACCTCCCCTTGATGAGAGGAGAGATTAGTCCCCTTTTGATGTGGTGAACCTACACATTTGGATGACCAATCTTCCTACTTTGGCTGATCAGACCTATTTTGTTTATCAGTACATTGATCGACAAAATATTCAACCAACAACTAATATGGATAAAAAATATTTCCCTGTAGATATGCTATATATATATATATATATAGAAAATAATACTCAAGGGTAGGATAAACCATCCATCTCTCTTTCTTCAGAGATGATGCATGAAAATCAAAGGAAAAATCTCAAGGGAAATGATAGAAAGCACTCCTCTTCTTTCATAAGTACTATTCAACAAACCACAAGAATACTCCTGGTAGTAATTGCAAAATGTAACCAAGGACATAGTAACCAACAAATTGAGATGTAGCACAAAGTATCCCCCTAAATTTCCCAAGAGTGAGATACGAAGGACAATGAGGGCACAAAGTCATCCCAAGGTCCTTTACACAGAAACAAAAAGAAAACACACTATAGGTAATTATGGGGGCACAAAGTCTCTCCACAGTTGACTTTAGGACACCTCCCTGTCAACTTTCACTAATTCTGCTTGTTGAATTAAAGGAATAGAAAATATATTAAGGAAAAAGACATAAGAACAGTTTCCCCAACAACAAAGATATCACAACACAAAGTCTAAAAAGTTACTTGCTTTCTTATTCCAATAACAAAATATGATCAACAATATGAGCTCAAAGTCTCAGTAATGCCTTCCAATTTAGGTAGAGTTTTATTTTTAATTGTCAGAGAGAGAGATCCCTTTACAATAACAAGAGAGTCCCTTATATATCCTCTTCAAGAAGGACTTGGGAATAGTAACACATCATGTTGCCCTGAAATTTGTTAAAAAGACATGCTGGAATTTAGGGGCATTTACCCATTTTTTTTTCTCAATGCAGAGAAATGGGTCACGCTATTCAAAGTTTGCATCTTTCAATATCCACTTGGTAGTATGCTTCTAAAAACATATCCGATGTGAAAATGTTTTTGATCCTTCCTCATCATTCCTCCTTTTTTGGTTAATTTAATCAAGTCCTTGATTCAATTTGATGCTCTATTCCTTAGTCACTTCCTGCTAATCTTGGCCTTAAAGCCTTTAAATGCATTCGGGTCCATAGATTTAAACCTACAAGGATCAATGGCTATTTCATCATCACAACTTTGATGTCTATGAGCACGTCACTTTCCTCAGCAATTCCTTTAGCTTTGTCATTTGACCTTTCCCAAAGGGGACCTACCCTTTAGGCCTTGAAAAATTATCTGCTTTGGGTCAAGAAGAGCCCCCCCCCCACAAGGGTATCTACCCTTTGGGTGGTCTTCAAATGGATTTTGGGCTTCTTTCTTCCTATGGGTTGCTAAGTTCTTTGGCTCTTCTTTAAGACTTTTCAAAATCAACAACTATTTTATGAACCTTGAAATTGATGTTTGTGCACTCGTCACTATGTTTGAATTTACAATAGCTAGTTCGCCATTCTTCACTTTGACATCTTCAGTTACATCACCCCTTGGATTTTATTTAGCTTTCTTGTTTTGCATCTTCTTAAAGGAAAGGTGACCCTTCAGCTTTGGGGAAGTGTCCTTTAATTTGGAAGCTGAGAGTCACCCACAAGGGCACCTACCCTTCAGGATCCTTCAATAGCCTTTTGTCTTCAGAGTCCTTTAGAGCTTTCCCATAGAATTTTTTCTACAGACATTTTCCCATGAACAAAAAGTCTATAGACATTTTCTTGCAGAAAAAAAGTCTGCAAGAATTGTTTTGGCTACCTCGTCTTTGGCCTTCAAAAATTCTTTCAGGCTTTCCTCCCATAGCTTCTCTAAATTTCTTTGGACTTTTTTTCCAAAGGAATTACTTCAGGAAAAAGTCTGAAAGAATTCATTTCTTTCCTTAGTATTTTTCTCAAAGGAAATCCCTTTGTCTTTTGATATTTTCAATTGGTCCATGTGCCTCCTTCCTGCCCTCTGCAAGGATATCTGCCCTTCAAAATTTGCCTTAGTGAATTTTATGTGAATTTCAAATTGTGATACGTGGTAGAATCCACTGAGTTCTATCAAGTTTTTGCTTGCTACCCTCTATATGGGTTTTAGGCCTTGTTTCACCACCCTTTACAAAGGTATCTGATCCTTTGGCTTTTGGGTAACCCCTTGAACCTACCAATTGAACTAATCGATTGAACCAACTTTGGTTCAATGGTTCATTCCCTTTGACCACATGAACCAAGATTCTTTGAAACAAGCCTCATTTAACCCATTAGACCTTGAACCTTGAACCCATTAAACCTTTGAACCAAAGTGGTTCAATGGTTCATCAATTCAATCGTTTCATTCTCTTTGATTTGGCCAAGTCCTTTTGATCCTCATTGAACCTTGAACCCATTGAACCTTTGAACCAAAATGGTTCAATGGTTCAAGCCTTGAAAACTTATTCTTTTGATTGAACCTGCCTGTAGAAGCCTTTAAACCTATTGAACCATTAGTCCATTAAACTTGTTGAACTCTTACTACTGATGTTAAACCTTTGAACTTGTTGAGCCTTGAACCTTGAAGTGGTTGTGCTCTTTTGGTTGAGCCTTGTCATTGAACCAACATTGAAATCACCCAAGTGTTGAGAGCTTGCTTCTTTCTTGCTGAGTCCATAGAAATCAACCTATGAAGTCTGTTGAACTTAGCCTACAAAGTCCATAGATTTAAGCCTATAGAGTCCATAGATTTAATCCTATAGAGTCTATAGATTCAAGCATGTAGAGTTCATAGATTCAAGCCTATAGAGTCCATAGATTTAAGCCTGCAGAGTCCGTATATTTTTTGAGAAGCTTGAAAAATGAGGAATTTGAATGCTCAAAATAAATTTTGAAAAGGGAAGAGACAATTTTGGTCTATATGACCAAAATAGTTCAAATGTTGTCCCAAAAATGAGTGATTTTTTTGGGGAACAACAGCTGGCTCTAGTTGGAGAACTTCTATCAATTGTAAAAAAGAATTGAAGGGAGTAGAATCCAGAATCTCCAGTGTCTTCATGTGTACCATTGGGCTATGAATTCATGTTACCCAAAAATGGAAGGCATCAAAATAGGAAACAAACAAAACAAAATATAATTAAAAACTATACAAATATACATATGCACAGATATAATGATCTGATACTTCAAGAGTTGAAGTGTTTCAGATGCTGCTTCCTGAGAGGCAGTGAAAATAGTGCTCTATCCTAATAAACAAACAAGAAGACATTTTGTCCCCAAAAATGGTGATGGTCGAATGGAATTCTCCACCAAGAAACCAATTTTTACATATTTCTCTTGGTTTTTTCTTCTTCTTGCCCCATGGTAGGATGTGGTCTTCAATTTGAAAGCCACAACTCCTTGCTTTCTTAGCTAAGGGTTCCTTTACCTGATTTTGATTTGCAACAGCATGGTCCATTACCATAATTGGTTGTTTTTTGGTTTAGTCTAGCACATGATTCGATTGTCCACATCAAAGTCCTGACAAACTATCAATTTAGCATCTCCTTTGATGTGAAGGAGTTTGATCTGGTCATCTTCAACAATCTTCAATTTGAGCAATAGAGATTTGCATCCAGCTGTGTTGTTGGTGTTGCTGAATTGCAAATTGCATGAAGGAAGAATATCTCCTTGAGGAGATATCAACACAGTCTCAACTCCATCATTGGTAGAAGAATTGCTACCATCATATTATAGGATCCAAGCATCATTAGAAGCTAATCTCCTATCAAAATTCTCTTCATTATAGATGAAAGATCCTTCCTTATTTATACTACACCCTACCAATTCTCCTGAAGTCTTATTTGGATCAGTTCCTAGATTGTTAGCTACAAGACTTTCATTTGTAGAAACATGAACATTCTCTATGGTCAATAAATAATACCCCCTGCCTAAAGACTCAAATAGAATTTGTGATGTAGGGGCTCACATTTGGGCGACCACATATTTTGCCTCCTTTTCAAGGAGAAATCTCTTCATTACACCTTGGACAGGAATCCTTGCCTCAGACAGGTCCATGCTTAGTTCTCCTCCCACATCCTTGCAAAAAATTTGTCCAAGCAAAATACCATAGGATGCTGGGACGTCAGCCACCAAGACAGTCATCTTGAATCTCTTGTCTGGAAAGGCTGCAAATGTAAATGAAGCATCTTTGATTTGCCCTAGCAGTGGTACTTGCTTATTTTCCATGGAGAAACATCTCCCAAAGGTTTTGGTCAGTGTGAGACCTAGAGACTTAGTTACTTTAGCAGGCATGACATTGTCAGATGCCCCAAAATTAATGATGTAATTGTTGAGTTGATAACCATTTATCAATAAGAAAACATAGACAGGTTATATTTTCCCAGGGGAAATTGGAGGAGTAATAACAAGATTTTTCATAATGGGCATGTTCTTTGGTGAATCAAGAGTTACCTTTTTAGCTTATTTTCCTAAAAGGATGGTTTGGTTCTTGATACATTAGACTAACTTATCCAATTGATCAGGATTGGACTACAAATATTCAAATTTAGACATCTATATTTTTGTCTTTTTGACATGATCAATTATGTCAAATAGCTAAATTGAGCTAGGTACAGAGGAAGGTATTTCAACCTTTTGAGTTTTAGGAGGGATGGGAGGAGGGTTGGTTTTCAAAATTGAGGTAGAAGGTGAAGGTGAAATTGATGTACTTACTTTTTGGGTGATCACTAGATACTTTGACTAGAAAGGCAGAGTGGTTTCATGCTTAGCAATTGTAATTATTGGTTGAGGTTGGTCCTTTGTCTTCCCTTTATTAGCTTTCTAGACTGATTGGTTCTTGGACTTGGTAAACACTGCATATGATCCATCAAAAGCTTCTCCTTTGCTTTTGGGTTCATCCTGGTAGTTTAAGAAACCAATGTGGGAGTCACCAATTGATTCTTCTTGATTTTCTACAAGGAGATCAACATCATTTTCTTGCTCAAACTTAGGTTGGAAAGAGAAAGCATGTTCTATTTCCAAATATCCAACTATTGAGTTAGTTAGAGGATCTTTAAGGGCAAGTTTCCCTTGTGGGGGAGGAAGATGATTTTGTTTCCCTTGATTCCTGGTAGTATTACCCTGATATGACTGACTTAGAAATGTCCTTCTTGGCATATCTCTATATGAAGGAGCAGAAGACATTCCCTACACCATTTGATTTTTGAGAGCAAGCAACTCATTTTCCATCTTTTGCACCATTGGATTAGTGGTACCTATAGATGAATATTTAGAAGATGATGGAGGTCTATTTTAGTTTGGATCTCTTCTTATCTTCCCTACTAAGATGAGATCATCTTCTACCTCAGTGGCCAAAAGTTGAGTTACAACAAGATCTATTTGATCAGCATGTCTCAAAAGAAAACTTACTTTAGGTAACTGAGAATTAATGAAGAAGCATTTGAGATTCTTAGTTGTATGTTGAGCAATTACAGGAATTGTATTCCTTAGTTTGTCAAATTTGGCTATGAAGTCTCTCATTAGTTCATGAGGCTCCTTCTTCATCTATGTAAGTTGAGCCAGAAGTGCATGTGCATCTTCTACATGTTTGAATCTGGCTTCAAACTTATCTTTGAGGGTATTCCAATCAGTTATTGACCAAGCATGTAGATGATAAAACCAATCTACAACAGCACCTTGTAATGTTTCTACTAATTTCCTGACTACTACATCTTCAAATTCTACTCCAATTATTCCATAGGCTATGCTAAAGGCTATAATGTGTTCATCAGGATGAACTTTCCCATCACGATAGAATTTGGGGAAATTCTTCCTTGAATTACATGAAATCTCATGTAGAGGTGGAGTAAAATTGAGAGGACCAAAAACATTACCCCAGGGGCCTTGAAATGCCATTATATGACTATGAAAAGGAGGAATAACAAATCTCAAAGGGGTAATTATTAGCAAAGCTTTATCAATAGTAGAAGTGGATATTTCATTTGGAAATGGAGATCTAAATTTAGTAGGAGGAAAGCTCTTGGTTCATTGGAGGCGAGATGGTGAAGGAAATATATCAGAATTAATTTGTTGTACCAAATTGAATATAGGGTCAATAATACCTTTAGCCCTTTGGCTTCATGTATACCTTGAATCTGCTAGATTGCAAAACAAAAATGGAAAAGAATTGACCTTGCTTCAGTTTGAAGCTTGAGGCTTTAAACTGTGCATTCTTTCCCAATTAGTGTGGAGGTGGATGGTAAGGTTATAATAATAATGGGTAAAACACAGAAATGGAATGGAGTATATAATGGATAATGGTAGAGACTGATTCCATTTGAAACTTGAGGTTTTAGAATGCACATAACTATATCCCCAGTGGAGTCACCAAAAACTATTGTGCGAGGCTGGGATGAAAATTTTAACAATGGGAAAGCACTGAAACAATTCATTTTTCCACAGTGGAGTACAATGGATAGGTTATAACAATAATGGGTTATTTCTCCAGTGGAGTCACCAAAAACTATTGGTTGAATATTTTGTCAATCAACATACTGATAAACAAAATAGGTATGATCAGCCAAAGTAGGAAGATTGGTCATCTAAATGTGTAGGTTCACCACATCAAAAGGGGACCAATATCTCCTCTCATCAAGGGGAGGTTCCCTATAGATATGCTATATATATAAATAGAAAATAATACTCAAGGGTAGGATAAACCATCCATCTCTCTTTCTTCAGAGATGATGCATGCAAATCAAAGGAAAAATCTCAAGGGAAATGATAGAAAACACTCCTCTTCTTTCATAAGTACTATTCAACAAACCACAATAATACTCCTAGTAGTAATTGCAAAATTTAACTAAGGACATAGTAACCAGAAAATTGAGATGTAGCACAAAGTCTCCACCTGAATTGCCCAAGAGTGAGATACGAAGGACAATGAGGGCACAAAGTCATCCCAAGGTCCTTTGCATAGAAACAAAAAGAAAAAACACTAAAGGAAATTATGGGGGCACAAAGTCTCTCCATAGTTGACTTTAAGACACCATCTTGACAACTTTCACTAATTCTACTTGTTGAATTAAAGGAATAGAAAATATATTAGGGAAAAAGACATAAGAACAGTTTCCCCAGCAACAAAGATATCACAACACAAAGTCTGAAAGGTCACTTTCTTATTCCAATAACAAAATATGATCAATAATCTAAGCTCAAAGTCTCGGTAATAACTTCTAATTTGGGTAGAGTTTTATTTCTAATTGTCAGAGAGAGATCCCTTTACAATAACAAGAGAGTCCCTTATATAGCCTCTTCAAGAAGGACTTGTGAATAGTAACACATCATGTTACATTGAAATTTGTTAAGACATGCTGGAATTTAGGGGCATTTACCCATTTGCTTTTCTCAATGTATATAAATGGGTCATGCTATTGAAAGTTTGCATCTTTCAATATCCACCTGGTGGTCTGCTTCTAGAAACATATCCAATGTGCAAATGTTTCTAATCCTTCCTCATCATTCCTCCTTTTCTAGTTAATTAAATCAGGTCCTTGATTTAATTTGATGCTCTGTTCCTTAGTCACTTCTTACTAATCTTGGCCTTAAAGCCTTTGAATGCATTTGGGTCCATATATTTAAACCTATAAGGATCAATGACTATTTCATCATCACAACTTTGACATCTATGGGCACGTCAATTTCCTCGGCAATTCCTTTAGCTTTGTCATTTGAGCTTTCCCAGAGGGGACTTGCCCTTTAGGCCTTGAGAAATGATCCACTTTGGGTCAGGAAGAGCCCCCCTCCAAGGGTATCTACCCTTTGAGTGGTCTTTGGATGGCTTTTAGGCTTCTTTCTTTTAGTGGGTCACTAAGTTCTTTGGGTCTTCTTTAAGGCTTTTCAAAATCAATGGCTATTTTACAAACCTTAAAATTAACATTCACACACCTATCACTATGTTTTAATTTCTAATGGCTAGTTTGACATTCTTGAATTTGACATTTTTAGGCATGTCACCCCTTAGATTTTCTTCTTCTTTCTTGTTTTACATCTTCTTGAATGGAAGGTGACCCTTCAGCTTTGGAAAAGTGTCATTTAATTTGGCAGCTAAGAGTCCCCCACAAGGGCACCTGCCCTTTGGGATCCTTCGGTGGCCTTTTGTCTTTGGAGTCCTTAAGAGCTTTCTCATGAACTTTTTTCTGTAGACATTTTCTTGTGGACAAAAAGTCTGCAAGAATTGTTTTGGCTGCCTTGTCTTTGGCCTTTAGAAATTCTTTCAGGCTTTCCTCCCATAGCTTCTCTGAATTTCTTTAGACTTTTTATCTAAATGAATTCCTTCAGACAAAAGTCTAAAATAATTAATTTCTTGCCTTAGTCTTTTTTCCAAAGGAAATCCCTTTGTATTTCAGTCTTTTCAATTAGTCCATGTGCCTCCTTACTGCCCTCTACAAGGGTATCTACCATTCAAAATTTGCCTTGGTCAATTTTATGTGAATTTCAAATTGTGACACATGGTAGAATCCACTGAGTTCTATCAAGTTTTTGCTCACTTTCCTCCACAGGGGTTCTAGGCCTTGGTTCACCACCCTCCGTAAGGGTATTTGATTCTTTAGCTTTGGGGCAACCCCTTGAAACTACCGATTGAACCAACTTTGGTTTAATGGTTCATTCCCTTTGACCACTTGAACCAAGATTCTTTGAAACAAGCCTTGTTGAATATGTTGAACCTTGAACCTTGAACCCATTGAACTTTTGAACTAAAGTGGTTCAATGGTTCATTGGTTCAATCGGTTCATTCTCTTTGATTTGGCTAAGTCCTTTTGATCCTCATTAAACCTTGAACCCATTGAACCTTTGAACCTTGAACCCATTGAACCTTTGAACCAAAGTGGTTCAATGGTTCAACAGTTCAATGGTTCAAGCCTCGAAAACTTGTTCTTTTGATTAAACCTACTTATAGAAGCCTTTGAACTTGTTGAACCATTATTCTATTAAACCTATTGAACTCTTGTTGCTGATGTTGAACCTTTGAACTTGTTGAGCCTTGAACCTTGAATTAGTTGAACCTTGAAGCAGTTGTGCTCTTCTGGTTGAGCCTTGTCATTGAACTAACATTGAAATCACCCAAGTGTTGAGAGCTTGATTCTTTCCTACTGAGTCCATAGAAATCAACCTGTGAAGTCCATTGAACTTAGCCTATAGAGTCTATATATTTAAGCCTGTAGAGTCCATATATTTAAGCCTGTAGAGTCTGTAGATCCAAGCCTATAGAGTCTATAGATTCAAGCCTATAGAGTCCATAGATTTAATCCTGTAGAGTCTATAGATTTTTGAGAAGCTTAAAAAATGAGGAATTTTAATGCTTAGAACAAATTTTGAAAAGGGAAGAGATAATTTTGGTCTGTAGGACCAAAATAGTTCAAATGTTGTGCCAAAAATGAGTGATATTTTTGGGGAACAACATTAGTTACATTTTGGTTTTCCTTAAGGATGAGATCTTTGATATTGAATTCTCATTATTTTAGGTGTTTGTTATAGGCATGATTGATTCATTCTTGATAGACATGAAGGTGATTAAGTATTAGTAAGTGATGTTCATCAAGTAGCTCAATTTGAGCTAGTCATTCTTGATGATATCCACCCTAAAAGATTATCTCTTTAAAGGATATGCAAAGAGAGGGAATCTAGACATCAATAGGTAAGATGCCTCTGCTCTGAAGAATAGAGAGAAAGGGGTAACACTCATAGAGGTTCGAACACTAGTGTGATAGGCCCATAAAGTGAAAGGGATGCATAAATGATAATCCTGACTTGAATCACTAATGACTTTGGTTAGTATTTTATTAGAGGCTTCTAGCTATCCATTATCTTATGGATGGTAAGGTGTAGAAAATCTTAACTTGATGCTAAAGGCATCGTAAAGACCTTGGATGTGTTTTTATTGAAGTATTTACTATTACGAATGATGATCTTACGAGGAACATTGAAAATAAAAATGATATGGCAATTGATGAAGTTGACAATCTTATCAATTTTGGTCAAGATAAGATAAATATCTCCCAGCCACTTGGTGAAATAATCGATGGTGGTAATGATAGATTAATTTAATTATGAAGAGTGAGGATTGATTTCCCTAATGAGATCAAGTCCCCATTGAGAGAAGGGCCAATAGTCTCTGGATACTTAAAGGTCATATGTAGGTGCATGATCTAAGTTAGCATGTTGTTGAAATTTAACACACTTATTTAATAATCATAGTATTCTTAGTTGAGGATGGGCTAATAATAGCCAAGGTGAAGGAAAATTTTGATGATAGCTAGGCCACTAAAGTTCCCCCTAGTATGGTATAATGATAATTACTTTGAATAAAGGCTCATCAGGTATTTTGAGAAAGATTAGGAAGAATAATGCCAAGGTTTAGTTAGTTAAAGGTTTGTTCATCCCAAATGTTTTATGGAGATGTTTCTACACTAAAAATGGTAGGAATTTCATATTGGATATATGATGGTGTGATAAAATAGTGTATGGTGGAAAATAGTTTAGATTCAATAGGTTGAGATGGTATTTAGGAAGTAAGGGAAGCCATGGTATCCATGGACTTGTTAGTAGATCATGAAATTAATTGGATAAGGTAATGATTGAATGATTCCAAGAGTATGTCTATTATTTATTTTTAATTTTTCAAGATATAATTCTTACATTGGTGGGATCCATTGACCTGATTGACCACAAGTTTGGAATCATTAAAGATATTGATGGTTTTGATTCTCAAGGCTAAAGCAATTTGGATACCTATGACTAGGGTTTCATACTCAACCACATTATTGGTGAACTCAAAGTCATGTTTAAAATAAATGGGAAGAGGTTCACCATAAAGGGGAATGAGAATAACTCTAGCACCCCCACCATATTGGCATTTGGATCCATCACACAACATGGTCATTTGGTAGGTGGGGTCCTCTTGCGAAAGAGTCATGATGGAATCATATAGAAATGCAAGAGGAAGAGGTTAGTTTTCTAGTAGAGGAGGCTCAAATAATTGATCAATAATCACTTTCCCTTTGATTAACTTTTACTAAAGGAACTCAAGACCAAAATTAGTTAGGAGTATGAGCCACTTAGCCATACACTATTTTTTGTAGGGTTTAGAGTGCATATACTTAAGTGTGTTAGTGTTGGTGATGACATATGTTTTATGATTATTAAGGTAATGGTGAAGCTTGGGAGCCACAAAAATGAGGGTGATGCAAATTTTCTTGGGATGGGTATATTGAGTCTCATAATCTATAAGTGTATAAATAATTTAGTAGACAACTTTCTCTTTATTTTATTCATCATGATGAATGAGCATTACCCCTCAAGAATGGTCAGTGGTAGAGATGTAAAGATAGAAGGGTTAGTTTTATTTAGTAAGGGTCAAAATAGGTGGAAAAAGGAGGTATTATATAAGTGAATCAAAGTATTTTTGGTAGTCCTTAGTCTACTTAAAGGAGGTTTCTTTCTTTAAGATATGGTGAAAGGGTTGACATCTATCTGATAGTTGAGAGATGAAGTAATGGATGGATTAGATTTTCCCCTTCAGGATATAGAGTTACTTAAGGTGGGTGGGAGGAGGAATCTCCAATATTTCTCTGACCTTGGTGGGGTGTACTTTGATTCCTTGAAGAGAGATGTTAAAGCTAAGAAGCTTCCCGAATAGGACCCCAAAAATGCATTTCTTGGGGTTAAGCCTGATGTGAAAATGGATAATGTAGTCAAAGATGATTTTTAGAACATATGGATGGTCCTTTTGGTATTTGGATTTCCCAAGGAGGTCATCTACATAGTCCTTGGTGATTTTATGGATAAGATCATGAAAGATGTAGGTCATTGCATGCTAATAGGTTGTTCCAACATTTTTCAAACCAATAGGCATGACCTTGTAACAAAAGGTTCCTTATGGGGTGATGAAAGAGGTTTTATGTTGATCCTTGAGAATAATCAAGATCTTATTATATCCTAAGAAACTATCTATGAGAGATAACATCTCATGACTAGTTGTAATATCAACAAGTTGGTCGATGTTAGGTAAATGAAAGTCATCCTTTTGGCAAGTGAGGTTGAGGTCATGAAAATTAATATAGAGGCAAAGTCCCCCTATGGGTTTGGTGATGGGAATGATGTTAAAAACCTATTGTGGAGATTCTATGGTTTGGATGAAATTTATAGATAAGAGTCATTTTAATTTTTATTTGACTAGGAGGGTTATGCGAGGGTGCATCTTATAAATTTTTTGCCAAATGGGCTTAACCTCAAGATAGGTGACAATATTATGGTGAGATATATAAGGGTCAATTATAGGCATATCTTGTTAATACCAAGTGAATTTGAGGCTTTGGTCATGAAGGAAGGAAGGGTGCTCTTGTTACTTCATGGAATCTAAATATTGATTAATCTTGACAATACTAGGGTTATCTTGAGTACCCAAGTTAACATCGATGGTGGATTTATTCAATATGGTTTAGTTCTCAAGAGGAATAAATTTTTGGATAGAAGAATCCCCCATACTGAGGTAGGTGATAATGGAATCATTATCCTGATGTTAGATGGTGTTGATGGTAGGAGAGTCTCTTTCCACCATTTTAGGATTGATGAGAGGAAGGATTTTAGTTTAGTCACCCTTTTAATAGGTTAGGGGACCTAAAATAATAATATTGATAAAAAACAATAGGAAGAATTATATTGAAATCCTTGTACTTTGAAGGAGGTTGGGTTTGTGAGGAGGGGATGCCTTCCTCAATGGTAGTGATGGGTTTTGGTGAATTGATGGGTTCTTCAAGTAGTACAAACCTAAGGCCAGATAAATCATGAGGTTTCTAGGTTTTGATAGTGGGTAACTCATGAGGTCCATGTTCATAAATTACAAATTCAAATCCTTTCTAGGTACACCTATGAAGGTATAATTTTGCAAATGTTTATTTATCTAGGTAGGAGAAATTAGAGGTAAATGGTCAGATACAATATCTAGTGGCAGAAGTAAGAAGTAGGTGATCAAGTCCCCCATAAATGAAATTAGTTTGATGGTTTTATTATTGGGGTCATAAATAGGATCATGGTTGGGTTTCTCATTCTCTTGGGGCATAGGGAAAAAATCCAAGTTAGAAAATAATACTTCCCTAGTGAGAGACATTGGACATGGGTTCCAAGGTGTCCTCTACATGGATCTAGGAAGAAGGGATAGATGAGCTTGTTAAAGCTTCATCAATGGTAGGAATGGAGGTATTATGTGTTTTAGTTGGTGGTGAGGTGGTGTTTTTGGTTGATGGTGAGGTGGATGAGAGAGGAAAAAGAACATCATTAGGTTGATATGTCATATTTAAAGAGGTAAAAGGACTAGGGTCAACTTTGATGGTAACAACTTTACCCTCATGTTTGAATTTAATGCATCGGTGTAAGGTAGAAGGGACATAACTCATGGCATAGATACAAGGGAATCCAAGAAAGGAAATGTATTATAAATCACCCTCTACAATGTATAATAGTTTGGGAATGGTATGAGGTCCCAAACAAGTATGGAGGATAACTATCCCCAAGATAGAGGCCATGGTGTCATTCAAGGAGTGAAAGACCACTATAGTTTTTGACATAATGTTCTAGGGAAGCTAGATTTGGTAATAAGCATGGGAGGAGATAATGCTGATACTATATCCTCTATAAATCATCACCCTTTTGATGTGGGTTTGATTGATAAATGTAGTGATAAAGAGAGGAGGATAAAAATCCTTAGGATGAGTGGGAGGTATCTTGAAATCTTGAAAGGTTATAAAGGAAGAAAGTTAGAGGGCTCCCACAAAGGGTACAAGAGGTTGAGGGTCATTTGGTTGAACCTCCACATATTTCAAGGCTTATATCAATGCTTTTTAGTGATGGGGTGAGGTATTTATTAGTTCATAAAGGATCATCTTCACCAATGTTTGGTGAATTTGCTTTAGGACCAATTGTTGGATGGATCTAGAGAGGATGGAAGGAGAGGCACCCAAAATGGTTATTTTGGGTTTTGATGATGGAACAGGTGAGGGTGAAGGTGTTTGGTTTTAGTTAAAATGTTGAGGGGTAGAAGGGTATGTCCATGGTATGGACAATTTGGCTTTTCCCTTATCTTTTTATTAGGCCCTAGATTGGGTGACCATATAGATAGTGTGGATTAAGGGAGATGTTGTTATAGATGGTTTCTTTGGTTCCTCCTCAATTTTAGATGAGATTGGAGGAGTAGGTAAGTGTTGGATGGGTTGAATTGGGGGTTGGATTGATAATGAATTCAAGGGAGGTTTATCTGATAATAGATCATCTTCATCTCATAAGTTGTGGATAAGTATTTAGAGAGCATTAAAATTCTCTATTTCATGTCCTGGTGTCCTATAGTATGAACACATCAAGTTTTCATTGAACTAATATGGTTTGGGTTTGGCGGGTTCAAAGGTTATAATAGGTGGTAAGGTCAAATAAGAGGTTTGCAATAACCTTTTTAAGATGGTCAAATAAGATTTAAGCAAAGGTGTTGGAGGAGATGGGTTTTTTGTCATAGGGGTGGGATCCTTCTTAGGAGTAGGCTTCATCATATAATCTATGGGTGGTTGAATGGTTTTGATAGGTGGTTTTTGTAGGGATTGTTTGGTTATGGTTGGTTTCAATGTGGTTGGTTCAGAGGTGGAAGGCTTGGATGATGAAGGTTTGGATATAGGTAGAGGTGGATAGGTTAGATAAAAATGATGGGGATTTGATTGTTTTGGTGGAATTAGGTGTAGGTAGAGTGAAAGGGGAAGGTTTATTATATGAAGAATAAGTAATTTGGATGGTATAAATATGGGTTCCTAAAATATAGGGTAAGTGTGAAGGAGGTGGGATAGCTCTAGTTCAAGGTGGGAATTTGGTTGGCTCCACCTTCTTAATGGGTTTGGTTGGGGTTGTCTTTGGTATATTTGATGGTTTTAAGTCCAACCTAAAATATGGGTGTGAAATAATAGGAATAGAAAGTACTACTAGGTTCTTTATGGGTTTGGTTAGAGAGGCATAATGTTATTGATAAACTTATATAGAGGTGGGTTGGATGGATCTCCTATAGTTTTGTAGGGAGAAGGGTTTGATGAAGGTATGGAGGTGATGATAATTTTAAGGGTGTATGAAATAGAGGTTGAAGTTTATATTTTGTTTTATTATGGTATCCAAAGATTATGCCAAAAGGTGGTTCTATCAAGGTTGGGTTGAGAGGTGAACTATAGAGTTTATACCAATCTAGAAAGAGGTTTATAGATGGGTTTGATTCCTTGGTCATTGGTTTCAAAATTTAAGCCCCTAGGTTGAGGTGAGAAAATTGTTTCCTCCTCCTTAATTTTGGTGGAGGCTTGTGTGATTTGGGAGGATGATTCCCCTAGTGAAGGAAAATATAAGATGACCTCTTATTTTGAGATAGTTTCCAAAGAGGGAATGGATGGTTCTAAAATAAGGGAAGAAGGTATGATGTCTTCAAGTGAAGAAATAGAGATGGTTGTTTCCTTTACTTGGGTGTTCAAAGAAATGGTAGATAATTCCACCATTTTAGTGAGTGGAGTGGGGGAAAACATAGTTAAAGTAATGGTTTCCTCCTTTGGTATTTCTATCAAAGGAGATTTAGATAAAACTAAGGTCTCATGAAGTGAAGAAAGAGGGTGGTTGATTCTTTTATTTAGGTTTGCAAAGGAATATAAGGTGAGTCCACCACATTAATAAGTGGAATGGAGGAAGAGATAGTTGAGGTAATGGTCACCTCAAAAATGGGTTCACTAATAATGACATTAATCATATGTGACTCATGAGACAATTTTGATTTGTTATTATGGGTAGAAGGGGCATTATTTGGAAAAGGTTTATGAAAGATGTCAAGGGACTGATTAGGAGGTGCATAAGGATTATCAAATGCAAGTTCTCCCTTATCAATCAAGCTTTGTACAAGGCTCTTAAAGGTATTTAACATACTAAAAACATGTCCAATAACATTATAAAAATAAGAATGGTCATTTTCATTGTACCAACTGGGCATAAGATGAGAAAAATCAAAGTGTTGGGGTGGTTTGAGAGGTGGAAGTTGTATGAAGTTTTCTTTGAGTAATTTATCCAAAACTAAAACATAAGAATCCCTTATGGGAGTATATTTTTTTGGATAAACTTATTTTTGGTTTTGGTTTGGTTATTTGGAAGAGGTATAATAGTTAGTTTGATTGGTTTCATTGACAGTCGGAGGAGGATCAATTTTAAGGAAAACTGAATTTGTGGATGCCTTTGGTTTGATATTGGGATGATTGGATTGATTGGTGGCTTTAGTGAAGGAAGGGTAATTGGATTTAATGATAGAATTATTATTTAATAGTTTAAATTTCCCCTCATAAATGTCTTAGATTTAAATTTTATGTTCCATGGTGAATGCCTCATCAAAAGTTCTGAAAGTTTGAACTTGAAGAATGGGGGCAATATGTTTGGCACAACCCTGAGAGAAGAGTATATACAGTATAAAACTACACAATTTTAGCTTTTAATAACTAAATTCTTTGAGAACCAATAAATACCCCCTAAAACATTCTTAACCATTAACCAACCCATCTTAACCCAACCAAATAACTATTCTCCTATTCACATACTACTATTCAAAAAGTATTATTCACTATTACTATTTACTATGGGGCCCACTATGACTATTCATGATTAAATGACAAGTGACATGGCATGTGACATGGTAAGTGACATAGAAGGTGATATTATAAGTGACATGGCTCAAAAGTGAGTTGGCTTTAGGTGGGACATCATACCCCACTTGGGACCCACCTCTAAGGTACCTCATGACATCATAAAGCACCAAAGGGCCCCTCTTTTGGAATGTGTCATGTTTTTCCCTATGGGGACATCATTAAACATGTTTTTTATCCTCATGCATGGATAATGATGCCAAAATTAATGGGGAACTTATCAAAAAAATGAAAGTAAGTGGTGCAAGTTATTTTCAACCCATATGAGCCCATGTGCATAATTTCCTCTCAATTTTGAACTCTTTAACAAGTTTGGAGAAAACCAACCAAGTGGAAGACCTATTAGATAAGTGGGGATCTCACCCCATTATATTTCATGACAATTCATGCACCCACATGGAGAATGGTGCAAAAATTCATGGGGTACATATCCAAAAGACAAATTAGCTTAGTGAAAAGTCATTTGGCCTCATTTGAGCCCATGTGTATGACTCCCACTCCAAATTGAACTCATATGCAAGGTGGGAGACAAACCAACATGGTATTAATCCCACCATCCTTATCCACTTTGTCATTTATGAGCCCACTTGAAGAAAAATGGTGCCATACTTCTGTTATTCCCTCTTTTGGCATGATTCTTCACAACAATTGCTATAAATACCCCCTTCTCCTTCACCAAAGGTTAAGTTAGTTTTGGTTGAAGCATTTTATTACAATTTTTGGAGTATCATCCACTTGTTAACAATGTCGTCATATTAGAGATAATATCAAGAAGAAATGAAAATCTACCAAAATCATCACAAAGCTTCAACAACATCATAAACAATCATCTTCACAAAGGGAAGGTAATATTTGCTTTTGTTCTTGCATTTCAATTCTTTATTTCCCTTTTGTCTTTCATTTTCTTGGTCTCAATAATCTTGACCCCTTGAAATATTTTTTTTCATCTCAGTTGTACCATTTTAACCCTTTTATATTCCTATTCCATTTATCTCTTTTACCCCATTCACCTCTTTGTCCCAATTACCCTTTTTTCCTCTTTACCATCTTTACCCATTTTTCCCCTTTGCCATATATACTCATTTTACCCATTTACCCATTCATATCTTTGTCTATTTTCAGCCTTAATGATTTACCCAACCAAACTAAACGATCCTTTTGATCTTTATCATCAAGTTACCAAACCAAAAATCACCATTTGACCTTAACCAATTTTTAGCTCTAGTTGATTTAGATTAGTCATCTTCTAAGCAAAGTATTTAACTTTATTATGATAAACTTGGACATTTTATGTAATATCATTGTATTTAACTTTATTTTATGTTATTTTATGCAAATAATTTCCTTTTAATTCACAATCTCAAGTGTTTAAAGTAGGTGGATTGACAACCTCCTAGGAAGCTTTAGCTTCTAGGATCTAGCTCACGCAAAGCAATTCATCCATCTACTTGCCTAACAAACAAGTGTGTGATAATGATTTATTATTGTATTTCATCCTTAAAATCCAAATAAGAGCTCTCACAAAGTCTAGAATTCAATACATGCATCTCGTAACAGGTTTTTCTACACACCCTCTTAATTAGTTTCTTTCTTTTCAAAAATAAGAAAAAAGCAAAAAAAAATAGATAGAAACATTTTGGCACACCTAGTAGGACCCTTTAATTTTCTTGGGTTCATATAGGTTTTAGGAAATTTAGGATTTAATTATTAAAATTAATTTAGTTTCATTCTTATAAAATTATGCTTTCTTTCTTTCTTTACAAAACATAAGTTTTAGTTGCATTTTTTTAGAAAAGTTTAAAATTCATTTTCCTTGTATTTCTAAAAAAGAAATAAAAAAATAAAAAAAGATAATTCATTATAGTATCATGATTGAATTTTCATGTTGCATGTAGGTTAATTTTAGTTTTTATTATCTTCATTGAAAATAAATCAAAAAAAATCTTGTGGGATTAAAATTAACTTGCATACATAGTTTGCTTGTTTGTTTAATTAGCTGATGTAGTTTAATTTAAGCAAAGAAAAATAACCATAGTGCACAAATGTTACACAAACCAACACACTTGTACTAAAAGAAACATAAAACACACTTGAGACAAGGCCTGACTAGGATTTAATCATCAAAGGAATAACCAACTTATCTCTCTAGTTGAGTATAAAATTTGGATAAATGGCATAAAGTCTAAGAATCTACACTATTTATATTATTTTTATGTGAGGGGAGAAATCCCAAAGTATCAAGCCACATATTTTATCTAATACAAACTTCTTTTTTATCACCTAAACGCAACCCAAAACCTAACATAGATTGATTTTTAGGACCTATTTAATCCAATTTATTATTCACACTTTTTTAAGGCATAAGAGAAAAGAGAGATATAAAATAATCCTAAGACTTAAAATGATCTTAATTAATGCATTTTTTCCTTGAATCATTTTTTATTTCTCTTTGTTTTGATGTGTGAGAACATATCATTCCTTTCCCATTTTCTCGTACGGTTCTTACTCACCAACAGTGAAGGGACCTTGAGAAAAAAAACTCACCACCAAGTTAACCAACCTATTACACCTTGTCACCCATATAACACATTTCCAAACCCTTGGACTCCCCTTACTCTCTAGGAATCCCTATTTAGGTAGTCCCAAGAGATGCATATTTTATTGCTTTCGAAAACATTAATCACATAGCCTTACAGCATTATCTTAGAACTACATCTTACCATATCTTGGTTTCAACCCCACCTATAGATATGACTTATGGTATGCCTCTCCAAATCATGAGGATTACCTCCACTACCATAGGTACTACTCAACCTTTAGTTACCCAAGCCCTAACTTCAACCAATAACCCCCTTGAGGTTACTACTCAAAATCAACCAACCCAAACTACCACTACCCTTATACTACCTATCAATCACTCCTGCACAATAGGAGTGCCTACCTCTATCACTACCCATATCCCTCTTATTACCTCCAACCTATCAAACACTACTCTATTTTAAATCCTTGTGGTGTCCATACCCTTCATGTTACCACTGATTAGTACAAAGGTCAGTACCCTTCTATCAACTACTAACCCAACTACCACTCCTACCTAACAACTGACCCTTATTTATCTCCATAATCCACAAGGGTATATGCTTACTACCCAACCATTGAAATCTAAATACAAATATATCCATTCTAATCAACCATTGGAATCCACATACCAATGTGTCGCAACCTCTCTTCCTTCCACCCACTATCAACATGTCTCTCAACCACCACCGTAAGATGCATCTTATAGCGTCCCAGGCACTCAACCCCAAATAGACTTCATGAAGATGATCATGGAAAAAAATAATACCATTGATTCATCCATATCCAAAACCCATAATCTCTTATATTATGATCAAATTTGGAATGAAAATATTCACCCTTCAATCCCTATCAGACCTTATCTAGCCCAGTGGGAACTTTCAAAATTTACCAAGTTTAACAGTAAAGAAGACCCTCAACAACATTTAAGAGTGTTTATACATTCACGATACTTGATTTCCTATAATGATGCTCTTATCCTCTATACCTTTCTTATGTCATTGTCCAAGATAGCATTGGATTGGTATAGTTCCATACCCAAACATTTCATCTTCTCCTTCAACTAACTAGCCCAAAAATTCTTGGATCAATAATCCAAGAAAGTTTCCATTACCAACATCTACTCCATATAAAAGTTAGAGAATGAGTCCATTACCAATTTTTTGGCTCATTGGAAGAACCTAATTATCCAAATTTCATTTTCCTTGCCTCAAGTTCAATTTATAAATCTCTTTACTCGGGCATGTGCATAGCATATCTCATCCACATTATGTGTTTAAATCTTATAAACATTTGATGAAGCTTTTACCATGAGTCACAAACTAGAGAACAAATCCATTGATGAAGGAAAGTTAAAGTTAAAAAAAATAACTTAACTTACAATCCCAATGATCCCTCTTCTTCTAAGCCAAACCACAAAACTAATCCCAACACCAAAAAAAAAGTATCCACCAATGATATTATCCTCAAAGATGCACCTCCACCATATAATAACAATAAAAACCTAAGGAACCAAACCTCCAAATCCTCTAATTATTCAAAACAAAACCAAAAGAACTAAACTTGTAACAATCATAAGCAATTAAATCTACTTAGGGAACCCTATGCTTCTATTTTTTTAAAGTTATTAAAAGCTAATATCATCCAACTTCCACCAATTAAACCACCCCAATAGTTTGATGTTTCTCACCCCATGCTAGTTTTGTATAATCAAAATTACCATTGTGCCTTTCATCAAGTTATAAGACATAATATCAATAGGTTTAGTACCTTTAAATACCTTGTCCAATCCCTCATTGACAAGGGGGAGATTAGATTGGATAACCCCAAACCACCACCCAACCAAGACCTTGACATATTTAGGTAACCTTTTACAAACCATGATCCCAAAAAAAATGAGAGTAACAACATTGAATTCTCTCCTTACACCTGTACCATTAACATTGTTCTTGACACACTCACTGATAAATAACCCATTCACCAATCTACCAATCCCCCTCCACTAATTAAAGTAAAAAAATTATCTTCTACCACTTTGTAAATCCAAATAGAGGAACTAACTATATCCACACCTTTGATAGAGGTTACCATACCTATCTCCCCTATTATAGAACCATCCATTCCATCTTTGGAAGCTATCTCACAAGAAGAGATAACTTCACCCACCAAACCTTTAATTTTGAAACCTTCTATAAAAAAAAGAGACAAAATCAAGGGAACAAATCCAAAACCTCTAACCTCTTCTTTGGTAGACCAAATTAGCCTTTTTAAACCAACCAAAACCTCCACCTAACCAAATAAAACTTCCTCCAAATTAACCTACCCTCAAACACCTAAACCCACCAAGACAACTAAAGTAACCAAACCCCCTCCAAAACCATCAACTAAAGCAACCAAAGAGGTAAAACCACCCAAAGCATAATATTTTACCTCTCTCAAACTTGCCCTCCATTTTGGGTCCTCATCCCCCTACCTTGAATATGAAGCTCATTTTTTACCAAAACCCCACCACCTCTATTGGTTACACCTTCACACATGTTTTTTTACTGCAACTCTTTTTTACTACACTAGTGTTACCTAAATTATCTACCTTGCCATCCTCCACCTCTACCTAATAAACCATATTTCCTAAACCAAAACTGGCAACCAAATGTACCACCTTACCCAAGACACCTATCACCAAACCTACTTCCAAATAACCTTCTACCTCAACACCCAAAACAAAAATTGATAAACCTCTAACACCCTTAACTAAGTATTACCTAACCATTATCCAATAGCTATTGAAAACTTCTTACTTGAGCTTAACACCCATAAAACCCTTTGATACCTCACATCCCAAGCCATCATGGTTCAATAGTAATTTGATTTATTCATACCACAAGAGACTTGGCCATGATACAAAGAATTGTAAAGCACTCAAAAATCTCATCCACTACCTTTATGATGAGGATGATATATTAATAATTGATCCTCCTATGTTACCCATATCAACCCAAACAATATCCATACCTTCTCAATGCTTACCCACTCCTTCACTCTCACCTAAGAATGAAGACAAGTATGACCACTCTACTACCTCACCCTCTCCTTCTATCCATACTATCAATGTGGTCACTAGATCACATAAAATGGATAAAGGGAAGGTTAAGGTGTCCATTCCTTAGACATATTCCTCTTTAAATTCCCAAGTGAACCACACCCAACAATCTCCATCTTCAATAAAATCTAATGTGTCTATCTTAGGTGCCCCATAATCTAAACCTTCATACCCTAACCCCTATTCAATATCTATCCAAAAATCTATCCTTAAATAGCTTCCCCAGACCCCAACAAAAATGAGCTAATTTATACTTCTCCCCCTCACTTTAAAGTGGCGTTCTTGGTGGGACTGCACCCCACAAATTTGATCAAATAACACCTAAAAGTAACATACTAACCACTATCATGCATAATGTTGGAGTGTGGAAGTAAAAAAGGTAAATATTTGAGAAAAAAAAGATTATTTTTTTAGAGTTAATTGTTTTTTTTCTCAAGACTATGTAATTCAGATCCTAACTCATCCTAACTCAACCCAACTCACCCTAACTCAGATCTCCACTTAGCCTGACTTGACCCAACTCACCCTGACTCAGATCCCAACTTGAATTGACTTGACCCAACTCACCCTAACTCAAATCCCAACTCAACCTGACTTGACCTAACTCACCCTGACTCAGATCCTAGATCACCTCAACTCAGATCCCAACTCACCCTGACTTGACCCAACTCACCCTGACTCAAATCCTAACTCAACCAAACTTGACGCAACTCAACTTGACTCAAATCCTAACTTGGAATGAATTGACCTAGCTCACACTAAATCAAATCCCAACTCACCCTAACTCAGATCCCAACTCACCCTGACTCAGACAAGATCACCTTAACTCACCTCTAGCTCACCCCGACTCACCTTTGGCTTGCCCTGACTCACTTTTGAAGACTAACTCGACTGTGTGAAACCTGTGAATAAAAATCTATTTTTAAATGCTTAGTTTGGGGTCATATGGACTCTATTTAAGATTATTTTTTTAAAACCATGTGTTTTTTCCTAAATTTTTAGAATATGACATTAGTTTAACTTCAAGTTTCATAGAGTTTTTACAAATTTTTGAAAATATATTTGGATGTTTCTAATCTAACACATTTTATTTTGGGGTGATGCCTTAAGGATATATATGTAACCAGTAGATTTCAAATTTGATAAATCATGTTTTAGACCACCTTTTAAATGCTTTTAAAATGAATTATGAACTTTGTTTTGGTCCTTAATGAAATATTTATAGGCTTAAGTGAAGGATTTCAAAGTTACAACTTAAGACCAAGGGGTAAAAATAACACCACCACATCTTTTATTTAGGGTTAAAATTGAACACACTTGTCAATTTTTAATTTCAATAGTTGTTTAATTAGAACTTGTTTGGAAAAAAAGAACGTTTGTGCATGTATGCTCTTCCATTTATCCCCTTTAGGGAACCCTTAGAATAAAAAATCCCATTCCTATTACAAATTTCCTAGTCTAAAGCATAGAAAGAATGTCATCTAAAGCACTCCCCAAAAACTTAAAAAATTATTGGGTGACCTTAACATAACCCTAAAGTATTTTTTTTATGTTTTCTTTCATTTCATTGCATCTTGGCTTATGAGGGGGACTTCATCACCTCCCATGAGCTCATTATGAAAGCTTTGACCTAGGGTTTCATGTTCCAACATTGACTTCTTTTGGCTCCATATTGGATTTACACATGAGACATAGTGTTACTTTAGATATCACACTACACTAAGAAAACAACAAGATGTAGTGGTTTCAAAAAGGACTACACATTTTTATAACAAGCCAAGTGATATAGACCTAAAATCTATGATTTTATTTTGTATTGTTTTACGTGAAAGTCATTGTGCAATTGATTCTCCTATAACATTTGAAAAATTGTAGATCATAGATAAATCCCCATTTGTCATGGAAGTATTATTGGTGTAAGGTGCACCTCAAGGTCCATGTCACAGTACTATCATTTGAGAGAAGTGGGGGTGTAAAAACACTACTATATAATGTGCATTTACTTTTTGATGAACACTTAAAATCCTCTCAAATGATGTATATTGATGGATTCTAACAATACTAAGCAACCTTGTTAGTTTAGGATCTAAGAGAGATTAATTAGTTAGTTTTATCCTAGATTAAAGTATTGTTTGGAGTCAAAACTTGGTGTAAACAAATGATAAAAACCAAAAAATATGGTCCTCATTTTCCTTTGAACAAATAGGTGTTATGGTACCCACGTGAAATCATCAATTTGCCTTGTTCAAATTTCATCAAAACTTGGAGTCATATCATCCACTTTAGCATAGTTATGTTACCTAATTGAGTCTAGACCTTTACCGAAGTTTTTTAAGTCCTTCATTTATAATCTAAATTCAAAATTACATGTTTATAAGTTCATAGGGTTGATGTGTTAAGTGGGTTCACCATATTCACTAAACTTGAGGGAACATAGGTTCAATTTCCAATTTGGTTTGAAGGTTGTTTAAGACTCATAATCATTATCACCACTTGATAGACTTAAGTCATTTTTTGCTAAAGACTTGCACTTTGAGTCTATACACCAAAACATTTTGAGTCAAGAAAGATAGTGTTATGCTATCAAATTTGTGGGAAATAATCTTTTCCTTAGAGATTTTTTGAAACAAGCATTTTATCACATCTTTTGGGTATTCTAGCATTGTTATGTTGCCTAAAATATTTTAGATATTGTTTTATAGGCCCTCTTACATATAGTTCAAATTTGTTCCTACATTTTTAGACCAATTTGAGTGTACCTTTGTGAACCTTTATCTACCACAATTACATCATTTAATTTTTGTCTAGCTTATTTTTCAAAAGAACTGAGTTCTATACCATTATTTATGAGAAAAATAAATTATCTCTAAAGTGCCTTTTCTTTCATACCTTATACCTAATTGTTTGAGTCCATGTCCAAGAATCAAATGCCTAGTTTTTGTTAGAAGTGTTTCAAATCTGTTAGATTAAACCTTTCATCTATTTCAAAGTCTAGCTTTTGATGCCATTTGGCCAAGAGTCCTAGCACATGCCTTGTTTGAGCCTAGATTTTTACACTACATTTAGCCAAAAGACCTAGCAACTTTTACTTTTCTAGATTAGACTGATCTAAAACACTTTGACTTTAGAGTTTTGCATTTGATTTTTGGTCTATTTACTTGCTTATCTTTGTGTGAAACGTGAAGCATTAGATACTTAATGCTAGATTATTTCCTCACAGATCTTTGCATAAACCTTTTAATCCTTTTAAAGAATCTAGACCAAGTTTTAACATCAAATTTTAGGCATTGATTTTTTATAACTCTCTTCCCTTTATCCTACAAAAAAAATTACTATGGATTTCAACATGTATTCCTATACTCATAGTGGACTCATGTATAATCTAGGGATTAGTAATGTGGTTGAATAGGGAGAAATGGTGAAAGACCCCTACGCAAATAATATTAATTATGAGATGGATACTTATCCATATTATAATACTCAATTAGGGGAACAAACCCAAGATCCATTGGCTAACTATTTGGTTAATACCCCACCTTATTTAGAATGAGAATAATAACAAATCTTACAATACCTAGATACAATACCCGCAATTGGCAAACTAGTTATTTAACAGTCATGCTCTACTGATAAGCCTTCCACATATGATCCATTTTTATTTGATCATCATTTATTGGAGAACAAAGATGAGATTTTGGTTAGAGCCATAGAAGTAAGGGCTAAGTTTCTATCAAAATTCCCTCATGAGAATTTACCAAGCCTAGTAAGAATGCCCCACAACACAGTTTATGATCAACAAGATTCTTGTATAAATCTTTTGGCTCTAGTCCAAACAATATATCAGGACCCTAATATGCCTAATAAAGGAAAAAACCTCATGGAAGATCACTTTAACCAAATATAGATGACATATCAAACCTACCTAGATCTAGCACATAATTTCAATTAGATGACCATGGTGAGAAAACCTCTTATTGACTTAGTTCCTTCAATAAGAGTTTTGATAGAGTTAATTGGTAAAGATAATCAGATTTCATACCCATTCATGCAAAACACTTTGATACATAACTTGTTTCATATTCCCATTATTGAATAAGTTTCTTCTACTTCTACATAGAATAATGAGCAAAATATAGTGGAAAATATGTAAGTAACATCTAATCCAAATCAAAGTGGTACTAACACACAAACAACTAGTCAATAGCATGTGCCTATAGTTAATACCATGTGTGGACCATCATACTAGGGAGAAAAATTTTCTACATCCCAACCTCAACTAGCTACTTCATCAACCATGCAACCAATAGGATTAGGTAGTCAAAAAACACCCAATGTCACACCTCAATAATATAATGTGACGAATCCTACTCCTCTTCAACAAGGGACAAGTAGTATTCCACAAAAGTAGGCACAATATAATGTACCAAAAAATAGAGGCTGAATATATTTCCACATCAACAAGTTGCAACTAATGTTCCACCTCATCAGGTAATGGCAAATACACCTCTTGAGTCACAGACTAGTGTACCAATCCAAAACCAAACAATGACTAGCTAACAATGTATAAATATTGGTTAGTGATAGATGTTGAATCTTAAACATGATTTCATTTCCCATGAAGTATTCATGCAATAATGAGGCTTTAATGTTTGTAATGTACCTATTGGACAAAAATTAATTTATAATGTGCCACAAGTTTAGAGACAGGGTCTTGATTCACAAGTTCTCACTCAACAATAAGATTTGATTAGTTGACAACATGTCCCTTTTCAACCATAGCAGGCACAATATAGTTATATCTCTCCATCCCAACCAAAAAATCCTCCAGTTTAAACCTTTATAGCCAATCCAAACCATAATATTGCATAACCAAATGTGTAATTCCAAGTACATCCTAATCTACATATGCATATTCTTGGTCTATTTCCCAACTAAACTAATGTACCCTAATATATATATCCAGCATACCCATGTCAAATTGTCCCACTTGTGACCTCCCAACCATCTTCCCAAACAAATATTCTCCCTTAAACTAATGTTCCTTCTATTTTTCCTATCTTAAGAATTGTAATAGATGAAGGATGTAATTGATGACATTCAAGTTAGGAAATAGACTAAAAGTTTAAGTTGGGTGATGTGTGTTCTTATCCATTCAACATGGAGTGCTTGTAGATACCATTTCCTCTAGGATATGAACCACAAAAATTTGACAAATATAAAGGGAATGGTGACCCTAAAGCCCATTTAACTAAGTTCTTTGTTGCATGTCAACCAGTGGCATATAGAGATATATACCTTTTATTGTTTCTAAGAAGCTTGGTTGGACAAGCCTTGGAGTGGTTTTTAAAGTTGTCAAAGAATTTAGTAATAGATTTTAATTATTTTTTTGATATGTTTATGCAACACTTTTCCCATAATGTCAAACATGATATTTCATTGGTTGACTTAACATAAGCAAAACAAAAGGCTAGTGAGAGTTTTGTAAGTTATCCATAGTGATGGAGATCCCTTAAAAGATGATTGACCCACAATTTACCAGATAAGTAATTAGCTATTGTGTTTACTAAAAAATTTCATAGTGAGATAACTTATCATCTAGAACTACAATGTGCATATACTTTCAAGGAGATCATCGAGAAAGGCTTGTTGATTGAGAGAGACCTTATTAATAAAGGGATCATCAAGCTTATGTGAACTAATCAAAATCAAGATACCAATCAAGAAAGTAGCCAAAACCAACATCCAATCCAATCACAAGCATCATAACCAACATAATCCAATAACCAAAATAGACCTAATAAATTAAATCGCAATAAGAATGTTATGGGTAATGAACTAACTGAGTCACATCATGTCCAAATAGTGCAAACATCATCTGCACCACCTTTTCAACTTACTCCTACCCAATAAAATCTCTAACCAACACCAAAATCACAACCAAGACCCATGTAACAAATGTAGTAACCTTTACCATTACAAACCCCTCCTCCAATGAGAAATATACCTATGCATCATGTCTTTAGTGACCTGGGAGAGCCTATTGAGTCTATATTTCACAAACTTGCCACTACTAATCTGATTAGTTGGCATATACCAAAACATTATCCATAAGGCATTCCTTATCTTGATTGGTACCATGAAAATGAATTCTATGAAAATCATCAAGTCAATGGGCATAATCTATGAAGATGTGTGTAAATCAATCATTTGATTGATAATATGTTGGAGAATGGGGAGATAAGATTAGATAATGGTGCTTCTACCTCTAGTAAAACTCTTGGGATTTATCAAAACCCCTTTCCCCAACATAACACATAGTAGTAGCATAACAATTAGCAACAACAACAACACTGACTGGTGCAACAACAAAATCAATAGTATCAAAATCAAAGGTTGAACTAGTAAAACTAGGAGAATCAACAACAAAACCCACAACATCAAAATAATGGATAAAACCAAGGTTAGAATGGTAACAACCAAAAAACCTACCATGTAGTTGCACATGACTATAATAGGGTTGTAGGTCATATTTTAGGGAGTAGTATTAATATCATCTCCATTAATCTTATACTAAGCACTAATCAATCTTGACCATTATTAAATAATAACACTCAACCAAATTATAGGATAATCATTCTTTGACCAAGGACCACACATAAGTGAACCAAAAAATTAATAATTCCACTTTTATACTTTATACCGATAACTTTCCCTTCCCATGTGACCACATATAAGTGTACCAACAATCAAGACTTGTCCTATCTGGTCCCACACCATTCTTAGTATTTTTTAGCAATCATGGTCCAACATCTAATCCTTATTATGCAATCACAAATTAGAGTTCAAATATTACTATCCCAAGCCCATAACCATCTACCACTTTCCTCATTATCCAATCAACAATTCATCCTGAAAATAAACCATTCACCATTGACCAAGACAAGAAGTTTGATATTACAAAACAATTACAGAAGACACCAGTAAAATTTTTTGTTTTATATTTTCTATGAATGTCAACAATCCACAAGAACATTTTGAATGATTTTTTAACCCAATCCACTATTTCTAGTGACATATCCCCTGATAAATTTCAAGCTTTGGTTAGACACCTAGCTCTAGCCCAACAAGTCACATTCAACCAAAGTGATATGTCTTCCCTTGGCCCATTCCATAATAATCCATTATACATAGAAGTTTATATAAATTGGAATAAATTGAAATATGTCTTTTAAATAATGGATCAAGCCTCAACATAGTGTCTCTAAAGATCATTAATCTTCTTGGGTACATAATGGTAAATCTCCAACCAAAAACAATAATAACCAAATCCTATGATAATCAAGAAAGAGAATTATAAGGCACCATTAGCTTACTAGTTATCATTGGACCTTTGACCCATGATACACTTTGACATGTGTTTGATCTTAATTTTCCATATAATATACTTTTAGGTAGGCCTTAGTTACATGAGATTCATGTAATCCCATCAATTCTGCACCAATGTATCAAGTTCTCCCACTTAGGGATGGAAGTGAATATTTTAGGAGATTTACACCCATATGAACACTGTAAACATCTTGAGGCTAAGTTTCAAAGCTATAATTACCAATACCACATGAATTCAAGTTCTAATTAGGATAAATGAAAGGTCATACTTATTAATCCTCCATAATATAATTATATAGATCTTAATACCTTGGATTCCCTTTCCCACATGCCACCCCCTAAAGCTTCCAATCATTTCACCATTTTAGATAATGGCCTAAGGGAGTATGAGACCCATGATACCTTCCATATTTTTAATCTTCATTAGAATCCAAAGACCTTTGGGTGACCTAAAAATACTCCACACATACATTGGCAATAAAATAATAAAGATAAGGGACCTGTCATGTTTGTACCAACATCTAATTTAGAACCAGACCCTCTTAAAGGGGATGAATCATGGTTGTACAATGACAACCAAGATAATTATTATAAAATTTCAAAGTATCCTATTCCCAATAGGATCATAGATCATCAAGATTATGAAGGAAGAGGCCTTAGACCAAATTAACAAGGAACCATTGAGCCAATTTCCATGACTAAGTAAAAAAGACCCTATGGACTTGGATTTAAACCACCTAGGGGTGACCCCACATATATTATTTGAGTTCCATTAGTAGTGGATAGTGATGATGATGTTGAAAATGAATTAGAGTCTCATCATAGCCTCACCTTTGATAAACTAGCTGAGACTAACATGTTCAATAATAATGCCATTTATACCCTTACATCATTCATTCATCACAACCCATTACCATTATATTATCCCCAACTGATAGATTAGGACCAATAAGAATCCAATTTACTAATTGATGAGATTCATAATGATGAGGCATTCTATGAATTTATAGGCCTTAGAGACAATTATCTATTGGGAGATCATAAATTAGGATTCTCAATTACATTGAATCCTAAAGCCTATTTTGGAGACTGGGTGAACACCATTAGCTAAAAATAAATAAATAAAACATTGAGGTCCCCAAGTGAAAACCTTTTTAAGGTGATTTTTGACTAGGAAAAAAGTAAAGATAAAGGTCATTCTAGTGGTAAAAACCTATTTTAGGCACCATTAGATGGGGGTGTTTATTATTCTTCAAATTTAGACCAAAAGACCACCAATGATGAACTTGCCTATGGATCCAAGTATAGTTTTTCATAACAACAAGTATTTGATCAAATTATTCAAGAATTACTTATTATTTTAATCACATATCTATATATTCCATTAGGGGACTCAAATTCATCATGCCTAGGAGATATTGAAGAGCAGGTCCTAATATAAGACCGTGATATAGTCCAATAGTTCAATTCTTTGCCTACTATCCTAAAAGATGGTTCAAACCTTATATTCAGATATACAATAGAGGTAAACATCAAGACTTCATCAAACCTTAAATTTATAAAATCAAGCATGTCCGTCACTAAGGATGAATGTGAAGTCTTTATAGCTATATTGAAAGAATTTATAGATATCTTTGCATGGGCTTATTCTGACATGCTAGGTTTAGACCCCACCTTAGTTGTACACCACCTTATGGTCAATCCGGATGCCAAACTGGTGAAATAAATTATACATAATATGCATCCTCGCATTACTATCTTGGTAAAGAAAGAGTTGAAAAAACTCTTAGAAGTAGGATTTACTTGTTCCATTGACTACTCAGAATGGATATCTAATGTTGTACCTATTACTAAAAAACTTGAAGGAATTATATTTTGTACTAATTTTTGAGACATAAATAATTCTTATCTTAAATATGAATTTCCATTGTCTAATATTGACATAATCATCAACTCCACAACAATTTATGAAATGATTTCACTCATGGATGGCTTTTCAGGATACAACCAGATTAGAGTAGCACCAAAAGATCAACATAAAACATTGTTCACCACTCCATGGGGAACATTTTTTTATAAGGTAATACCATTTAGTATTAATAATGTTGGAGATACATATAAAATGGCCATGACTATAATATTATATGATATGATTCATCTTATTGTTGAAGACTATGTCGATGACATATTAAGAAAATCCAAAACTAGGGCTGACCATCCAACAGTGCTACGTAGGATATTTGAAATATTGTGGGAGTACAAATTCAAACTCAATCAAAATAAATGTGTGTTTATAGTAACCTAAATTAATTTATTTGGCTTCATTATGTCTTGTAGGGGAATTGAAGTCGATTCGACCAAAGTCCATGCTATAATCGAGATGCTACCACCAATCAATTTGAAGCAACTCCATAGTTTATAGGGAAAGATCCAATCAATTTAATGCTTCATCTCTCAGTCAGTATCCAAGTTTCATCCATTTACACATATTATAAATAATGGATTTACATTTCACTAGGATGACCACTACCAAATAGCTTTTCAATAACCCAAGGACTATCTAGTTAATCCACCTATTTTGTTACCTCCTATGCCAAGAAGGTCATTCTTATTGTATCTATCAGCTACTGATAATGCCTTGGGGGTACTTTTGGATCAACATGATAACAATGGAAAAAAGTATGTAATATACTACTTAAGCTATACCTTGGTCACATATGAACACAACTATGCACCTATTGAAAAATCTTATCTAGCCATGGTATTCATAGCTTAGAAACTATGCCATTACATGTTAAAAAATAAAACCATGGTCATTTCAATAGTAGATCTGTTTAAGTACATACTATCTAGAATATATTTTACAAGGTAGAAGGGCCAAATAGATAATGCTTCTTAGTGAGTTTGACATAGAGTATGTCAATCAAAAAGTAATCAAAGGATAGGTCCTAGCAAATCAACTTACTAAAGCACCCCTTACAAACACAAAGCCAATCACATTTCATTATCATGATGAATCTATAATGACCATCACTGACACACCTCTTGGGGAGTAGCACTATAATATATATTTTGATGGTTTATTTACTATACAAGGATCGAGGTAGGTCTCATATTTATTACACCATAAGGGGATCTAATCCCTAAATCATTTAAAAGCAATTTTACTTATACAAACATGGCTGAGTATGAATCACTTATCATAGGACTTCAATAAGTAAGACAATGGAATTTATATCATCTAAAGGTTCATGGTGATTCTCAATTAATCATCAATCAGGTCATAGACTATTTTTAGACTAAAGATGACAAGTTATTTCCATATAAGGCTATGGTCGATACCCTAAAGCAACAAATTATAAATATCCAATTTGAGCATATACCAAGGGCTAGTAAGAGAACTACAAATGCCATGGATATTATTGGCACTCTAATTCAACAAATAGACCAAGCTAGAGAGTATCAGTTCCTTGTCAAGAATTTGTTAGTGCCAGTTCATGAACCTTCAACCATTGCAATGATTTTTGATATTGTTGGTCCTAATTCTATCTAGTACTCAAACCTTTACAACTACCTTCATAACCAAATTCTACCATCCAATCTATCTTGAAAACAAATGAAATCCTTTATTCATAGTTTTACTCATTATACTCTACTTGGATCCACCCTTTACCATCATAGTTTTGATGAAACTTTACTTTGTTGTTTAACTTTGACAAAGTCTATGCTAGCATTAAGAAAAGTTAATGAAAGGGTATGTGGACCTCATTTTAGTAGGATATTAGTATCCAAATATCTTTTTTATATTGGTTATTATTGGCCCATGATAGATGTAGATGCAACTGCATATGTAAAGAAGTGTGACAAATGTCAATGGCATGCTAATCTGATTCATGCCCCAACCCAAAATCTAAAACCAATGTTGACACCATGGCCATTTACTACATGGGTTCTTGACCTCATTGATAATATCAACCCCACTTCATCTGATAGCCATAAACATATCCTTACTATCATTGAGTATTTCACTAAGTGGTTTGAAGCTATACCCTTCACTTACATGACTAGAAATTAAATTTCCAAGTTCATCTTCAAACATCTCATTTGCCACTATAGTATCCCCTTTGAAATTATATCTAATAATGGAGGATCATTCAATAAAAAGGATGTTGACAAGATATGTACCAAATATAACATCACACAACATTTTTATATAGCATATTACCCTCAAGGTAATGTCCAGGCTAAAGCATCAAACAAAACCATTGTCAATATTCTCAAAAAGATTATCAATGATGCCAATAATGATTGGCACCTGTAGACATTCCCTACTTTTTGGGTATACTATACCAATCATCATACTCCTATAGGAACCACTCCATACTCACTTATTTATGGTACTGAATCCATCCTTGCCATTGAGTTCAAATTACCTTCCCTACACATATCTTTCAAACATGTTCTAAATGGTCATGACTATCAAGTATCTCACCTACAAGAGTTATACCTACTTGATGAAAAATTCATAGCTATGCTCAATAATCTTCAAGCATATCAGAACTGCCTCAAAGGCCACTATAATTGACATATCAAATATATAGATTTTAAACTTGGTGATCTTGTTCTTAAAGAAAACCAAAAGAATACCATGGCAGAGAAGAAGGATATAGATAAATTCAAACCAAACTAGATAGGGTCTTTCATCATTACTACAAATTATGGATCAGGGGCATATAGGCTTGCCACACTAGATGGAGAGGAACTTCTTGAGTTGATGAGTATTATTCACCTCAAGTAGTGCTATGCTTGAGGGATAAGGTGTATTCTTTATAAAGACCATTTCAATGGTGCCATTTTATCACTATTATTCTTTATACAAATATCATTCTTATCCATCCTTTTAGCCTTATCCATTTTACCTTTCTATTTTATCAATAAAACATGTTCTAAAACCTAGCCCATATGACCTTGATTTTTGCCATTTGTTATACATTTTTATCACTGAGAAATCTGATTAATTTCATCAGTTGTTTCAAGTAATTTAGACAAAAATCATATTTTGGAGTAGTATGATACAAGTTTTAGCAATTGTATCCTTCATTTGTTATTCCTTTCTTATCATCGGTATTGTTACTAATTATAACTACCTTTGGGTAAATTAGTACTATTGATCCATGCCATTGTGTCCTAGTTATAACCACCTATGGGAAAATGAGGGACAATATTTATTTATTGAGCCTTAACATACCAACTTTCCACTTCCTATGCCATATTGTGCCTTTTTACCAACTATGCCTATTTTGTTTGAATTGACTACTACACTAGTCAAATTCCTCCACTATAGGGAATAACTATAGTGACTTGAGGTCCTACTCTAAGAATACATAGGCAACACTCGATACTTGTTGAGGTCAACTTAGTCACCCTTTCTACCACCTTCTTTCCATTTTGTGAGAAACCTAAGTTTGAACGCTCTCACCATTTTTTGAGCAACCTAAGTTTGAATGCTCTCACCATTTTGTGATTAACCTAAGTTTGAATGCTCTCATCATTTTATGAGAAACCTAAGTTTTAATGCTCTCACCATTTTGTGGGCTTCAACCATTTATTGTCTTATCATTCTTGATCGAGTTGAGATACTTTAAAAATTATAAATACATTTGTAAAAATGGTAGAAAATAACAAAAACACTAACCACTTCTTTGCCTTAAGGATTCTGGGAACCCTTATTAAGTTGTAATAAAATCACTTTTTTCTTAGTTTCCCCATTTTTTTGCCTTTTTCTCTTATGCACTTGATATTTTGTAAGACCATTCCTATTCTTCTATCACATCTATTCTATTTTTTTCATTAGTTATCACATTCTTCCCATTCCTTGGTAGAACTACATTTGGCCTAAATTTTTTATTGGATATTACATCCATGGAACTATGTAAGCAATATTCACTTGCCTAGTACATATAGAGATAGCTCAACTACCTCCTTCCATTTATTTTATTCCCCCAGTTTGTTTGTTTGTTAAGTTGTCACCTATTTTTTAGGGGCAATGTTTGTATGGTTTTTATTACATTATTTTTTATTTGTTTATGCTTATTTTATTTATTTGTCTACCTATTTGTTTGCTTTTAGTATTGTTGCCTTGATTCAATATATGTGTTTTCATTAGGTGATTCATTTTGCATACCTATACTTGAATCCATCCATATTCATCTTCTAACATTGACATCATGGTTTTTATCATTCGTGCATTATTTTCTATTTGAGTTTTGGATTACGGGAGTCAGTCCTTATACATATTTTAGCCAATTCTTCATGATATTATACTATGATGCCTACCAACACCTGATATAAAAAAACTTATCTTCAATAATTCTATTCAATAATGGTGGAATCAATATATCTTCAACACCAACATCCCAATTCACTCCCAATCATATCCTAAATAGAGTACTTAACCATGAAAAAATTTCAACCTTTACTAGTTTGGACAACCATCTCCCTACTAGTAGGTTGTTTCAATTCATCATTATCCTCTATGTTAACTTATCATCATCCTCAACCAAGTTTATCATGTTTTCCTTAATTGGGGTCCAATGATTATAATTGCATATGGGAAAATTATTGCACACCATCCCACCTGCATTTCTCAATGATTATAACCAATTTAGGCAAATAATTGTGTTGTCACCCCTTTTTTTTATACCATATAAGGACACATTTTTATATATTTTTTCTATCTTAACTGGGGTAGCTCCATCTTCTCAATTATTATAATCACCTTTGGGAAAATCATTGTGTTATCATACCACATTGCCGCTGTCGGGGTACAATGCTTATAACCACCTTTGGGCAAACCATTATGCACCATCCCACTCATATTCTTAGTGATTTTGACTATTTTTTCAAAATAATTGTGTTTTCACCCCATCATATTTTCTTTCTTTGGTCCCCTCATGTTGGTTCTTATCAAGGGACTATTTGTCAACCTACTTGTGCCAATCATTCCCTTGAGGGGGCATCATATAGTTAGTTTATCATCATTATAGTTATAGACATATAAGACCTTTTCATTTTTTGAGAAGATTTTACTGTGCTTATATCTTACAATGCCTTCCCAAATAGGGGCAAACTATAGACACCTAAATTTGGCCACCAATGGCCTCCAACTAGGCTTTTGACCAATTTCCACCTAAAGTGCAGAATTTGGCCTAAAAACACTAAAATGCATTAAATGAGTTGAAATCGATATATTCAAGTGCTGAATTTGGCTATATTATCATTAAATAGGGCAATGTAATTTATGGCCCAGCTAACATTGATCAGATCATTTCAAGTCAACATGCTAATTTTGCACTTGGGTGCTCTAGATTATTCTTTCCTATCAAATATATTGCACAAAACATGTCGCTTTGTTATTTGGTATTGTTAACATCCTAAATGGGATAATAGATCTAATTCATCCAACATTACATGCTAATTCTAATCCAATCAAATTTTGGACTAATAACAAGGCATTTTGATTAATTTGAGTAATTTGTGCACAAAGTGTTTAATCATGTTTAAGAGGTAATTAAACCAAATTATAGCCTAATTAATAACTCCATGGAAACTTGTTGAATACTTATTTTTAGAAATGAATATTGAATATCTACATCATCAAAGGACATCATTTCTTTGGAAGACATCCTTAGGCCATAAATGCATAAAATATCAAGGTTAACCCCTCTCATGCCTCATCAATGCCTCCCATGCCTCTTAAATTCTCCTCTATCCCAAATATTGATAATCCTATTTATGCCTCCTATGCCTCTTAAATTCCCCTCTATCCCAAATATTGATGATCCTATTTATGGATTTTTAATTACATAATTGGATTAATCCTTAGCCACACATCTCAATCTTGAGATGGATAGTTCAGGTTGATTCCAGCCATTTTCTAAAATCTATAAATAAGAGGCCTTTCCACATGGATTTTAATCTTAATTTGTGTGAAGTTACTATGTCAATTTGATTCCAAGATCTCTCACATGCCAAAGTTGTGATGCCAAAATATTGACCCAAACCAAGCCAAATCCACAAGGTGCCAAGGAGAAGAGGAGATAGCCAAGCCTCCTTTGATGAAGACTTCATGAGCACAAGCCAAGAAAGCCACTAAAACAAGCATTTGGATCATCCAATGAAGGTGAAAGATTTTTGTTTTAATTTAATTTTTAGTTGTAATTTTCATTTGTTTTTTTATTAAGCTCACCCTAGTAACTAGGCCTAGATATGTATGCTAGTTAGCATGTTTTTATCAATTTTTTTCTTTGGGACTAACACAATCATAATCACCTCTCTTGAGTCAAATTCATAGTTCACATAAAGCACTAATAGAGGCCTTGAAATCCATCAAGGTACAACCCAATGACCCTCAACTTATAGACATATTTTTGGGTTCCCTCTAAACTTCCAACATTATCAACTTTAAGAATTTAGAAATACCTTCCATCCACCCCTAAGACCTAGATCCCCCACTCTTTATTCCACTTACATCAACTAAACCCATGTAAAAATGGTAATGATTTATAGTGGGATATCATCAACATCATATCCATTTATTCTTATGACCAACTCAACTTACCAAATAATATCATGTCAGAATCCACAACAATGTTCTGATCTTTTAATGACACTATGGTCACTACCTTGAGAACCATCATCCTTCATATCTATGTAAGACCCTACATACTCCCTAAACTATTCTATGTGGTTGAAATATAATTATAATATAATATCTTATTGGGATGACCTTGGATTCAATCCATGGAATGTGTTCTCTCTACCCTCCATCAATGTATTAATTTTGAGCATGAGGGCCAGGTCGTCAATATCCAAGCAGACCTAAATCCTTTCTCAAAATTTAACATAAACTATCAGCCCAATTACATCCTCATACACCCATCTAAATTACCTTTAGTATTTACACCCCAATCACTAACCATCGATGAAATGTAAACTAGCTCATTTATCCCTTCTTCATAGATCCCCATAGAGGAGCCCTTGGGATCTATGTTCTAGTGATTCTCATTAGGGGAGTATCGCCTTCTAATATTGGATGTTTTTCATACTCCTTAAGAATATGGAAACCTTAAACATGACCCTTCCTATTACCCTAAAATTAGAACCATCATCCCTTTTGGTCCCCCTAACTATCAAATGAACTTCATTTATGGGGGACTTGATCAGCCACTTCTTGCTCCCACCACTACCTCCTCCAACTGACCATTCACCTTTAACTTTTCCTAACTCAACAAACTAGAATTTTCTGAATTATACCTTCATAGGTGTGCCTAGAAGGGATTTGGTCTAGGTTTATATGAATAAGGACCTCATGAGTTACCTTTGATCAAAACCCAAAAACTTCATGATTCATTTGGCCTTGGGTTTATACCACCTAAAGAACCCACTGATTCACTCAAACTTATTGACACCATCAAAGAAGACATCCCCTCCTCACCAACCCAACCTCCTTCAAAGTTTGAGTATTTTTATATCATTCCCCTTAAATTTTTTTATCAACATTTGCTAGTTTAGGCCCCTTGACCTATCAAATGGATGGCCAAATTTGAACCCTTCCTCTCACATATCCTAAAATGATAGGGAAAGATTCTCCTACCATCAATACCATCCAACATAAAGATAATGATTCTATTCTCACCTACCTTAGTGACCCAAATTATTCAATCCATAAATCCATTCCTCCTACATCCTTATCCATGTTAAATGAATCCACCATGAATATCAACTTGGGTAATATGGGCAACCCCTATGTTATCAAATTGGGCCAATCATTAGATGCAAGAGAATTTTGAGACTTTTCCTCTTTCCTATAAGACTATAACATAGCATTCACTTGGTCTTATAATGATATACATGGGATTGACTCCACCATTGCTACCCATAACATAATCACTCATCTTGATGCCAATCTTATTAAACAAAAACTTCAACTTACATAGCCCTTCTCATCAAAGAAGAGATTCAATGTCTCCTATCTATAAACTTCATTCAACCCATTTATTTCCCCCAATGGGTCTCAACTATTGTAAATATCACTAAAGCCACTAGGGGTCTATGAATTTATGTAGACTTTTTTGACCTTAACCTTGACTACCCCAAGGATGACTTTCCTCTACCTAGTATTGATCATCTTATTGATATTACATCTAGCCACAAGATGTTATCTCTCATGGATGGGATTTTGGGTTACAATAAGATATTAATTGCTCATAAATATCAACATAAAACTACCTTTACCACTCTTGGGGAATGTTTTGCTACAGAGTCTTCCCTTTTAGGTTAAAAAACACTAGTGCAACCTACCAGTGAGCCATGACCTACATCATCCATGACCTCATTCACATCATTGTAGAGGAATATGTCGATGATATTTTAGGAAAATCCAAATCTCAAAAAGATAATTTTAAAGTTATCAACATTATCTTCAAATGCCTAGTCCATTTCCATGTTAGATTCAACCTTAAGAAATGTGTTTTTGGGGTCCTTTCTTGAAAGCTTCTTGGCTTTATTTTCTCTCTTCGAGGAATCAAATTAGATCCTACCAAGGTCAAATTAATCTTGGAGATGACTCCTCCTACCAACCTTAAGCAACTCCATAGCCTATAGGGAAAGCTTAAATCCATTTTTCATTTTATTTTCTAGCTTTAAGACTAATGCCAACCTTTCCATCATCTTCTAAATAAGGATGTTTTTCAAATAGAATAATGATTATCAAAAATCCTTTTAATCACTGAAATAGTACCTTTTTTTACCTCCTATCCTCATCCCTCCTAAGGATGACCCCCCCTTTCACATATATATCTTTACCACTGACCATTCCCTAGGGGCAATGTTGGCTCACCAAGATGAATAACACAAAGAGAAAATTATAAACTACATTAGTTGCACGTTTATAGAATATGAGACTCAATATACCCATACTAAATTTTTTTTCTTAGCCCTGACTTTCATGGCCACCAAACTCTTCCACTACATTCTTAACCATAAAACCTATGTCAACCAATATCGACTTACTCAAGTACATGCATTCCAAGCAATACCAAAAGTAGAGTATGGCCAAGTGGCTTATCCTCTTAATAGAATTTGATCTTGATTTCCTTCAACAAAAGTCAATTAAAGGGAAAATCATTGCCGACCAATTGGTTGAAGAACCTTTGATAGATCACCAACCACTTCCCCTTGAATTCTCAGATGAATCCATCACTACTCTATCCCAAGAGGACATAGCCTACTAAATGACTATGTTCTTCGATGGTTCAAAGTGACAATAAGGTGAGGGTGCTAGATTTATTCTCATTATTCTTGATGGTGATCCCATTCCTCTTTCCTTAAAACTTGACCTTGAATACACCAATAATATCACTGAGTATGAAGCCCTTGTCATAGGTCTTTGAACTTCTCTAGCCTTAAGAATTAAGACCATCAATATCTTTGGTGATTCCTATGTCATGGTCAACCAATTTAATGGCCCCTATCAATGTAAGAATGATGTCTTAAAAAAATACAAACTTCTAGTTGATAAAATCTTAGCATAATTTGAATGTTACCTATTCCAATATATTCCCCAATCTATCAAAAAATTCACTGACACAATGGCTTCCCTTTCTTCTGAGATCCCTTCTCATCATTCCAATTCCAAAATCTTTGTCACCATTCATCATTTTAACACACCCTCTTATGACCAATTTAAACTCCCTACCATTTCTAGTGTGGAATAATCCCCATTCAACATCTAGTATGACCAAACTTATAACTACCTCAACATAGGCATCATTCTTCCCATCCTCTCTAGGAATGTTTGAAGAACATTTGTTTAGAGTACCTCTCATTACACCATACTAGGTTTAGACACCAATATCATGTCAACCCCCTTTGGTCCCCTTCTAAATGTTAACACTCCTAACCCACACTTACACACCTTATTAATTTAAAAACTACTTATTTTAAATTAATTACCTCAGCTCGGACACCTCACCTAGACACCTCACCCTAAGACCATTTCTTAGCCTATGAGTCAGCTTGAGACTAGGTCCTCTAAACCCTAACTAGCCATGACCTATTCTCACCCCATCTTAACTCCCTAACCAACTCTCATGCTTAATAAGCCCTTGCTTTGACCATTCTCTAATGGAAAAGGCACTTTGCAGGTGGATAAATGGACAAAGATCTAAAAATAGCCCTTTTACCTATTCTCTCTCCACCAACCTCGATCAACCCACGATCGACATCAATATCTCTACACTGACATCAGTGCAATCATCAATGTCAGTTACATAAGCCAAGCTCTAAAATTGAGCTAAGGCCACCTTTTTCACACATTAGCATGCACACTTTGAGATTTTAAGCACCAAAACTTGATTATTGTTCTCTTGGATACCGAAGCTCTACACAAATCATTCCAAAGATTAGATTGAAAGATTGTATGAGGACCTTGAGCTACTGAATTGAATCAATCCATGTTCACTTCATTGGCTCACAACACTAATCACATCAGCCACAATGTGAATCACTATTATGACACCTCTAGTTCTTCACCTTATAAAGCTAAGTATTCTGGTTTTCATTTTAGTGTTTTAGAATATATTTTCAATTAGTTTTCATTAATATTTATAAATATTGTCGAGAGGTCCAACTTCTTCTGTGGAGGGGCTAAAAGGCCTTCCCCTTGTTCTCACCCCTTTTTCACACCAATCCTCTACCTATACCCTTCCTCAGACCTCATTCACCTTCCCACAACCTTGCACCAACCTTTAAATTTCTAGAAACCCCTCTGTCTATCCCAAAAATACTCTAAAATCCGTCCAGGGCCGATGACCCCAACTGACATCGGTAGACCAATCGACGTTGGCATCTACAACTCAAAATGACATCGGTAGACCAACCGACATCAACACCTTCAGCTAGACTGACATCAGTAATCCAATTGATGTCAGCACCATTTACTTGACCAACCTTAGCACCATCGATGACTATGTTCTGAACTAGCAAACCAAAAATCCATCCAAATAGCCCATCTAGACTAGACAAAACCTTCAACTAGCCTTTTGTAGCATTCTAAGATACACAGACTATAGGGAATAGGTACACACCATCTACTTTTCTATTTATTTAGTCATTTATCATTTCTTCCTTTACAATACTTTTATCTTTAAATAGTGGACTGTCATCCCTTAAGGATCTTCACGCTTTTGGGACTGAGCGCATAGCTTGGCAACCCACCATAGCCTCTTCTAACATCTTTCTTATTTAAGTTTCATTCTTACTACAGGTGTTTCCTCCACAGCCAAAAAGGAACTCCCACAAGGCTTGGATATGGTGCACACTAAATCTAGGTAACATCAAACCCATAACCTTTTAACCTTAGTTTCTTTCTCATTTGAATGTAATTGGTGAAAATCTAGAGAAACATTTTGACATGCTCGGTGGGACCCTTGGAGTTTTCCTTGGGTTCATTCTTCTTCTTTTAAAAAATCAAATTTTCATGTAGATGCATTAGAAAAATATTCACTTATTGCATCCCCTCTTCTTTGCCTTTATTTCTTGAGAAATAAAAAACTTAGCTTCCCTTATTTTCTATTTTTTTTACATAAAGTTAATTAATTCTTTCTCCTTTTTTACCTCTTCTATCTTTTTGTTTCAAAAGGAAATTATTAGCAGAGGTTAAAAAGAACATCTCTTTTTCTTGTTGTTATTTCTTGCATGCATCATACAATAATGAAAAACTCATACTCTTTACCTCTTCTCCATTTGTTTGCATTTGAATAACATATTTTGATTTGGGTTAAAAACTAATGCATTTCATTCTTGCTTGGATGCACACTTAGCCCACTTAGTAATTAAAGCATTATGAATGAATCATAGTGCACAAATGTGACACAACCAAACCACAATCACTTCAAATCAAACACATAAACTTACTTGAGACAAGGCCTGTCTAGGATTTCATCACCTAGCAGATACCATACCCCACCCGGTGATCTTACATGGATTTCACCACCAAGAGGAGGACCCACTCTATTCTATGGCAGAGTATAAACTATAGGGAAGGTATATTCTGGCTAAGTGGACCAGCTTGGCTCTAGGTTCATGAAGTGAGGGGACAAGCCCCAACACCAGGCCACATACTAACCCTAACACAAATATCTTTGAGCACCATAACACAACCTGAAACTAGCCATAGACTTCCTCTCTAGGAATTATTCTACAAGCCCAAATCCCAACACATTCTCTTAAGGCATAAGCCACCATGACTTTAAAACTCATTCCTAGGAATCTAACATTTTATAGGTTGCTTGCCTAATCATCTATTATACTATTTTTATTTGAGTGTTTGAGCTGGTAAGGTCATACCATTCTGAAGTCCAAAACAACTCAGAATATCTTCTTCTTCCAAAAACTATCAATCTTCTATGTTTCTAGAATTACATAGAAACTGACATCAGTTTCTCCACCGACGTCGGCAACCAAACCTTCACTGACATTAGTTAACTGACCAATGTCGGCAACATTTTCTAACTGATATCGGTTAAACAACTGACATCGGTCACTGTCAATAAATAAAAAAAATCTTTCCAAAAAGCAAGCTTAAAACCCAAATTTCTTGCTATTTAACACAAATTCTGGTTTCCTAAAACTAAAACATAGTTTTTATAACCTAAATGCCTTTCACCTTGGATGGTCCTAAGACGTAGTCAAGCCAAATTCCTTGTTGACCACATGAGTCAATAGCCACTCCCACCTTTGCCCTTTGTGCCAAGTCATGTAATGGAGTATACTTCAAACACTGAGCATACTCATATCCAACCTACCCCTGATCAACCTCCTATTGTTCCCAAAGGGGATCAAGACTTTGAGAGATTCCTTGACCACAATGTCAAGGCTCTCCAACATTATCTCGCTAGAAGCCAAACATGAGATCCTTTGAGTAACCCTATTTATGGGATGCCAACTTCTTTGGTTGAAGTGGCAATGATATCAATAGTATCTGCTACCCAACCTATGGTCACTCAGGCCACTGCCTCGACTAGTAACCCAAACATGGCCAATGTTCAAGATTTGGCCTCCCCTTCTATCCTTTCTTACCCTACCTCCATTGGGGTTTCCATACCCCCTCAAATGCAAACAATTCAACCAAGTTTGACACCTTTCTAGAACATGATTATCTCTATCCCATCCACTCTTATGCCTATAAACATGAGAATGACCACTTATCCTTTAATTAGTGTTGCCACCATTCAACCACCTTTGGCGGCATCTAGTTAAGTTATGCCCTCCAACTTCATGGCATAAGCCCCCTTGGCCTCGACATCAGCCACTATGATAAACTATTAGTATGTTGCACCTACACAAATGCAACCAAATACATCATATGCCCCTTCCAATGCCTTCCAGGTACCCTATAACTTAGGGGGTGGCCCTCATGCCAATCCATCTGCTGATCTAACTAAGATGTTGATGGATAATATGTCCAACCTTGGGACATCTATTTCAAGTTTGAGGATTGTTCTTTCATATGAACAAATCTACAATGAACCTATCCACCCTTCAGTTCCTATTCAACCATACCCTAGCTAGTGGGAACTCCCAAAATTTACTTGATTTTAGAGTAAAGAGGATGCACAACAACATCTACGAGTGTTTAGACACACTTGCTACCTCATAGGGCATGATGATGTGTTATTACTTCACACATTCCCTATGTCACTTTCTAGCACTGCCCTTGACTGGTATAGCTCCATTACCAATCATTCTCTCTTCACCTTCATTCAACTCGCTCAGCTATTCCTTGATCATTTATCAATCAATATTACCAAGAAGGTCTCCATCATAGACCTTTATTCCATTAGACAATTTGAGGATGAGTCAATAGCAGACTTTGTCACCCATTGGAGAGGTTTGATTAACCAACTCTCCTTCTCACTACCTCAACTTGAGCTCATTGAGCTCTTCTCAAGAGCATGTGCCAAGCACATCTCATCCACTGTATGGGTTCAAACTTTCCACACATTTGATGAAGCTTTCACTATGGCTTGAAAGCTTGAACTCCACACAATCGAAGAAGATAGGGTCAAATTTCATAGCAAAAATACCAACGTAAAACCTAATGACCCTTCTTCTTCCAAACCTTCTTCTTCCCACCCCAATTCCAAGGGATTGATGAATGCTTTGGTTATTAGGTCACCATCTTCTACCACAACCAACCAATCTGAGCCCTCCACTTCGAAAAACATCACTAGATAATTCAAACAATGGTATGAATTGTGATGATACACTCCAATAGGATAATCATATGCTTCTATATTAGATAAATTAGTGAAGCAGGGAGTCCTCAACCTCCCTCAAATCTGACCACCTATCCAATTTGACCCCTCATGAGCCATCCTTGCATGGTATAGGGAAAATGACTTTTGTAACTATCATCGTGTCAAGGGTCATGACACAGATAACTATAAAACCCTAAACAACATTATTCAAGACATGTTAGACAAAGGGGACCTTGTTTTGGATAACCCTAATGTGTTGGCCAACCAAAATATGGATGTCTTTAGGCAACTATTTCCTAACCATCCCCCAAGTCAGAACAATGTTCAGACCATGGTTGATGACCCTCAAGAATGCAACATACACATGGTCAACATAGTCTTTCATTTCATTCCTATCCAACCTCTCCCATAATTTGAAGAGGTTAGTCAACCTATTTCTCCACCATGGGTAGAAGAGCCTATTTTACCCATACCACCCCCATGCAATGAAGAGCTCGCTTTGCCTTGACCTCTTCCTCACATGGATGAACCCATTTCACCTGTATCACCCCCATGACATCAAGCACCTCCTCTACCCATTTTTCTACCTCATGAGGATCCTATATTACCTATTCCTCTTTCCCCGACCTTCCCTCTTCTTCTATCATTGGAAGAATTTACCATTCATACCCCATGCCCTCATGTATAAGGGGACATCATCCCTCTACTTTACCCTTTAGAGGAGCCTTTCTCTCCTATTTTTCCTCCACCAATGGAGGATAGTCCTCCATCTACCCTCCTTTCACATGTAGGAGAGTCTACTTTGACCTCTCCCATATTGGAGGATGCTTTGATGGTACCAACGTTGGTGGCCCCACCCTTATCCTTCTTATTACCAATGTAGGATCATACTTTCCACGCTCCTAGACCACATGTGGAAGGCATGATCATCCTTGCACTCTATCTGCTTGAAGAGCCAAATTATCCAATCCCTTCTCCACCAAAAGAAGAACTCACCACCTCACCCACTTCAACTGAGGAAGATCCAATGATGGTTCTCTCTCACCTTTGGCCTGAGATCACTGCATCCAACACATTTCCACTCTCACAATCACCCAAATCCTTTGAAGGACCGACTATAAGGCCTTATGTGACATCATCTAAATCCTTCTCTTGATTGGCAAAAAACATAGGATTCCTCCACTCTAGGAACTTAGAGTATGAGGCATTAGGGGAGTGACTTAGGGCTCCTTATCCTACACATCCTAATTCACCTTATACTGCCAACCCTTCTATGATGATTTACCCCAAAGTATCTAATAGGGATTGGGTTTTCACTTTTAAATTATCAAAAGCTCAGCCTTCCACATATAAATCCAAACCCTCGCAGGTGTATACCATGCTAAAATAGATTATATCTCTCAGTGTTCACCCTGTATCAAACCTAACTCACCCACAAGTGAAGTTAGATTTGAACCTCACCCCACACAGTAGTGGTCCTCACACTATACTAAAGGAGGATGCTAAACCACGTCGGTCTACTCCTCCCCCACCTTCACCATTTCCCTCTATCTTAGGTCCACATTCTTCCACTTTAATAGGAGTGCTCCTTATTCCAACACCTCACAAAGATAAAATACCTCCATTACTCCCTCTACCCATAAAAAACATATTTCCTCCAAGAAATTTGACACCTCTCATCAAGAAAGTTCCATCTACGCATGTGGCCACACCACCAACCAAAAAGGTGGTACGAAAAACTCCCCCTACAACTCTTAAATAGAAGTTGTCAACCCCTACTACAATAATGAGCACAAACCCATTAGTGGGTTCCTATGCTTTGATGTTACACCGATTGTTACAGTCTTCTAGCATCATTCTCCCACCCATTAAGCCATACCGACCTCTTGGATCAAAACCATCTTAGTTTGATGACACTCAAATTTTCTTGTATCATCACACACCTAGGCATGATACTGAGAGTTGCTACACTCTTAAGGTTGTCATTCACCAACACCTAGAAAAGGACACCCTTCTCATTGAGGACTCTCTTGACCACCTTTTTGACAAACTACCGACACCATCCCATGCCTCCCAAACCTCCTCACTTGAATTAGGATCACAACATGAGATTATGGTCCCTCTACCACCTTCTCCCCCTTTATTCAAAATCAACACTATTAATGTGGCCACATATATCTCAACTAACATCAACTTTGTTGGCAATATCGACTCTAGTCCACATGATGTTTGGTGTAAACAACTTGTTGACTACTTGAATTATTCTATCATTCCTCCTGACCTCTCTAGCAATGGATAGTGGGCTTTTATCAAGAGTACTACTTGATACACCATGCTAGGGGGTCTTTTCTACAAATGAGGTTTTGACGGCCTCCTTCTCTAATGCCTAACCACCACTGAGACAACTCATGTCATTAAAAAAGTCCATGATGGGATTTTTGGAGGACATTTTAGTGGTAACTCAGTTGCAAAGCGCATCCTTCACCTAGGCTATTATTGGCCCACTCTTAACCAAGACTACAGTGACTATGGTCGACGTTGTATCAAATGCTAGCAACATGCTAACCTACTTCACGTCTCTAGCCATGCTTTACAAGTTGCTAAGGATTTATGGTCCTTTTCACAATGGGGATTAGATCTAATTGGTGATATTAACCCTCATTCGTCTCTCTGACATCAGTCTATTATCACATCAATTGAATATTTTACTAAATGGGTGGAAGTTATTCCCCTCATCTCCACTAAAGTCAACAAAATCATAGACTTCATTAACCACCACGTCATCTATCATTTTAGTGTAATTCACAACATAATCACTGATAATGGCAAATCTTTCAAAAACAAAACTGTCCAAAATCTTTGCGATGCTTTTGGCATCAAACTCGGCTTCTGCTCACCTTATTATCCACAAGCAAATGGATAGGTAGAAGCTTCTAACAAAATCCTAACTAAAATCCTAATGAAGGTGGTCAACAACACTGGAAGGGATTGGCACACTCACATTCCCTTCACTTTGTGGGCCTACCACACTAGCATCTAAAACCCTACGGGTGCTACACCTTTCTCTTTAGTGTATGGAACTGAGGTTGTCTTGCCACTTAAAGTACAAATACCTTCTTTTTGCATCTCCTTACACAAGATGCTCTCTAGCAATGAATTTTATCAAGATTGATTAACACAACTTGAGTTACTCGATGAATGTCATCTTGTCACTCTTAATCATCTTTAAATCTACCAAGATCACATCAAGTGTGCCTACAACAAAAATCTAAAAGAGTGAGATTTCAAAATTAGAGATCTCATCCTTAAAGAAAACCAACACGTGACCAATATGGAAAGAATAAAATGAGGCAATTTTGCTACTAATTGGCTCAGACCTTATATAATAACACACAAGTATGGATTAGGCACTTATTGTCTATCTTCTCTTGAAGGCCAGCCAGAACTTGAGCCCCTTAATGCCTTACATCTATGACCATTTTACTGTTAACCAAGTAATCATTCACTTGATGTTTAACATAAGCTCATCCCTTGAACAACCCCCATCATCCTCATTCCTATTCCTTTCAACCCTTTTTCCCTACAAAAATTAGTTAACCATTTTTTTAATCATTAATGCTTTATCCTAATAAAAGGGAAACCCCTAAACCTCTATAGTCTAGTCCATGACTAAAAGTCTAATTAACAAAAAAAATATAAAATTGGGATGCCTAAAAAAATATTAAAAGGTCATAAACTATAAATGTAGACTACTCCCTCAAAGGACAGCTACATTATTGTTGTAATTAATAGACTACTCCCTTGAAGGACAACTATTCAAAAAAATCAAAACATATAAAGCAAAATATAGACCACTCCCTCAAAGGATGGCTATGCCCAAATTTTTCTACAAAAATAGCACCCTCTTAGAAGCTCCCAGCATCGATCAGCTTCACATGACCACAAAACAAAAACAATATCCCCAAGTAGACTTCCCGCATTGATCAGTCTCCCAAAAAAAATTGACTAACAAACTATTAAGTCATGGACTTGCCTATAGTCGTTCTCAGGGTCACCTATAAAAGGGGTAAAGTTATCCCTGCTAAAAAGGGTTATGTTATCCTCACATATCACATAATCGCACCTATTACCCCAAAATACCTAAGGGATTTTGAGCTCACTTAATGTCAAGTGATTAGGGTACTTCTCTAACAAAAACCAATGGTCAACGACGTAATGCATGAATGGGGCTTTTTATTTGCAAAAACCCTATCTATGCTATCATTATGGTCCTTATCAATGAAATAGCAATGCACCTTTCACTTCTTACACACCTTCATCACATGCCAGTTTATCTTTTAGGATACAGTGTCTTAAAATTATATGCTCACATATTGTCATCTCATAATTTTCACTATAAAATTATGAACCTAACATTCAACTCAATTTTATCATAAATAACATCAAAACCCAAACATTTTGTAACCACTAACATAACATCATGATTTATTTAATGCAAATACCAATTTGTGTTATATAAATTATCATAGCCCATTCACATTAGTTTCTGTGGAAAATAATACACATGGAAACTATCAACCAAACACAATTTATGTCAAGCATATACCATCACCAATATGGAAACCTATTGATGCATAAATAAACTCATTTCATTTTTAGCATACACCATCACTAATATGGAAAATTTCTAAGGATGAAAAACCACATAACCTATGTTATAGCATACACCATCACACAATATGGAAAAGGCTATAACATCATCACACACTCATCATTTCAAACATAGGTCTTCTCTAACACTACCCAAAATCATGACCAAAAAACTAGCCTTGACACTATATAAATCACCTTAGAATTCTCATGGGGAACATTGGAGATCACATACATCTCCCTAACCACAACAAACAACACTCAAGATCACTTATCTCTTAGCCTGACTTGACAAATGACCTCAAAGATCATGACTATCTCCTCAGACCACGACCACTTTTGAGACAACTTTGCCTTGGTTGTTTTGACTGCATATGCTACCTCACAAATAGTTATCAAATTATATGCACCCCTCATGCCTATTATTGGATCATGACCAAGTTGATCCCCAATATCTGTGACATTTTAATGTTTTCCAAGAGCACTTCTTAGCCTAGATACTTGGAACATGATGCCCATTAGAGTTATAACTTTGATCGATCTAACCCAATCAGCTACCACTAATAAGCTAGGGACTGGTTACTTTGATTTTAGTCCTCCTCGACCATTAGAGCTATAGCCTTGATCATTTTAACCCAATCAACTACCACTAATAAGCTGGGGATTGGTTACTTCAATTTTAGTCCTCCTCAACCTTTCCTGCGATAATTTGACCTACCTATCAAGTGAAGTGGTATACACACAATCTCAACTAATATAGTGTTCACACTCTAACCTCACCCTACCCATCCACTACCTATCAAATTAGCACCCAATTTCAGATTACCTTCTCTCGATTCCCAGTTTGAGGGGGAATACCTCATCCCATACCTGGGGCAACCTATATCTATTTTTGTCTTGCAGTTCATCAGAACAAACCACAAGACAAAAAGGGGCAAATGTAGACACCAATATCGTGTCAACCCCCCTTGGTCCCCTTATAAATGTTAACACTCCTAACCCACACTTTCACACCTTATTAATTTAAAAACTACTTATTTTAAATTAATTACCTCACCTCAGACACCTCACCTAGACACCTCACCCTAAGACCATTTCTTAGCCTGTGTCAGTCTGAGACTAGGTCCTCCAAACCCTAACTACCCATGACCTATTCTCACCCCATCTTAACTCCCTAACCAACTCTCGTGCCTCATAAGCCCTTATTTTGACTGTTCTCCAACAAAAAAGGCACTTGGCAGGTGGAAAAATGGGCAAAGAGCTAAAAATAGGCCTTTTACCTATTCTCTCTCTGCTAACATCAGTCAACCCACAACCAACATCGGTAGTTCTACGCCGACACCTGCGGGATCACCGATGTTGGTTACATAAGCCAAGCTCTAACATTGAACTAAGGCCACCTTTTTCACACATTAGCACACACACTCTGAGATTTCAAGCACCAAAACTCGATTATTACTCTCCTGGCTACTAAAGCTCTGCACAAATCATTCCAAATATTGGATTGAAAGATTGTACGAGGACCTTGAGCTACTGAATTGAAGCAATCCATGTTCACTTCATTGGCTCACAACACTAGTCACACCAGCCACAATAGGAATCACTATTCTGACACCTCTAGTTCTTCACCTTATAAAGCTAATTACTCTGGTTTTCATTTCAATGTTTTAGAATATATTGTCAATTAGTTTTCATTGATATTTCTAAATATTATCGAGAGGCTTGACTTCTTCTGTGGAGGGTTTGAAAGGCCTTCCCCTTGTTCTCACCCCTTTTTCACACCAATCCTCTACCTATACCCTTCCTCAAACCTCATTCACCTTCCTGCAACCCTGCACCAACCTCTAAATTTATAGAAACCCCTCTGTCTATCCTAGAAATACTTTAAAAGCCATCCAAGTCCAACGACCCCAACTGATATTGGTAGACCAATTGACGTCAGCATCTACAACTCAAACCGACATCAGTAGACAAACTGATGTTGGCACCTCTAGCTAGACTGACATCGGCAATCCAACTAATGTCAACACCATTTACTCAATCGACCTCAGCACCACCGAAGTTGGTGAATATTTTCTAAACTAGTAAACCAGAAAGCCATCCAAATAGTCCATCTAGACCAGACAGAACATTCAACCAACATTCTATAACATCTTGAGATACACAGACTGTAGGGAATAGGCACACACCATCTACTTTTCTATTTCTTTAGTCATTTATCATTTCTTCCTTTACAATACTTTTATCTTTAAATAGTGGACTGTCATCCCTTAAGGAGCTTCACACTTCCAGGACCGAGCACATAGCTTGGTAGTCCACCATAGCCTCTTGTAACATCTTTCTTATTTAAGTTTCATTCTTACTGTAGGTGTTTCCTCCATAGCCAAAGAGGAGCTCCCACAAGGCTTGGATACGGTGCGCACTAAATTTGGGTAACATCAAACCCATAACCTCTTAACCTTTGTTTCTTTCTCATTTTAATGAAATTGGTGAAAATCTAGAGAAACACTAGGGGTAATATTTTACAAACATGGTTTTTATAGTCTCTTTCTTCATTTCCTATGTAGCGATGAATCTTCCCATGCTATTAGGGAAACACATGATGGGATCTGTGGGGGAATCTTTAGTGGTCTAGTGATCACTAAACATATTCTTTGCCTTGGCTAATATTGGCCCAACCTTAACCAAGACCATTTTGATTATGTAAAAAAAGTGTATTAAATGTCAATAGCATGCTAATTTACATCACATGCCAACCAATGCCCTTCAAGTATTTAAGGACTTTTGGTCTTTCTCACAATGGGGGATTGATCTCATTAGGCAAATCAACCCCCATTATTCATATTGACATAGCTCCATCATCATATCCACTGAATATTTCACCATGTGGGTGGAAGATATTCCTCTTATCTCAACCAAAATAGAAAATATTATCAACTTTGTCAACTATCATATTATCTTTCGCTTCAATTTTCATCATAAGATCATCATTGATAATGGAAATTCCTTCAAAAACAAGCAATTCCAAGGCTTATGTGATACATTTGGCATCAATTTAAACTTTTTTTGCCTTATCATCCATAAGTAAATGGATAGGCAAAAGCCTCTAACAAAACCCTTAACAAAATACTAACCAAAGTTGTCAGTGCTTCAAGTCAAGATTGGCACTTGTACATCCCATTCGCTTTATGGGCCTATTATACTAACATTACAACCTCTATGGGTGCTACCCCTTTATCTCTAGTCTTTAAAGTAGAGGTAGTATTTCTTCTTGAAGTCTAAATCCCCTCTCTTCACATATCTTTTTAAGATATTATTTTTGAAGAAGATTATCATCAACACTATTTATCTCAGTTGGAGCTACTTGATAAGCATCATTTAACAACCCTCACCCACCTCCATATCTATCAAGAGTGTATCAAATTTGATTATAATAAATGCCTTAAACAATGAGACTTTAATATTTAAGACATCATCCTAAATGAAAACCAACATGTGAACAACTTGGAAAAAAGTAAATGAGGCAAGTTTACTTTCAATTAGCTTAGACCCTACATCATTACCCATAAGTATGAATCAGGAGCTAATTGTTTGTCCTCTCTCAAAGGTAAACTAGAACCTGAGTCTCTCAATTCTTCACATCTATGACCATTTTTTGTTAAAGAAAGATAGAGCTCACTATTTTTTTCTAACTTAATCTCATATCTTGATTATGAGATTTTAACTTTTACCCATCTTCCTCCTCTCCTTTTGAGGACAATTGATTATAACATAGAACCATGTGATTAACTATCATAGTCATAGCCTAATCCTAAATATAGGTATGACATCTCTACCCATGGCATGGTTCTCATGGATAATTTTCATCTCTAACAAGATGGAATCCCATTGTCATTGTCTCTCAAAACCACACCTCTTCACATATCATTAACCTTCTTGTGTCAAAGTTTTTCCCTCATAGTAGAAAATGATATGAACCTAATTAAACTTATCCATGTCTAAAATAAATCCCATCTAATTTGAATACAAAATATTACTTGGGTCAATATCTTAAGCATTTCAGACTGCTCCCTTGAAAGATAGCTTCCCAAAAACAATATAAAAATTATGAAATATAAGGTAGACTACTCCCTTGAAGGACAACTATCAAGAACATTAAGCAAATATAATAAACTTAGACCACTCGCTAAAAGGATGGCTAAGTTAACAGAATAATTTATTGCAAGCTTCCCATATTGATCAACTTTTCATATACTTTAATAAAGTAAAAGACCCACTACCACACCAAAAGTGAAAGCTGTAATCGGCTCTCAAGTAGCATAATAAGTTGAAATTCACAATCAACTTTCACATGTAGACTTCCTGCATTGATTAGTATACATCTATAATATGACATGGACTTATCTATTACATTTTTTAGGTCACCTATAGAAGGGGAAAACTAACCCACATAATATTACCATACATATTACCCCATATCCTTTATACCACCTATCACCCATATCCCTTACATACTATCTAAAAATCAAGTGATTTAGAGCTTACATGACACACTGTGATAAAGAAACTTATTTTATTAACTAGTGCATGCTAATATAAATAATTAAAAAGTATTTTGTTCCTTAAGCCATTCCAACTTCAGGTTTTGTTTTATTTCATCTTTGTCAACAAATAGGTATTATACCTCATTTCTTGTTCTCTCATCATTGAGTCATATATTAGACCCATGCCTCACAATTTTTCATCTAACATGATTATCTAACCAACTTATGTTCTACCACTATCATCCATCAAACCATTATAACCCTAACCATGAATAACATTAGAGAAACATTAATGTTAAAATCCTTACTTATGATTAATCAACCCACCTTTTGGAGATATCTTTCTCCATAAACTCAACCCATCTTTGGAACACACCCTTTTTATACAAACATTCAACAAAATTAGATCATATGGTCTATCAAATTGGGGAAACCCATTTGATCACCATTATCTAACCCTTGTTGAACTACATTAGCCTAATGTCTATACACTATTTAGGCACTGCTTGACTTCTAAGGGTAGTTTAGCCACTAACAACTAGTTACCCTCCCCTTTTTATTTTCATTAATTTCCATTGCTAACAATTCCCTCTTACCTAGGGCATCCTATGTCAGGGAAGATTTGGATTCTTCTTAGGATACTTGTATTTTAACATCATCTCATAATTCCTATTCATTTTTCCCCCATTACTGAGAAAACTACATTGGTCTGAGGTATTTTTGGACTATGTAGGTAGTGCTCAGTTACTAAGGTCAACTTAGACACATCCTTTAATTTATTGTCCCTTCTCACCTAATATATTTTCTTATAATTCTATACCTATATCATCACCACCTCCTTCCCTTTAGCTTGGCAATCTCATTTAACCACTTTTCCACCTTGTCAATCTCTTTTAACACAAGTATGGATAGCCTTCCTCATTGGCCCCTCTTATCTCCCATAAATCCACCACCTACTCTACTTCATTGGCCTCCCTATCACTCTTCCTTGCACATGATTCATGGATCACTTCCCCACATACCTTTTGAATTTCTTGTCTCTTTTTCTACTTCTTACCAACCTTACCCTTTTATCCCCTTTGTCTTCTCTCTCCATCCTCATCATCTCCCCTCACCCTTGGTTATTTTTTGTACCCTCTTTATCACTCTCTTTTCCTCACCAATTATACATCATCATATTCCCTTGCACATCAATGGACACTTTTACCCCCTTATCTTCTTTGCTACCACCTTCTTACTACTCTTACATTTCTTCTAAACCAACTTTATTCTAATTTTTAGTTTTTTTTCCTCTTTCCCATATTTTCAATCTGGCATGATTGTTATTTCTTATATTTTTTTTACATCCCATATTTTTCTCTTATGTGTGCTACCACTCTCTATCATTTTGCCATTATTCCCACATTTTCCATTTTCCCTCCAAAACTAGCTTCTAAATGGGTCTTTATCCTTTGATAATAATTCCATAATTATCCTTTTATTCTTATCTATTATTGACTTTTACAATTTGCATTCCCTTTTTCCTCTTTCCATCTTGGTACTCACTTATCTTTTGCATTAGTGTGAGTGTCTGTGCTTTATATCCCTGCTTCATTCTTCTTCTTATCATCCCTAATCTTCATCCCTTATTTTCATCTCATTTCCTTTTATTGTATTCCCTATTTCTTCACCACCTCACCACCTTTTCATCTTGTAAATCTCTTCTAATCATCCATTTAACTTGTCAATATCTTCTAACAAGTTGATTTCAACATGCCTTATCTTTTCAGCTTCTTATCCACCCATTGTTTGCTTCCCATCATTTTTCTTAACCCCTTTCCCATTTTCCATCCCATTCTCATCTCTAACACCACCATCTAATTTTATTCATTATTCCTCTCCTTACATATCATCATCCATGCTTACTTGGTCCCATTCTTCACTCTCCTATCATCATTTTTGTGTCCTCATTTCACTCCTTTTTCCTCCGATTTCCTTTTCTTCTATGTATTTCCTTGTTTTTCATTTTCATCACCAAATCATTTTCTCTTTGGCATTTTTTAGAATTATTTTCAAACCTTTCATGGCTTCCCATATTTATCATCCTTCCCTTACCCTTAATTATTGTTACACTTCTCTCCCCATCCTTTTCAACTCTCCAATGTATCATTCTTTAGTGCATCCCTCAACCCCACATATTTTACCTTTTATTTTTCTTCTCTTTTCTCTATTTCATTTCTTTTTTTTCATCACCATTGATGACATGCCTTGTTCTTCCCAACCTTATTTTATTCCTCTTTATGACCATGTTTGGATCCTTCCATCTTTCTCCACCTTCATCTTTATATGTGACCTCATTATTTTCTCTACCTGTCTCTTCATCCATCTCCTGGTCTACCCTCACCTCATCAGTTGTTGGATATCCTTTTTTTCTCCCATTGTCACTCCATCTTCTCACTCATTAGATTGTGGTCACCAATAATATTGATTATACATGCATATACATGTTTATTTCCTCATATCCTTGGCTCTCTCACTTTAATGCATGAAATATTTTTAGGTTCATTGCTTTAGGGCATCCATCACCTCTTCCCCCTTTAAACCCTCTACACATGTTGAGTACTTGATATAGTGTGATCAACACACCCTTTTTTTCCCTTGAAATAATGCTCATACGATGCATTCATAGGGATTATGATAATTGATCCACTCCCACTTTGGGTTTTTTCCTCATCCTTGCCCAAGAAGAAACATCATACCCTCTTATCCTAATGTTCTTGGTTGATTTTTTCATTATGATATATGTTTGTTGATAGTATTATTCACTTCACTATTAGCGTTGTTCATTGCCTTACCTCATTTATTTTACCTTAAGTGAGATTACAAAAACCATAACCATAACAATCATAACCATAACCTTAACATTCATGAGTATCCACATAAATCATAATAACATTCAAGAAATGACATCCATCATATTGTATACATGTTTACAACAAACTATGTAATATTTTATTTAAGGGTAAGAGGCATCCCATGATGCATACAAAGTTATCAGACTATTCACATCTCACCTAAGACCTATACATACACTATTTTCCTACCTAAGCATTAGACCAATTATATGGTGACTAAAGATTTATTTTCAACCATCCTTTTACTTGATTAATCCCTGAACTAACATCCATCATGTTGCCTATATCAGTAGCTACTAAAGGGTATACTCTACTCTCCTCTTCCACATTCATCCCCATAGGGTGAGAATCATACTCTAAGTTGGGTCTTTCACCTTGCTCAATCATCATATAAATTATATCCCTATTCTCTAGTTGTTCTACTCACATAGGCACCTCCTATTATTACCTCAACACACATTCCATTGGATAGTGAGGGTTCCCTCCATGGACAAGCTGAAGGTCATGTTCTCTGGCCCTTCACCTTGTATAATGAAAGTCTCACCTCATTAATTATTGAGGAGGTAATATTTTAGGCTTGAGATTATGTCATGGGTGCCTTTCCTCTTATTTTTGGTTTAATAGCACTTACATTATCACCATTACATGTTATAGTATTCAATAGATATGTATGTTCACTATGTAGATTATCTTGGATCATGGGGGTTGCTGATTATCTCTACCATTATTTTCCATATTCAATCTATGGTAGTTATCTAGACCTTAAATGACCTACAAAAACAAATGATTTAATGATAGGTATTCATTCTTACCATGATTCTTTAAATAGAGTACCTAATTATTATTTTTTATTGACAAAGCATCCATTCTACTGATAGTGAGAGTCCTATGATGTTATTTATTCCCTTAAATATTCCTCCCACTTGAAATGATCATGTATACTTACCTTTTCATATGGGCATATATCCCTCAATCTAATTGGTCATCTTGATGCCATCATTATGTAATGTCATAATTTATTTTTGTTACCCTTATCATCTAATCCACATCTAATGTTTCTACTCATTTTATCATCTAGCAGTATTTGTGGGCCAAGTGGTCATTTGCATCATTGTCACCTATGCCTCACTTGACATAAATTTTCTTCCAACCATAGGCTATTGCTAGTCACACCTCAAAAACTACCATTTTTGTTGGTGGTGGTAACTCCCAAATGATTTCCACTATAAAAGCCCTCCATCTTCTCTAACTATATAACCAATATCCTGGACCATGTGGATCCCTACTACCATGGCCTCCTCTAAGTGGAACCCAAATTCATTGGTTCCAAGGGACTAGGATAGAGGATGCAAACATGGCCACATTTTGTCTAGACTACCCATGTAGATCTTGGGTAAGGCATAGTCCATCCTCAACCACTCACTGTGCTAGTAGTTTTATACCTCATAGAATCTACTTAGCCATCAAAGAAATTATTTTTAGGTCATCACTTCATTAATACCCTTAAAACTTGGCTCATAATGATGATGACCTTTCACCAACAAGATTATGTAGATCTTAATAGATGTTTATATCCTAAAACTGACTCATAGAGATTGATGTCATCACTATGCTTATATCATCACATAATTTTAGAATGTGTAACCTCCTCATGAAGTCACTTCTTCTTTGGATTAGCTCCATAATAGGACATTTGTGATTCTTAGCCTTTTTTTACCCACTTATTTGTCCTACCTTAACCATCTATTTATTATCCTCCTAATGCATGTGGGATTATTATGGTGACTATTCACCAATCTACACCATGACACCTTATTGTTTCCAAATTATCAACCCAAACTTAACCATGTGGTATATCACATTAGGTTATCCCATCTAAAATCCACTTAAAAACTACTTTTAACCTAAAGTTTTGTTAGATATCACATCCACAAAACTATGTAGGAAACATCCACTTGCCTAGATCATATGGTGTTAGCTCAGCCACCCCTACCTATACCCTTACTAATCACTATTTCTAACCAACTGACCATTCAACCATGTCCACCTTGACATTGGTAGTTTAGACCCAAAATTTTGCATTACTTTTTATTAACCTTTCCTAGGTAATTTTTACCACACTAACAAAAATTTTCATGTTGTATTTTTTCATGACCTAACCATTTGGGTTGTTTCACAAGAACACTTGCTACCTTGGATAAATAAAACTAACCTCAACCCTATCTATATCACTTGATAGGCATGCCCTGATCAGTTATAACTAATGTTGTGGACTGTTTACCCCTAGCATGTGTCCCTCTAGACCCAAAATTAAATTAACCAACATGGGAAACTTTAGTTTATATATGATCTTGGTTACCACACTTAGTCATAGTTTGTGTGCATGTTTTTGTCTCAAATACTCAACTACCTTGTGGCACCAACTAGTGTTGCCCTACCAACCACTTATCAAAATCATACCTGATTCTACTTTACCTTATCAAATCTTAGTTTTAAGGGGAACACCTCCTCCCATACTTGGGGCATCCTGACCTTCAAGCAAGTGATCTATTTTTTTAAAGCTTATTAATTAAAAGCTATATAACAAAAAGGGGTAAAATGTAGACACTAGAAAACTTTAGACTTGTATTTTTTGATAATTGAATGCCTTGGGACCCCCTTAAGACAACCTAAAACCTTATTAATCTGTAACTAATCCCTTTTATCTTAACCAAATAACTATTCTCCTATTCACATACTACTATTCAAAAGTACTATTCACTATCACTATTCATGATGACATGGTAAGTGACATGGCATGTGATATGGTAAGTGACATGAGAATTAGCATGGAAGGTTATATGGAAAGTGACATGGCTTAAAAGTGAGGTTGCTTGAGGTGGGACATCATACCCCACCTAGGACCTACCTCCAAGGTACCTCATGGCATCGTAAAGCACTAAGGGCCCCTCCTTTGGAATATAGTGCATTTTCCCTATGGGGTCATAATTAAACACATGTTTTTATAATTATTCATGTAATATTATGCCAAAATTCATGGGGCACTTATCCAAAAGATTAAATTAAGTGGTGGAAAGTATTTTGGATGCATATGAGCCCATGTGCATGATTCCCTCTCCATTTTGGAATCTTTATCATGTTGAGAGACGAACCAACCAAGTGGGAGACCTATTGGATAAGTTTTAATATCAATCCTTTGTCTTTCATGACTAGTTTTTCACCCAAATGGATAATGGTGCCAAAATTCATGGGGCACTTAGCCAAAAGACAAACTAGTTCGGTAAAAAGTCTTGTGGCCTCATTTGAGCCCATGTGCATGATTCACACTCCAAATTAGACTCATATGCAAGATGGGAGACAAAATAACAAGGTGAGAATCCCACCATACTTATCACCTTTGTCATATATCAGCCCACTTGAGAAATGGTTCCATAATTCTGCTATTCCTACTTTTGGCATGATTCTTCTCAACAAATGCTATAAATACCCCCTTCTCCTTCACCAAAGGTTAAGTTAATTTTTTTTTAAGACTTTTATTTTAGGTTTGGGAGAGTCAATAAATTTTTAAGGAGGTTATAATCTTGGATATAATAACATGAAGCAACAAAACTCTACCAAAATCATCACAAAGCTTCAACAACACCATAAACAATCATCTTCACAAAGGGAAGGTAATATTTTCTTTTGTTCTTGCATTTCATTTATTTATTTCCATTTGGAATTTATTTTTGTTTCCCTCCATAATATTTACCCCTTTATTTTCATCTCATTTTTCTCATTTTATCCCTTTTCTATTCCTATTCCTTTTACCTCTTTTACCCCATTCACCTCTTTGTCCCATTTACCCCTTTTTCTTCTTTGCCATCTTTACCCATTTTCCCCCTTTTTCCATCTATAATCCTTTGTTCCATTTACCCATTCATATATTTGTATATTTTCATACTTAATCATTTACCCAACCCAACTAAACAATCCTTTTGACCTTTAACATCAAGTTACCAAACCAAAAACCACCTTTTTGCCTTAACCAATTTTTGGCACTACTTGATTTAGCTTAGCCATATTATAAGTAAATTATTTAAATTTATTGTGATAATATTGGTTATTTTATATCATATTATTGTATTTAATTTTATTTTGTTGTTATATTATTCAAATACTTGTTTTTTTATTCACATAATTAAGTGTTTAATGTAGGTGGACTGACAACCTCCTAGGAAGCTTTCGCATCTAAGATCTAGCTCACGCTAGGCAGTCCACCCATCTACTTGTATAAAAAATAAGTGTGTGTTAGAAATTTATTATTATAGGTCATCCTCCCAATCCAAATATTATCTCTCACAAATTTTGGAATTCATTTCACACATCTCTTAATATGTTTTTCTACACACCCTCTTAACTAGTTTCTTTCTTTTCAAAACTAGGAAAAAAAAGATAGAAACAAAGAGTTAGATAAATTTGTGTTGGGGTAAGGTGAAATATATTTGGTTGATAACACCTCTCCATATATCTATTAAATTAGTAATTGATTCATCTTCAAATTACCTAATGGAATAAAGATCGACAATAGAAACCTTTTTAAATATATTCACTAGGAAATGGTATAAAAATATTTGGGCAAGTTGGGAGAAAGAGAAGATGGAGTTATTGGTAAGATAATTATACAAATATAAATCTAAACCTAATAAAGATAAGGGGAAATTATGAATAAGGAAAGCATCATCATATGTAATCAGATAACATGAATGATGAAATTCTCTCAAATGTTGTTGGCAGTCCTCTTTGTCTTAGAACTTGGAAAACTTGGGTAGTTCCCATTGAGGAGGATAATAATGGATATGAATGGATAGATGGATGGATGGGTTAATTACAAATTTGACCATAGGATATAATATTATGAGACCTAGAGATAGATGACTCCAAGGTGGTCATTTTGTCCATTAACATTTTTACTAAATATGTTTAAGGTTGGGAGGCTGCATAAGTGGGCGGTTGGATTTATTGTGGTTAGGTGGTAGAAATAAATGGATAATTGATATATGTTTGAGAAGATGCCACATATTGGTATGTGGTCATGAAAGTTTTGGATGATGCAACATAAGGGTTAATGGGAAAAAATTTTGTGTAGAAGGTTATATGTATCCTTATGGGTCAAGAACATATTGGTAAGATGTAATGGGTATTTATTGGGGGATTGATGTGGGTTGATTTGGAGGTATGAATGGGTTGGTTGTTAGTTGAGGTTGGGTGGTAACCCTTGTACTAATAGGTGGAAGGATATTGGGTATGGAAATCACCAATCTATAAAGTGAGGTGGAAATGGGTTGGTTGGTAGAGATAGGGAGAATGGGAGAAATAGGGGTAGTTTTTATTCTTATTATTTACAAAAACTAAAGGTGCACCCCATAGTGAAACACTTGGTTGAATCAAACATTTGGACAATATCTCCTGAAGTTGGGATTTTAACTTGACCAATTCAACTATTTTAATTTTATAGGGGGTTTTATATTGATGTTTTGATCCTAGAATGATGTCAACAAGAGGAAAATTTGATCCTATATTAGAGGTGTCAGTTGGTGTAAGATGTGGTTAGCTACTAGGTGAAATGCTAGATTGGGTTTGGGTAGTGGTAGTGGATGGATTATTGACAGAAGAGGATGCTTGGGTGATCAAAGGTTTGGAAGATGTAAAACCAACCATAAGAGGGGTAGGCATACCATAAGGTAGATCCATGGGAGGAACTAAAATAATAGGGGTATGGTGAGATAATGTGTTAAGGTAATGTTGAAGGGCCATGGGGTTGTTATCAAGGAAGGTAGATAAATCTACATCACCTTCAACTACAATATGAGGCATGGTAGGAGGGGTGAATGAGGAGGAGAGTGATCTAAATATGAAGTATACTCCATGGAAGAGGAAGAGGAAGGTGATCCTTGGTTGGTTTGATTCCTCAATTGATATATTTACAAGACCATGTGAGGAAAATTAAAAAAATGACAAAAATCACACCTCAAACAAAAAACAAGCAAAAGGAAAATATCACAAGGAGTCAAACATACACTAAAGTTCATTTAACAACTTAGGATTATTTTTAGATCACTTTTGGGTTATGCCTTAGAAAGTATTAAGAAAAAATTTGGTTCATAGATCAAGTACTAAAGAAGAAATATAAGGTTGGTTTTAGGTTGTATTTAGATGCTCAAGAGATAAATATATATTTATCTTTAGTATGTGGCTTAGTATTGGGGCCTACCCCCTTAATTCACACATTATAGTGATAAGGGTATTGGGTGATTAGCCAAGATATACTAAATTTTAGAGTTTATACTCAAATAGAGAGCTGAATTAGTTTTCCCCTTAATTACTTCCAAGTAGGATTGCCAAAAGGGTAAAGTTTACTGCTAGGTGATGAAATCCTAGTCGGGCCTTGTCTCAAGTTTGTTTTGATATGTGGATTGATTATGTGGATTGGATAAGTGTGTGATAGAAAGAGTGAAAAATATGATTAATTACTTTGCTTTCAAGTTACTAAATGAACTAAAAAAGAAAGCAATCAATGTATGTAAAAAGGTTTACTTTTAGCCCAAAATAAATTTATATTTCATTGGATCAACATATAATAAAGGAATAAAAATGGATGCTAGGTACTACCAGGCATGCCAAAATGTTTCTCTTATTTTTTTTCATTTCTTAATTTGGAAGAAGATAATAAACTAGTAATAAAGGGTGTGTAAAGAACCTGATAAAAGTGTGCATGTGATACAGATGATGATGGAGAACTCCTCTTTGGTTTGGAATAAATAACTTGCAAATAAAAAAGACACTAACAAAAAGGGTTTTTATCATAATAGTTGAGTGGACTACCTAGTATGAACTAGATCCAAGAAGCATACATTTATCAGGAGGCCTTCATCCATAGTTGATAATAATCAAGTTGGAAATGATAAATTAAAGTACTTGCATAAGACAAATGAAATGAAATATAAGAATAAAGTAGAATGATTGTTAAATAAAATGACTAAATCTAGTAAAAATGGGTCAATACTTTTGTTAAAGTAGGTGATGTTAGGTTTTAAAAACTTATGAAAGTGTCTATGAATATTAAGGAACATAGAAATTTAGGTTTGATTAGGGGTAAGGGGTTGAAAACAACTTGTTGTTATTTATATCATAGTGATCATTGATAGTTAGGTGAACCATTGGTAGTTGGGCTGACCATCGATGGTTGGGTAACCATCGATAGCTGGGGTGACCATTAGTGATTATTTTAACCATCGATGGTTCTCTATAAATTCTAAAGCTATTCAAAAAAGAGATTTGTAGGTTGGGTCAAATATCTAATAATGGTTCTATTAAGGATATAGTGGAGAGGAAATAAGGTACAGATAGGTTTGATTAGGTCAGGGGGATTAAAATCATAAAATAACAATGCTAAGTAATAATATACATGTAGCTTGCTAGGTGGTTGGCAGTTGAAGGGTAAAGAAATTTTACCATAGTAATAGTATTTTTTCCTCAAAAGCAAATTGGGTAGAGGTTTCGGTCTCTTTTTCTGATGTTGAGTTACTAAAATAAGACTAGATGCTAGAGATCTTGAATACATGTATGCTTGATAACTCTTCTAATTGTAGATGGATCTTTCATCTCCCACTTTCCTCCTTTTATAATAAAAGACAACTGGATTATGGAATGTTCTTTAGAGGGTGAGGTTGATGATTATGATGCTTTGGAATTTTTCATCACTGCATAAGGTAAACTCATTAAATTATGCCTTGTTATCTCAAACACAACTAGTGATGTGTTAAGAAGGCAAAGAGGTATGGACCTGACTATTGACAATCAAGCTAACCATCATTGGTTAAGTTGACCATCGATGATCAAGTGTTAAAAGGAAAAGAGGTCAATAAAAGGGGTTAAAAAGGTTTGGTGAGAGGTTTAAAGCTTAATTTAGTAGATTGGTGAATTTAGTTAACTAGGTGGTCAACTAGATTCAAGGTCCAATAAGGGGTCCTAAGGCACTTCAACAAGTAGAACTATCATGTAAAATTTTCCTAGTGTCTACATGAAGGAGCAAATGAATGCTATGTAATCCCATACTCATTATAAGAACTCTTGACATCCCATAGGGTCTCTAAAACACTTTAGACTTATCCCTTAAAAACTAATAACTTACACTTTAAATGAACTTAAAGTGTTTCAAAAGCTTTATTGGTAAAATGAGATTCTTGAACCACTCATTCCATCTAGAAATTTTGTCTATCTAATCATCCATTAATAATCTGATCCATTTGGGCACAATCTTGGTATGTCAGCCAAAAATGGCCAAAAATAAATCTAAAAACACATTTCTTAGGTTTATTCTAAATTTGTATTCACGTAGTCACTCAAATATTCCATCAATGTTGCTTGATGATTGGCCCTAGTCTTTGAATTACCTAGTATGTTATCGACATAGTCTTCAACAATGTCATGCATCATATCATGAAATATGACTATCAGGGATCTTGATAGGTGTTCCCTATGTTATTAAGACCAAATGGAATAGCCTGATAATAGAATGTTACCCACAGAGTGGTGAACACTATCTTATATTGGTATTTTGGTGCCATTTGATTATGAATGTAGCCTGAGAATTAGTCCATCAGTGAAAACATCTCATAGCCCATAGGGGGTTAATAATCATGTCAATGTTTGGCAATAGAAAGTCATCCTTATGGAAATCTTTTTTAATGTCCCTAAAATTAGTACAAAGTTTGATTCCTTTCAAATATTTACTGATGGGTACAACATTGGAAATCTATTTATAATAGTTGATTGGCCTAATAGATCTCACTTCCAAGAGTTTTTCCAAATCTCTTTTTAATAATACAAAAATGCAAGGATGCATTTTACATAACTTTTATTCTATTGGTTTAGCATGAAGATGTACCATAAGGTGGTGAACAACTAAGGAAGGGTCCAAAATAGGCATGTTAGATTAGGCCTAAGCAAATATATCTACAAATTTCCACAATAGGGATGTAAGGACTTCACGCTTCTCCTTAGTGAGGGATGCACCTAATTTAATCCATTTTGGGTCATCCAAAGACCCAATGTTTACCTCTATTGTGTCTTCCACTAGAAAGGTCAAACCATCTTTAAGAATAGTGGGTACAAAATTGAAATGTTTGGCTATGTCAGAGTTATCTATTACGATTAGTTCATGATGTTCTCCTAGACATGATGAATCAGAATCCCCCAATAGGAAGGATGGCCATGTAACAAATTTTGTTGGTCCTGAATGATGTAATCAAATGCCTATTGTTTTTAAAGACTAAATTCAAACCAATAGACAAGTTCTTCAATGTTTGTATCCTCAATGATTTGATCAAAATTTTGTTGTTCTTTAAGGATAAACTTAAACACACAAATAAGTTTATCATTGGTGGTCTCTTGTCTAAATTTGAAGAAGGTTGAACACCCCCATCTAGTGGTGCCTAAAAAAGGTTTTCAGCACTAGACTAGCCTTTATATTTAATTTTTCCCTGTTCAAAAATTAAAGAGGTTTTCAATTTGGGACCTCAATATTTTATTTAATTACTTTTGGTTAAGGGTGTTCACCCACTCTCCAAAATAAGCTTCATGATACAACTTAATATAGAACCCTTTTTTGTGGTATCCTAATGGAACATTGTCTCTAAGGCTTAGAAAATCACAAAAGGCCTCAACATTTTAATACTCATCAACTGACACATTGGATTCTTGTTGTCCCCAATTTATAAATTGGGGATAATAAAATGGTAGTGGATTATTATGAATGAATATATGAAGGGTATAAATGGCATTATTGTTAAATATATTGTTTTGGGCTAGGCCATCAAATTGGCTATGATTGAACTCTTCTTCATTGTTAGCATCATCATCACTAGTGGTTGGTGATGGAATGTAAATAAGATATATAGGGTCACCCCAAAGTGGTTTAAATGTAAGTCTATAAGTTCCATTTTACATAGTCATAGAAATTGGCTCTCAAGTGTTCCTTGTTGATTTGTCTCAAGACCTCCTCCTTCATATTCTTGGTTCTCCATAATCCAATTAAGAATGGGATACTTGGAGTTATTGTAATAATCAAAAAAATTGTCATTGTATAACCATGATTCATCACCTTCGAGAGGATCCTATTCTTGGTTAGAGGTCAATGTGAAAGTGATAGAAGCTAGATTATGTTGATGGCCTTTTCCCTTTCTTTGCCATTACATGAGTAGTTTGGATTTTAGTATTCCAAAGGACTTGGGGTTATGTGGAAGATTTACAATGTGAAATGTGTCATGGGTGAAGTATTCTCCTAGGCCATTATATGAGGTAGTTTAATGATTAGATATTTTAGGAGGTGGCATGTGGGAAAGTGAATCAAGGGTATCACGGTCAATGTAGTTGGCCTCTAGTAGATCAATCAATATTAATTTCCCTTTATCCTAATTGGTGAATAAATTCATTTCAAAATGGTAGTTGTATCTCTTGAACTCAGACTCTAGATGTTTATAATGCTCGTATGGATGAAAATATCTTAGAATACTAACCTCTATCCCTAAATGGGAGAACTTGATACAATGGTGCAATGTTGATGGGACTACATGAATCTCATGTATCTAAGGTCTAACTAAAAGAATATTGCATGACAAATCTAGATCTAACACATGGAAAATAGTATCATGGGTTAAAGGCCCAATAATAATTGCTAAGTTGATGGTGCCTTATGATTCTCATTCTTCATTATCATAGGCTTTGGTGGTGATTATCTCTACTTGGAGATCTATGATCATGTACCCAAAAAGCTTGATGAGCTTTAGAGACATAATATTTAGACCTGATCTATTATCTACAAGGATGCATTTCAATTTGTGCCTCATTATATAAACTTCAATGTATAATGGATTATTTTGTAGTGGGCTAAGGGATGACATCACTTTGGTTGAAGGTTACTTATTGGGATGGAGCTAGGTGTCTAGCCAAAGATTGAAATTTGTTAGCAGATTTGTCATTGGGAACTATGGATTAACCAAATAATTTTGTCAAGATGTTTTTATGGATGTTATATATACAAAAAAAATCTAAAATGGAGATTTGTGTTGGAATATTTTGTAATTGTTCCACAATATCAAATGTCTTATTTCAAGTAATGGTAAATGGCTTGTTCCAAGGTAGAATGATTGGTTGAATGATGGGTGAAGTGGTATATGGTTGTGGGCCTAGTATGGTAATATTTAACCTCTAAGTTTTGATTGCATAAATAGGATTAGATACAAGACCATTATTTATAATAAATGATGATGGAAGGGGACTAGATAGGATAATTTTTAGTTGATGCACTTGTGCATGGTCATAGGATAACAATGAGTTATCAATATAAGGTCCTAACATATGAATTTTTAATTTTTAGCTCACCTATATACTATCCCAAATCAAGGAAGGATTACCAAAATGATTTGGTTGGTTTGGTATGATTAGCAATGGTCTTGTCTCATTAATACTTGGTCTTAGATTAATTAGAATGGTGGTAATACAACCTATATAATATGTCCTACAATTGAGTTATAGTTATGTGCAACTAAATGGTAGGTCTGTTAGTTGTTGGCATTGTTCTAACCTTAGTTGTGTCTATTATTTTTATGTTGTTTATTCTATATAGACATAATATTTTAAAACTTTTATTGATTACTGATACTTTGTATCTTACAAGAATTTGTCAAGTCTCAATCTCTCTTAGTACATGCCTTAAGGGGTGTACAGGGAAAGGGGTGGGTAGACCATTGGTGCTTCATAAGATTATTGTTCCTTTTGCCACTTTCCATCTATACACTTGTCTCCTAAGACCTTTTACCCTAAGATTGTTATTTTTTATCCTACCTTCTCTAGTATATTTTTTCTTTCTATCCTCCTTTTCTTGCCTTAACATAATTTTTAACTATCAATTGTACTAGGTCAACCTATTATATTTTAGGGGCATTCTTTATTCTATTGGTTTGTTATCCTTTCGGCCAACCTAGCACAAACCTAGTAATTTGTCCCTAGAAACACATTGGGTTGGTTGGGTTGACCCTATATAACTAAAACTCACAAAAGGATTAAGGGCAAGATACACCTATGAATATAAGATCATTCCTCACCATTTCATAAGATAAGAATTATTAGCAAATAAGTGTGAGTGAACATCTGCTTATTGACCATTATACTTGAGGAATAAATCTTAGGTTTCTATACTTTCTTTGGAGATACAAATATTGTATTATGGATAAGTATTTTGGATGCTTAGATAGGTTGTGTATCCTAGAGATGATTTATCTTGGTTATCCTTACATACCACAATGATTTATTATGAATCACCTTATCCAAGGGAGAGATTGAGGCTCAATGGATTCATCTACAAAGGTAAGTATTCCCAGCTTTATTTCTCTTTTATATGAGTAGATAGATAAAGCATTTATATTATTTCCTCCATGAGTTTAATATTCTTTATACATTGACATGAGTATATGTCTTCTAATACATGTTTAGTTTAGTTGTTTATTTCATTTATTCTAACCTCCACTTTGTTCCAAAATCTTTGGTGAGTAATAGATTAGATTTTAATTTCTTATTATTGTAATAGAGTGAATATTTAAAACCTTAGGACTCCATTAGGGTTATTGTGAAATTATCTTAGACTGTAAGCCTTAGAACTCTTCCTAGCATGATATGTTATGATAAGTGATACAATTGATCCTATAATCAAGTGTATTATATCCCCATATTTGTGATTTTCCTACTTAACAAGTGTGTCCCAATCAGAAGTGTAGGTGTGATCTATCTTATCCAATCTATGATTAATTCATAGACATGATGCATTTTTTATTACATACATTCTAGTGAACCAAATGTGAACTAACCCTTACAATATTTTTTCACTTTTACTTCATTTATTTTAATCATTTTACCATCATTTTTATCACATATTTTTAAAATTCTGGATCAATTCTATTAACCCAACTATTTTTATCTATGCAGAAGTTTTCAAGAATAGGTAACTAGATCAACCCAATCAACCCAGTATATGTTTCCATCCTTTTAGAAATCTAGATTAACCTACTAGGTCAACCTACTAGGTCAACCTAATTGACCCCTTATAGTTTTATTACTTTTTAATAGGTTCCTATACAACTTGATCGATACTATTGACCCACTTTGTAGGTTTCTTAAGCGTACTTATAGGTTTTAGACCAATGATCTTCTTTATTGCATCTCTGATCCATTAAGGTTATTTTATACTTATCTATTTCTCTCTTTTACTATATTTCCTTTCATAGTTTTTAGTCTTCAAAATTATCCTTACATAGTCAATTGGATTGACACTACTAACCTAGTTATGTGCTATGTGTGAAGTCTAAAATAACTAGATCGACAGTACCAACCCAATTCATTTTTAGACCTTACTTCCATAGTAAAGGTTTAACCATATCAACCTTGTTCTATATTTCATGCATATAATATTCACACTATACCTTATTTTAAATTTGGAATTAACCTCATACATATTAGTAATTAGCTCACACATTTATTTTCTAATTGTTTGCATGCTTATAGTAGCTCACATAGTTTAACTAGGGGATTTTATATTAATCAATTAATTTCACTATTTCTATTTTATGCACACATGACCAAATCACATAACATAAAAAACACTTTAACATTCATTTACACTAGGCCAACCTACTTAGATTTCATTACCAATGGGGAAACTGACTTGATTCTCTAGTCAAGTATAAATCATGGTTAATGGAATATTTTGGTTAAAAACCCAACACCCTTATCACTATAGTGTGTGAAGTGAGGGGGTAGGCCCCAATACCAAGCCTTATCATTACCACTACAGTCCCTTTTAGCATAAACTACCTGAAACCATTCTTAGATTTCTACCTAGTACCTTGCTTATAGCCAACTTCCAATCATATTAAAAATCATTCTTAATAATCTAATCAAAATTTCAGGTTGACCAATTAGTTAGATTTAATTTTCAAGTTTCTAATTGCTCTTTTCTCAATTGTGTGCACAAAACCTTGAATTAGACAATGTTGGTGCAATATTTTATTTTCTGTGTTTCTATTAGATTAACTAGCATTAATCTAATTGGATATATATTTCATTTTAGCACTTATTGATTTTCATTACTTGAAAAGTTATCTTGTTTCATTTTACAATCTATTTCTATGCTTCTTAAGTTTCTTATTTTTTGTACTAGATTAACCTAGTTGACCTAGTGCTTTTTATACCTTCTTTACATTATACTGAATCAACCTAGTTGACCTTGTATAGTTTTATAGTCCCTATTTTTTTACTAGGTTGACCTATTTAACCCTATACTATTTTTAGTCACCTCTTTTGACATTTGCTTTATCATCTCTCTTCTTTCTCCTTCATCATGAACTTTCTATTTGGTGATTCCACTGAGTCACAGTCAATATACATGATGAGCTTAACCAATCCTAATAGGATTTCCCATAGACAGAGTAGGGTTCCCATTTTATATTTTAGTAATGGTCATATTTACACTCATATAATGAACTATGGGACCCATCCAAATACCTCTTTGTATCATAATTCTTCTCTTTTCTTAGAGGATAAACCTAAGTTAGAGTATACTCTGAAAATGCTTTTCTTTATTTTTAAATTTCCTCAACAGTGAGGAAAGGATACTTATATAGTTTATAACCTCATGATTATTGGTCAAATCAAATAACCTCATTCACCTACTCCTACATTCTTAATAGGATTTGGAGGTACCACTTTCTTTGGTTCTCAACCTCTTCCTTCAATTTTGATTCCTTCTTATGCCATGACTTCTTCTTCTCTAACTTATTCTATTTCCATGCCTAGTATCTCAACTAACATGGTAGGTTCTACATCTACTGGGCCTCTTATAAGATCTAGTATCCTTAATCCTTCCACTAGTCCATCAATTTCTACTCAAGGCAATCATGTTTCTAGTGCTATGTCATCTCAACTATTCACTAGTCCATCTTTTGTTTCACAAGAATTTTTTTCCACTAGTGTCTCACATTCTCATAATTCTTCTCATGCTCATGTGAACACTCATAGTGGTACCAAAGACACTAATACCAACACAAATACCAATTCTAATGCTTCTAATGTTAATAAAACACACCAAATGTTATTAAAAACTCTCAATTAAATGAATACCTTTCAACCACATAATATGAATCAAATGATGAGAGTGTAGAACCACCTTCTTAACCTTCAATCTCATCTGCCACCAATGGCTTGAGGCACACATAACTAAATGTTCCCCCTCCTCATCTTCAATATTCTCAAGGTAATCTCATTCCTCAACCTCCTTTAGTCATTAAAGCCATCAAGCATCTACAAAATGAACCTCTCACTACTCAAATTTCCAACATTGATATAGGAGGTATACCACCTACAATTTATTATAATGGGTCAATTGATCCTACCCTTCACCTCAAAACATTTGGAAATATTTATAATGATTGGGGAATATTAAATACCTTTGTCACTACCAAAATCCTAGACAAAACCCTCATATGTGATGCCTTGGATTGGTATAATCAACTTAGAGATCATTCCATTTCTAGTGTGGAAGACTTAGTAAATGCTTTAGTGTAATAATTCCAAACTAATGATCTTCTTGAAAAAACTTTGGCCCATTTCATTAATTAAAAACAACATGAGAATGAAACCAACCAATCTTTTGTTAATATATGGAAGACTTTGTAAAACAAATGTGAACATAACATGGTAGATGATAATCTTTTTCATCTCTTTATAAATGCTCTCTTTCCTAAATTACAATATTGAGTCTACACTCTCTTTCCACATACATTGGAGGAAGCTATTGACCAAGATAAAATACCATATTTCCTAATGCATCTATTTGATCCACCCTATCCTTCTATGGATCCTCTATTATTACTAAAGAATAAAAAATAAAATATCACCAATGATGGTGTTACTGATTCTTATGACACTATTCACAATGTTCAAGCTGTCATTCCTAACCCTTCTTCAGAATTAGTGCTTTCTTCTCAACAATAAACTAATCCTCATTTATCTTCACCAAATAACATTAACATTGAAAAACCTCTATCCCCAACCCAATTTCTTAAGCATCTACCTAGGCCTCTCCTATAGGAACTTGACCCTACTTGTCCTCTAAAATCCTATTATGATACTAACAAGTTTTGTTGGTTTCACACTAGTTGGGGTCATTCTCATGAGACTTGTAGATAGCTTCATAATTTAGCTATGGATTTTCTTCTTGGACCTAATTTTTTATCATTATTCCATTATCTATAAGTGTCAACAAGCTTATGAGATTGCTTTCAAATACTATAAATCAAATGACAAAACTCAAGCCTTGAATCAAGCAAATGCTCATTTAGCTATCTATAGAAAACATTTACCTAATCATCAAATGATTCAAGACACACAAGAAAATCGCACTCCTTCCACCAATAACATCAAAAGTCTTATTAAACCAAATTCTAAAGTAAATATGGTTAGCATGACTAATATGTGAAGGGTGGTGGATTTTATTGATTCTCAACCTATCTACACTCCTTCCCATAATACATATGTGCTATCTAGGATTCTTCTCTAACTCATTTAAATGAGTTGGGAAAAGAAGATATTATCACTTTTGATGATCTAATTTATGATTCTCCCTTAGATAACACATCCCATTCTATTTCTACCACTCTTCCATAATATTCCAATACTAATGATAATCAAGCTTATACCAAAACTTCTTATTTTAATCAACTTAAACTAACTGGCTCATCATCTCAATATGATTTACCACCTTATTCTAAATATTCTCCTTATTATCAAAAAAAATTCCAATGCTCTTCATCTCCTCCTTTCAAGGACATCCTTAACCATTATGCACCTTTATCTAACAACCTGCTTATGGGATATGATGAGTGGGATCCCATTACAGATCTCATTAATCTCCCATTCCAAATTCCATTCCTTGAGCTTATGAAAACTTACCCCTGTCATAGGAACTACCTCATATAGATATTATTCAAGATGAATGTCCTTCATCCTCCCCTAGTAGGATATGAGGCAACTTTATCTGGTTTTGAAGATATTATTTTGAAATAATGTGAAGAGATGTCTATCCACATTGATGAGACTATAGAAACTTCTCTTTCTCTAAAATTTCCCATAGTTTTTATGATTCTTGATGATATTTTGCCTCCAGTATATGATCTTTCTTTATTCATTAGCATCCAAATAGGTGATATCCAAATTAAACATGCATTGATTAACAAGGGCTCCATCACATGTTTCACTTATCTTGATTTCATTAAGACCCTTGGGTATTATGAATGTAATCTTAGTCTATGTGAAACACATGCTAAGGATATGATAGAAGGAAAATGCCTCTTTTAGGTTGTGTGTGGCTTCTCATTGCCATCCCACCTATCACCATTTATGTGTAGGTGATGATATTTAACCTCCCCATTTCATATAACATCTTACTTGGTAGGTCATGCACTCATTGTATGAGAGCTATTACTTCTTCCTCCTACCAATGTGTTACATTCCCTCACAATGAAGCCATTTACAGGATTCAAGGTGATACTAACCCTTGGAAGTTTGAATGATTCCAAGATAATGGTGTCTTAAATATTCCTACTCTTGAAACTTTTCCTAGTATTTTATTTCATGAGTCTCAACATCTTAACTTTTTTATCAATTCAACCTAAGGTTATAGTGGGCATCCTGAGCTCATTGGTAATATTACTCCTAGCCTTTTAGATTTTGATGATGATGAGATTGATGAGATTAACTTAAAGATCAAAAACTCCAATCTCTCACCTCATCTCATTTCATAGCTTCTTGCTTCCTTGAAACCTCATTCTTGCAAACCTCCTTAAAATGACATTCACATAGTCTTGAATAATACTAGGCATTCTATTCACCATGATTCATTGGATGAAAAGGTTATCCCAACCCATGTTATTGATTTTCACACCCTAAATTATGATGATGGTTATTTTGTAGAGGATCCATTATTAGGTGGTCTTGTCCAGGACCGTGATGTTGAGATTATTTGATATCATTCTTATTTACTTGAGTCTTTTTATGCATCTCATCATTTTCCTTCACTTATAGTTCCTAATCATGCTATGACTAGACTTTACTACTTTTCTAAGTTCCCTGACTTCTATCATTCATTTACCCTTGAAGTTAGTGTAACCCTCCTTAGACCTTTTATAGATCCTACCCCTCCCTTAATAAACCCTGCTATATTTGAACCTCTTCCTGAACCTACTATAGTTGATCTTATTTATGTTCCTATTATTGTTGAGCCTACCCCTATTTTTGATACTATCTCTCCTTAAATTGAGCCTAGTTTCATTCCTTCCTAATCATCACCTCCCCTTGGTGATGGTTTACTTCCCTTGCCTAAGATTGCTCCTCTACCCACCAAATGGACTGATGATTATTCTTTAACTTCTTCTATTCCTTTTTTACCTCCTTCCATGATTTCTTCCCATAAAACCGCTCATCAACATATTTGTTGTTTCCATGGGATAGGTAACCATTCATCCACCCATTGTCATAAGATATAATAATATCTTGATACCTTACATTCTTCTTCCCTATCATTAGACAAAGCCATACCTCTCTTGAAGTTACTTCTTGAATATATTCCTAAGAATGGTGAGGTATATTATCTATAGCATTTATGCGGCACCCATCACATTGATCATTAATGCATCCTTAAATAACATCTCAAATATATTATTATAACCATTCTTATACCTTCTTTTATTCTCACCGCAAGCCATTCTCATAATAAGGCTTCTCCTTCTTCTCCCATGACTCCACCTCCAGTGGTTTTATCCCATCTTATGGTCCCTTCACCACCTTATATGCCTCCACCTATAATCCCTTCACTTGTGGACCTTCCCTCACATATGGATCCTTCTCCACATATGAGTCATTATCCTATGGATCCCTCTCCACTAGTGATTTCTTCTTCTCCCATAGACCTTGTTCCCATGCATTCTCCTGACAATTTTTTGCCTAATTTTCATCCTTAGCATGATATTTTGAGAATTCCTAATTTTTTAGTTGTTGAGATCAGAAAAGAAGTATTTGCCTAGTATTCATTAATGATTGATGAGACCTTAGCAACCATTCAATAACATCTTCATACAAATTTATTTGATGTATTGGTTAATGTGTGTGGATAGATTTACCAATATTTATGAGCACATGCATGGTGATTTCACATTTATATTTTGGATTGGACATGTGTTCCAATCTCATTTCTATCTATTATATCATTTTGACACTATGTCATTTTTGTTTCTCTTATATCATGATTTCTTACTTATTATACTATATCTTGCTTATTTTATCATTTATTTTTACATATGATTGTCTTTTATTTTGATTTCCCCTCTTTCCCTTGAGTTTTTCTCAAAACACTCTTTCTTGTATCTTCATGATGGTTTTTATTTCTTATCCTTATTTTTCATAGATAATTTGTCATGGTGATTTGGTTATACTTACCTTGTTCCTCTTGGTTATTATCTCCCTTTACCATGTGATTAGTTGGCAGAAAATCTTTCTCATTACTATCTCCTTTTACTGGTCTAATTTAGATCTCCTTTTCCCCTCTTCTCTTTATCACAAAATAAGCATATACATGGTTGAGACTTGAGATCACATGATATTTTGTTGTCAATCCTAAGTGTCTTAGCTAGTTTTTGTCTTTGGTTACTTAGTTTCCTTTAGCCTTAGCCTATAACTCATTCATTTGTATCACTATCTCTCTCATGATTGTTCATTCCAAATCTATATGGAAGAGGAATCTTAAAACAAACTTTAAAAAAAGTTAAAATTCCAAATCATTTAAACAAAAGGTAATGATATCAAAAGGCAAAAATATTCTTAAAAATCAACTCACACTAAAAGATGATTACAAGAACATCTCATATCTCCAATCCAATATCAAAATCCATAATTATTTTTGCATAGAGCTAGAGTCCTTTGGGGTGAGGTAGGCCAATAGATTGGAATAAGGGATTTAAAAAATATTTTAGTTCTACCTACTTTCTCATGCAAGTACTCAATCTTCCTAGTAGACCGATGGCTATGTAAGGAGTCTTAAAGAGTGGGGAACACATCATGGGAAGCTAGGTCCATTTTTATTTTCTTGTATCAATATACCTTCATGAGTTGATATTAGAAACATGTTTATTTGCCTACAAAGCTTTGTGTCTATAGTTAATAGGTTTCCTTTGTACATAGATGACCAATAGCCACTTAGTCTCTTCTCATGTCCTTAGTATGCATCTTGCCTCCTAAGGTCTTATCATAAGATGCCTAAGTCTTGGTTTTTACATTCCATTTTTCACTACTTATATCCTTTATATTTCATCTTGAGATTTCTTATTTGGTGTACTGATCACCCTACCTTAATATTTCATTTGTAAGTTATATTTTAAGATTGCAGATAGGACCTGGCCATCCTCATAAATTACCATTTTTTTCCTTCCTATTACCCACATCTTTTTATTACCCAATTTTAATATTTATTCCACTCCAATGGTCTTCTATTTATCGAGTTGCATTGTAAGACCATGGATAGGACTTGTCCCTCACAAAATTTTCCAATACCGAAGTCACCATCCAAATTGCATGTGTCAAATTTGAGATAAGATTCGATCAATTATGAAGTTACACATCGTTTTACATAATTATCATCTTGATTATTATTATGTATTATGCTGAATTCATTCCTCTTTCAATTTTTTATCTTCTTATATTCTAAGTATATGTAATATTTCAACCATTTCTTAAATTTTTCATACTTCCCAGCTTAAATTAGTATGACCAATTTTAGATGAATCTTTTACAATTTTTTTTCTTTAGTACTTCCCAAAATAATTTAGTATGATTAATTGAATTAATTAATTTGTTTTTATACCATTTTTAACATTTTGAATACCTTCTATTTTGTTACATTGTTGTCATACTTCCTAACATGATATTTAGTATGATTTTACTTGTTTTAATTTGGTGTAAAAATCTTTCATATTGGTTTAGAAACAAATTCCTTTTTACCATCTTGTTTTTCCATTTCTTGGTCATTTTTACTTAGCCATTTCTTCTTATTACACATTTCCTAGTTTGAAATCATGTGTAGTCCATTTTATTGATTGATTATATTTTTCCAAGTCCTTTTGGTTGTTTTTTTGAACCATGCATGAATTTTTCATAATGCTAGAAAGGAAACCATCTCTCATATATTTCCTATATCATATACAACAAAGCTAAATACATGTTCTAGAAATAAATATATCCTTAAGAATCCTTAGCTACAACCATAATGAACAAATAGAATCAACCATAAAAAAACATACACATCGAATAATAATATGCCAAAATGATATATATATATATATATATATATATATATATATATATATATATATATATATATATATATATATATATATATATAAGATGTGCAAGGCACACCTTAATTAGTAGTTGATAAAATTAGATATTATCAGAGTGTGGGTGATTTTTTATTTATAATAACCTCCAAAGAGGTTTGATTCCCTTAATATTTATCCCTAAAACTAATTTACTTTGATCTTTTGGGATTAAAAGGGAGAAAGAAACTGAAATGGAAAATCCTATCTAATGGGGTGATGCACTTTGAATGATTGGTATTCTCTAAAATATTTTAGAAACTAAATAAGACATGAATATGAATCTTAAATAAAACTTTACATTCAACCCTGAACATCAGTGTTTCAAAAAAAGACCTGAAATAAGTTTGCAAAGCAAGTTCTAATCCTAGCTCTTCTAATTACCTGTAGAGGATGATATTTTCATAGTGTGGAAAGGAAATAAAAAATGGTAAGTAGATTCCACTTATATATTAGTAAATATTCAAATTATAATTTATTATGATCTAAAACCATATGCAAAAAAATATTCTTTATTTGATAAAAAATGGTGTCAATTATAATTTCTTTTCTTCTTTAAGAATTCCTAAAAATGGCTTCAAAAAGCCAATATATATGTTTAAAATCTAACCTATAAAAAATAAATCATGTAAAAGAGAAGTATTAGTATTATTTGAGTTAAATTGAGATTAAAATCCATTTACAATATTAATTAAAGGCTTTAAAATCTTCCAAGTCTTCAAAAAATGCATGTTCTTCATTTTTGGCATAGAATTGGAGGTGATGGGCCCATGTTGACTTATTAAACTTTATTGCATTAAAATAATGCCATAATTTGGAATATAACTCCATATTTAAAGTTATTTCTAGTTTTTGAATGTCCTTATCTTGCATGAAAAACATGGGAGATGCATGAAACTAATCAAAGTAGTCAACCAAAGAGATGTGGACTCAAAGACTAGTCAACTTCCACTTGAACTCAACTTGCATGAATTAGAACTTGTGGATTGAGTTGAGAATCATATATATATACATAAAAAATAGATATGGAATGTGGTAAATCCAAAAATTAATTCATTTTATATATTTTCAACACCATTCTTTACTTGCTTGATTGACTAATTAGACCTATTTAGCCAATTATGCCTAATAGCCTATATTATTGAATTTGGGCTCCATGAAACCTAAAAAAATATGACATTAAACCTGAAAAAATAATTTAATATACTTTTAACAACTTTCCTCATCACAAGATATGTGATTTTGATGAGAAAACACTTGTCATTCAGTCAATAGTGTTGATTTGGCCTGTTTTGCTCAATTTTTTGCAAACTAGCCCTTTTGATCAAGATGGTTGGGACACTTATAGGATTATTTATAACCAAATGGAAATTTAAAGATTAATAAAAAGTCATAGGATTTTAGCTCCATTGATTATATTTCATTGAACTATTTTTTACTTCACTTTGCATGCTTTTTTCCACAAAAAACATGATTTCTACTCTCATTCGTATAGATCCATGCATAAAATTAACATTTACAGAATAATATCTGAGTTTAATTCAAGTTTTGAGAGGTTTTATATTTATCCATCATAATTTTATGGCAATAAAATCAACTTTTTGCAAAACTAGTTTGTCAAGGGTTTATGAGAGTTTTGAAGCTAAATCTTCAAAATGATGATTCATAAAGTAAAAAAATCAAAATATAGAAATATTTACATTGATACATATCAAAATGACCCCATAAAATACCTAAAAAAATTGGTTTCCCATGAAAAATATATGAAAAGTTACAACATGGATAAAGTTTCCTGTGGGGTTTTGACTGTATTTTGGGATACCTATGCTCTTAACAATTGTTCATAAATTAAATCAGATAAAATGTTAATAATTATTCATGAATTATAATTAAATATATTTCCTCAAAACATACTAAGATTTTTTAGCCAAACTCCATATGTGGTGAAAGATATGAGCATCTAAATAGGAGGCTTGAAAGGGTGTCTAGAACTGCAAAAAGTGAAAAAATCACCAAATTGAAAATATATCTTCACCTTATCCCTAATTCATAAAAAAATAATCATTGGGTCTGTACCATACTATCAAAAACTCTAAAATCACATTTTTCTTGAAAAGTTAAAAAACCCCTTTTTGGCCTATATGCCTATTTACTTGCATAAGCCTATGTGAGTATGGTTTGCTTAAAATTTAGATTTTTGAAATTGTTTAAAGGTATTAATATGATGTAAAAATATCATCCCATTATTTTCAAACTTTTACGTAGGCTTAAAAACCTTTGTGGTACTCTAAAATTATGCTTGCTCCAATGGTGATCTCAAACTGACATGTTAAGGGCTGTGACAAAACAACAAGTATATCTACTCATATAATGACCATTAAATTTTTTAATAAGTTTCCTCAAATAATTATGACCTTGTGTACAAAATTTGAGGTCTTGAAAACACATGTAGATCCTAAAAAGTTCATTTTTTTCTCAAAATTGACCCTTGTGCATGTATTGTCTACATATTTAAACTTGGAAATGCTATTTTGAAATGATAATGCCCCATTTACAATCCATTTCAATAATTTTGACCAAAATTAGTGATTATTAGGCCATAATTCCTTGGTTTGATTGGATCTAAAAGGCTATGACCATTTTTAGGAAAGTTTTGTATGATAGGGGTAGTAATTTGACCTTGATAGGCCAAATTACTAATAATTTTGGTGACTTTCAGGGGTTTACCAGCCTACCAGTCAAAGAAATCAAAAAATTTGGTAAAATTGACTTAGATAAACACTAATTTTGGGAAGATCTTTTATGAGCAAAGACACAAACAAGACAACTGACACAATAACAACAAACATGTACACATGTGCACTTAGAGGAATGGACAACAACAAATTGGAAAGGGAAAATCAACACTAAAATCATGTATGGATATGCACTTAGAGAAATTAAACATGAGGTATTCTATTATATACAAATTAACCTCCAACTTGCTGCTCCTCCTGGATCAAAAGGAAAGTTTAACAATTTTGTTGTATCATGAGATGAGGTATTAAATAAGGCATGCAACTTATTGAACATTGGTCTAGATAACTCATTATTTTTTATATTTTATAATTTCATTATCATGATGATCATTGAGAACTAGGAAGCTCTAAATAAGTTAGCTATATGTATATAGAGGGTCCTAATTTCTTCAGATGGTTCCTTGATTGCAACTTCCAATGGTGGTCCCTTAAGACATACCTCTTTGATTTCCATGGTGTCTTTAGTAAGACTGGACTTCTTCTTGCATATAAGATTTTTAGGCTCATAAAGGATCTCTTCATTTTCTACCCAATCTTTGTCATTGTCCTCCATGGGAAATTTTTTGTCCACCTTCTCTATTATTTGATCTTTTTGAACAAGATATATCTCAACCTCATTCATGTCCTCTATTTGAACCAATTTTTCATAAAAACCAGCCTTTTCATTTTGCTTGGGTATCCCCATAGTATAACTATCTTCCTGAATCTCCAAAACATTAATAAAAACCTTAGATGGAGATTCAACTTACTACATTATGTCATTATCCAAGTCTTCCATATTAAGTTCACCAATTTCACTCATGAAATCATATGGCACAAGTACAGCCAATGTGATTCTTCTTATTTTATCTCACATCAAGCTTACACTAGTTCATCTTCATGGAGTGGCACATGATATTCTTGGGATTACTACAAGAGAGATGAGACATATGGAACCTCACATTGGTCCAACTATTTTTATTTGAGAGTCATGCTCTCCTCCTTTTTCATGTTGTTCTAGATGGGTTTTTAAGATTGAAATGACTTATATTCTTGAGGTGGGAGGGATCGGGGCTGAGTAACTTTGGATCAGATCAACTACATGATTTAGTTATATTATGGGAAAGATAGAGGCTCTTTCTTGACCTTTTGATTCTGATTCTCCTCTTCTTTCTCTTCACCTCCAACTCTCAGATCTCTTTATCAATATTGTCTTAGAATATCTTCTCTTTAAAGTGGTCAGTTGTTTCATGAATATAAATAATAGAAGAAGACTCTTGAGAGAGGATAGAGTCTTGGATCTCAACAATAGGTTATCCCATAACAATCTCTTTCTTTCTTTGATAGTTCTCTTGGATAGATCTGTAAGAAGGGAAGGTCTGAGAAATACATGAAAAACTTTGCAAACTCAAAGGGGATCTTGAAATGGTCTCTTGAGGAGGAATGGATGGCATATAAGAAGATTAAGGTTAAACCTATTATTCCTTGAGTCTTTTAAATTTTTCCTTAATAATTTTAATGTAACCACCTACATCCATCATCTCACTAGTGAGATTACCCCAATTTGCTCTCTCAATAGGTGCCTATACTTCTTTTATTTGTTGCAATGACTCTCTCACATAATGAATCTAGTGAGTAGGGATATTTTGGCCATGATGGCTTTATGAGTACATCTCTAGTGCATGATTTTTAAGGCTCACTAAATTTTTCTTAAGTGTTGGTATAGATTGGGTAGATGCAACATGGCCATGATTAAGTTAGTTAGATGAGCAAGATGGCTCATGATAGGGCAAGTTATATTAATCATAGTAAGGATTATATGGATCCATACTAAAATAAGCCATTAGAGACCATTAGTAAACCAAGTGATAAAAATTTTCAATATTTGTAATGATACTTGATGTTCATAACTGACTTTGAGTTCCTAAAAGTTGCACCGATCTTTTAGATGCCTCCAAAGTCTAGTGTGTAGAATAAAGTTCCACTAGGTGTGCCAAAAATTGTTATCACTCTAGAGATCACCTTGTTTGAATATGTGCAAGGCACACCTTCTCTCCATCTGATACAATTAGATCTTCTTAAATTGTGGGTGACTCTGTATTGAGAAGAACCTCTAGAGAGGGTTGGTTCCCTTAAGATTTATCCTTAAAACTAATTTACTTTGATTTTTTGGGATGAAAAGGGAGAAATAAACTGAAATGGAAAATCCTATCTAATGGGGTGATGCACCTTAATGATTGGTATTATTTAAAATATTTATAAAACTAAATAATACATATAAATGAATATAAAAAAAACTTTGCATTCAACCCTGAACATCAATGTTTCAAAAGAAGGCCTAAAAGAAGTTTGCAAAGCAAATTCTAATCCTAGCTCTTCCAATGACCTATAGAGGATGATATTTTCATATTAGCTGTGGAAACGACCAACAAAATGGTAAGTAGATTCCACTTATACTCTGGTAAATATTTAAATTACACTCTATTCTAATCCATAACCATATTCAAAAAAATCCTTCTTTATTTGATAAAAAAATGGTGTCATTTACAATTTTTTCTCTCCTATAGAAATTCTTGAAAAATCACTTCAAAAAGCTAATATATATGTTTAAAATATAACCTATAGATAATTTTGCATGTAAAAGAGAAATATTAGTCTTCTTAGAGTTAAATTAAGACTAAAATCCTTTTACAATATTAATTAAAGGCTTTAAAATCTTCCAAGTCTTTAAAAAATGCATGTTCTTCATTTTTGGCATAGAATTGTAGGTGGTGGTCCCATCTTGACTTCTTAACCTTATTTGCATGAAAATCATGTCATAATTTAAAATATAACTCCATATTTAAGTGATTTTAAGTTTTTTAATGTCCTTATCTTTCATGAAAAGCATGGGATATGCATGAAACTAGTCAAACTAGTCAATCGAAGAGATGTGGAATCAAAGTCTAGTCAACTTCAACTTGAACTCAAATCTCATGAATTGGAACTTTTTAATTGAGTTTATAATGATATTTCCACTTAAAAAATAGATATGGAACATGGTAAATCCAAAAATAATTCATTTGATATATTTTTAACACCATTTTTTACTTGCTTAATTGATCAATTAGGCATATTAGGATAATTAGGCCTAATAGGCTATCCTCTTGCATTTGGAATACATTAAACCTAAAAAAAGATGCCATGAAACCTAAAAAAATAATGATATATAATTTTAATAAATTTAATCATTAAAATTTATGTGATTTTGATGAGAAAACACTTGCCATTCATTTAATAGGGTTGACTAGGCCTATTTTGCTTAATTTTACTACAAACTAGCCATTTTGATCGAGATAGTTGGGATAGTTTTGGGATTATTTATAAATAAATTAAAATTTTAAGATGACAAAAAATTATTATGCTTTTATCTCCATTTATTATATTTCATTGAAATATCTTGTACTTCATTTTACATGCTTTTTTACACAAAAAACATGATTTCTGCCCTCATCCATACAAACTCTATGCATAAAATTGAAAATTTTGGAATAATATATGAGTTTATTATAGGTTTTATAATGTTTTAGATTTAACCATGATGATTTTATGGCAATAAAATCAAATTTTTGGAAAAATAGTTTTTCGAGGGTTTAGGAGGGTTTTGAAGCTGAATATTCAAAATGGTGATTTATGAAGTAAAAACTTCCAAATATAGAAATATTTACATTGATACATATCACACTAAACCCCCTAAAATCCCTAAAAAAATTGAGTTTCCATGTAAAATATATGAAAAGTTACCACATGGAGAAATCTATCTATGGAGTTTTGATTGTATTATGGGCTGCATACACTTTTACTATTTTTTCATAAAACACAACCCATAAAATAGTCCCAATTTTTCATTAATCATAATTACATAGGGTTACTCAAAACATACTAATATTTTTTGGCCAAAATATACACATGGACAAATATATGAGCATCTGAATAGGAGGCTTGAAAGGGTGTTTAGAACTACAAAAGGTGAAAATTTTATTAAAATGAAATTAAATATTCACATACTTCCCAATAACTTAAAAATTCATCATGGCATGAAATTAAATCTTCACCTATATGTAAGAAAATCATTCCATTATTTTCAAACTTTTACCTAGGCTTAAAAACCTCTATGGTACTCCAAAATGATGCTTTCTCCAATGGTGATCTCAAACAAACATGCTAAGGGTTGTGAAAAATAAACAATTTTATCCACTCATATAGTGTCCATTAATTTTTTTCAAAAGTTTTTTCAAATCATGATGACCCTATGTATAAAATTTGAGGTCCTGAAACCACCTATAGCTCCCAAAAAGTTTAACTTTCTCTCAAAATTGACCCATGTGCATGGATTGTCTACATATTTGAACTTGAAAATATTATTTTGAAATGATAATTACCCATTTAGAATCCATTTTTGAAATTTTTTACCAAACGTAGTTCTTTTTAGGCCACAATTCCTTGGTTTGACTAGTTTTAAAAGTCTATGAACAGTTTAAGGAAAGTTTCATATGATAGGAGTAGTAATTTGACCTTGATGAGACAAATTACTAACATATATGTCATGAAGTTTTATACAACATATAAAATTATCTAGATCCAGGATTGGACTCCATCATGTCTATCTCGTAGCCTTGCCATGCTACCTACCAAGGCCTTAGTTTGAATCCTACAAATGGTATGCTATAAGGAGGTCATCTGAGATCTCTATCCCTCTACCTGTCCCTATAGGTGTGTTGTCAACATATATGACTCCATTATCTAGGTCCATATCTCTATCATTTATGTTATTATATCTAGATTCATTTCTCTCTCATTTTCTAGGGCCTATCATGCTTGTAGCTTCTTAGACCCATCACTACTAATGGTTACATCATCTCCCTCTGCACCTGTATCTATCTTATTGCCTCTCTAGCTAATGTAAAATAGTTCCCCTAAGCTAGGGTAGATGGTACACTCAGATCCTCCATTGTCATAGGGTTGTAGACTCTCAACTAGGATGTCATATAGTGCTCCCCTCACTAGGGGCCCTCATCTCTCCTCCTTATCATCACCTACACCTATAAAATAGCATAAGATGGATATTAAATAATTATCATATCTCATAATATCTATCTATCTATTTATACTTCCAAATAAAAACTTAAGAAATAAATTAATCATCTTTTACCTATCTATATCTCAGTTACTATGCTATCACCATTTGTGTGACCACCTAACTTAGTTTCCCCATTTACATGGCCTCTTAACACCTCATCTGTAGGCTACCTCTTCAACTCAAACCCAACTTTCATGACTCATGTCAGTCATATCCTACATTTAAGTGATCTCTCTATCATCTCCTCTAGCTGACCTATGGGGTGACCTGGGATGATAATAGTCTCCACTCTCTCCTCTACCTCCTGTATCCATCGATGTTATGTCCTTGGTGGCCACTACTCATCTTGATGTGGAGTTGGTAATGGTGCATATGGTATCTCTACCTCTACATCCCTATCCTCCTGCTTAGCTCCTCATCATTCCTAACCAATCCATGGTCTCTTTGAGCATGGCCTTAGTATTGGCCTCACTATTAGTGGTTTGAGTCCTCTCCTCCCCTATAGATCCCTCACATATCAAGCCCACTACTTAAACATCAATATCAGTGTTGATATGTGTAGTAGGTCCATCTACCCTAACACCCATGCCACTGGGTGTGGCTCTCTCCACCACAAGTAGAGTTTGACCACCTCTATCCTCTTCATCACTGATACTATTGTGTGTTAGCTCACCCATGTAACTATTATATTATTATATGGATGTAACATAATGTATACATGTCTCACTGACTATAGTCTTGGTATAACCCATGCTACTTGGTCCTCCCTCTATCTCCTCACTTGAGACAACCTATCATCAACTGTATGGGGCAACCCAGTTGGCCAATAAATATGAAACAGATCTAAGTTATCAACAATATGATCAACCTCATGGTTCTTTGCCCTTTAACTAGCATATCATACATATCATGTACTAGCTAGGCCCAGATGATCGAGCCTAGGTCATATAGAACTCACTCTTCTAATATCATCCTATTCAAGACTACCATGAATAGTGGTACCTTTCTATTTTACTTATGACATAACACTCATTATGTCATAAGGCCTATCATAGCCTTCTAAATATATAGAATTTATGATGTATAAACATCAAACATACTCACCCTCCTACCTGGTAATTTCTTTTTGAGCTTATAGCCATATGGATAAGGCTCTCCTCTCCTCTAGACTATATGGTATCCCTACAATCACATGTGGTCCTACTATAGGTAGCCCCAAGATGTCATGGACATCCTCTAGCATGATATCAATCTCTGCTATATCCCTATCCACCTCCCATCTGAAGGTATTATTTAATCATTCCTAAAAACCAAGGAACATGACTAACAAGTTAGCACTAAGGGGATCTGACACACCTCTACTATTTTTCCTAGACCTATGGCTCTTATTCTAGCCCTATCTCCATCTGATAGCCTATCTAGAAAATATGGTAACCATGCCACATCTACAAGTCACCAAAATCTCCATCATCCTTGCACCTAAGAAATAACAAAGAATGTATTAGTTCTTCCATGTCATGTATAGACAAAATATATTATTTTTACATTTTTACATTAAAAACAAGCCTAAATTACCTTATTTTATCCATTTTAGCCTTATCAGTCCTTCTTGACCTTACTTAGTCATTTTGGGCCATTCTAGCCCTCTTTTGGCCTTTTGCATGCTTTTTGTGTCATTCTAGCTCTTTGGTCAAACTAGTATGACCAAAAATTTCCTATCTTTTGGCCTAGTTGATTGAAAAATCTAATTGAACCCTCTTGTCTTCCTCTCCCTAGTGCTGAATTTCCATTTTGTCCCTTTTGTTCCACCTGGCAAATCTAATCTAAGCCTTTAGCCTATGAAATGTATAGGGTCAATCCATACCTATTGGGTCGGCACTGTGGATTCTACCTATTTTCCATTTTACTAGGTCGGTTGGGTCAACCCAGTGCTTTTTACCTACCAACCCCTTGCATTTTCTAAAAAAAGTGCAATTTTCTTACTTTTTGCCTAGATCCTTCAAACCCATTTCCTGTCTTCCTATTTTTTACCGTTAGAATTTGATTTTTTCTCATTATGATATCTAGAAATTCTTAAAATTCAAAATTACTAAAAATTCACTTAATTCAATACAAATTTCAAAAACTAGTTTGAGAATCTTAGTTGTATACTTGTAGTGCACTTATTGCTACCTCTGGAGCTCCTCCTTACCTAGCATGTCATCTCCTCACCATCCTAGCTTGTTTTCTCTCTAGATCTCTTTTTTCTCCTATCTCACAAGTCAAAATAACAAATGACTTGTCTTTTACCTTATTTAAAAACACCTTTTCAAAATTAAAATCTTTCAATTATTATCCTATAGATTGCTTGTTTTTATTCTACCTTTGTTTCTACTTTACAAACCATAAAATGTGTTATATTCGTGATGACGTAGAGATTCTTTTCCACTATCATATGCCTATTTTCCAAAAAAATTGATTTTTGGCTATTTTATACACTAACTTCTATAGGTTTGTGATGCAGGAGCATCTACAATAGCTTCATGGAGGACTAGTTGAGGTCATCAAACATGCACATTCAAATGATGTTCTAGCGTGAAGTTGAATTCAACTTCAAATTCTTGTTTTCCCTCCAAATTGTGTTTAGATTTCAAACTTTTACTTTGAGAGTAAATGTAATTATCAAAAGTGAAAAGTGAAAAGGTAAAATTAGGTAAGAGAGAATCCCCATGTTGGAAGCCAATATTGGCTTAAAGAGAAAATGAGGGGAGTGGTTGAAATATTTCAACCGTAAGACATTAGTTGAGGTAAATCTTCTCCAAATTAGTATATTGGTTGGATTGTAAATCTTTCTTGTTGGTCTTAGTGCCCAAGTTGGGCGTAGGAGAGAAGAGACTCTTTCAAAAAAGAGTAATATATGTATTATGTTGGATTTCATAAAAGAGAGGAATGTAGAGAAGAGGAAATATAGAGAGGAAAGGACCTCTCATTCAAGGGACATAGAGATGGATGGAAAAATAGAACACAAAGATCCGAGAAAAAGCTAGGAAGGAGGAGAATGTAAGGATTTGGATGCTTGTTGAGAATGCTTATATAAAGGACCCTCAGATACTTAGGAGAAAGGAAGAGGAGAAGGCAGAAAAATTAAGAAGGAAAGAGGCCAAGTTTCATGCAAGAAGGGTGAAAGAAGAAGTAGCAGTAAGGATTGCAGAGGAGGATAAGAGGGAAGTAAGGATTGGAAGAAAAGTGAAGGTGGTATGGAAGTCTAAAATAAGGCCTTCAAAGGCCAAGAAACAATTATAAGTATGTATATTTTGATTTGATGAATTTAATTAAGTATGTGGATTGATTCTCCATCCTATAACATGTGAATAAGTGTTCTTATGCATTTTGAGAGTTCAATGATTCCTTGATAGCCTTATAAAGGGAAACATAGGTTTTAAATGGTAATATAATTCCATTGTTTAGTTTGATGGTAATTGATGTGGGAATGTTCTTCAAATAATATAGTTCATATACTGATCTACAATCACCAAGGCATATATCACTATCTCAGTGAAGAGAACATGTACAGAGCTCTCCAATTCAAATCTACAACATGTGATTATGGCTTGATCTCCATAGGTGATACCATACATGCAAGAATGAATTTGGTATCAGGTTTGAAAGAAATAGAAGATTGAGATATTGAAATTATAATGATTTTCTATATGTTATAATAATCACAATGGAATGTGATTATCACCTTTAGAAACTAGATATAGAGCTTTGTATAAATAGAGGATGATCACATATTGATCAAATGCTTAGCCATGATGAATGAAGATGTTTGCAAGGCCATGAGTCCATGGCAATTGAAATCGAGTCAAGGCAGAACTCATTTAGAATAGACTTGATTCTTTGAAGCTCTTATATCCATTCTAAAATACCTTTGGCCATGATGTGTGCAGAATCTAGCCAAATAGGTCTAGAGATCATGTTTTATTTTAAATCTATAAGTTTGTTCTCTCCAAGGTTGAATGGGTTTGTAGCCTTATATCACATGAGTAAACTATCCAAATTTTAGGATAATCGAGATAATATTGCATGAGAAAATATTTTGTCAATATTATAGTTTAGCTTGTTTGCAGTCTGAGGATAGTGCACCATTTTTAGTATCAGAGCTTGAAGCTTTTGGGATTTGGAATTTGATCGTGGTTGCTAATAAGTTGCTGTAGGATTGAGAAAAGGATCAATAGGACAAAGTGCTAAAAGACCTTGTTGAGGAAAGGTATGAGTAACTTTGATATTTGATTTGAGTTTATTGTGTTTGAGAAGTAAACAGGTGAAGAGGAAGGCTTAAAGCCATTGAGGCTTAAGAGGAGAAGAAGCCAAGGAAAGCTTAGTGAAGAGCCAAGAGAAGCTCTAAAAGAAGAGCAAGTGAATGCTCAAGAGAAAGATCCAAAGCAAGGTAAGCTTGGATTTGTGAAATTATTGATATTTGGTTAAAGTAGTGTCATATTGCAGACCATTGACTCAGTATGAAGCTCAATAAAGCCATTAAGGGGGATCAAAAGACTAGGATGCAAAAGGCCTACGTGAGATCAAGGAGATTGTCAAAAGACCAGTCAAGGAGAAAGGCTTGGGTGAGACAAGTGGACCTAAAGGGATCAAGAGACCAAGGTGGAAAAGACTTGGGTGGAGATCTCAGAAATGGAAATATTGCTGAGAAAAAAGTAGAGCAGTAAGGTACATGAGGGCACCAAGAAGAAAACAAGCATCCAAAAGAAGAAAGGTATGACTAGTATTGAAATTGATAAAGAGATTGCTAGTTTGAAAAGAGATTTAGCTAAGTTTGCAGATAGATATGAGTCTCGGATGCAGATGGACAAGAAAGCATGGGTATGGCCAATGAGGAAGAGGATGAAGTGGCCAATAGATCTCCTAATGAAGAGGAGAATAAGGAAAAATGAGATTTCCAAGAAGAGAGAAGCCCATAGAGGATTGAAGAAGATAAGAAGGTTGCCAAGAGAGCAACAAAAAGAGGAAGAGATTGTGAAAAATGTTCTCATTGTAGAGAACAAGAGAAGAGAAGAAAGAAAAGATGAAGTGCTAGGAAGAGCACTTGAAAATATGAGAGTGTTGGTGAAGAGAACACTCATAGGGACCTTGTGGTCTCTTATTTTTATATCTAATGTTGTCTTTGCATGGGTAATTGTAGGTATGAGCAGCCTTGTGAAGGTCAAAAGAAAGGCCTTGAAGACTGAAGAGATTGGCGCAAGAAAGAGAAGTGAGTTTGCTGTTGTTGATAAAGAAAAAGAGATGCATTGGTTAATGCATGAGGGAGGTGTTGAGGAACCCCTACAAGCAAGAGAAGAGATAGAAGATGAATATGAATTCCATGATGCCATTGAATGCCAAGAAGAGAAAAGAGAGTAGTCAAGCATAAAGGAAGAAGAAAGTACAAATAATCAAGAAGCTATGCAAGTCAAAGAACTAATGGAGCAGCCCATTAAGGAGGTAAAGATGAATTCCAACATTGATTTTTCTTATTCTTATAAGAATGAAACTATTGATATGCATATTAGAGAAGCAAAGAGAAAGGTGAAGTTTTCAATTAACCATGGATATGTGATGCCTAAATGGTGGAAGAAGCGAACTCCCAAGCAACAGGAAGTGTTGGTACAAGAGCATGGATGCAGGATGCCTACATGGTTTGAGAAGATAAATGATGAGAAGGAGAAACAAGTATGGGTGCCTAAGAAGGCAAAGAGAGAAAATGTGATTGTTGAGGTAACAACACCAAGAAGTCAATGGAAGAGTATTGAATGTGATTCAAGCAACCAAGAGAATGAAGGTGAGATGGTGAGTATGGAAGAGGCATTCCATGAAGATAGGATGCTTGAGAGGTATACCAAATAGGTAAAAGGTAAACAAATGGTTTATGATGATGTTTTTGAATCCTTTAATGATGTTTTCATGAGAAATGACAAATGGAAAGTGGTTATGTTGACTAATATGCAGCAAGGAGAGAGTTCCAAATGGATGGATGATGAGGAAAGGGGAGAGTATGCAGCAAAGTAATGCCTCATTGAAAACAAAGAACAAACAAGATGGCTTTAAAGAGAAGTTGAAGAGAGTAAGGAAACACAGGGTTAGGGTACTTCAATTGTATTTGATGAGTATATTGAAGAAGTTGGTTTGTATGAAGACAACCCAAGAAATGATGAGATAAAGAGTAAGGCTAGTAAGGAACAAGCAATCTTTGAAGTTGATAAGACCAAGTTTGATGAAGATAATGGTGAGATAGATGAGATCTTACAAAAGAAAGAGTTGAGAATGTTGGAGGAGCTGTTTGGTCATTCAAGAGAGATGAATGAAGGTGCAAGCCATGGTGAAGACACCATTGGGAAGAGTGAAATAAGACAAGAGCAAAACAAAGAGGCTAGGACAGTTTTGATCAAGGAGAAAGAATGTGAAGGTAGCCAAGAGGCTTCATGGCCTAAAGATTTTGATTCTAAGGTGGCTTTGAATGTTTTTTATGCATGTATGAAGGTTGCTAAAGTGAATGACATACATGAGTCATTGGAGAAGCTCATGAAACAAGAAGAAGAACAAGAAGATCTAGAAGACATGTATGAAGATGAAGAAGCATGGATGTGGGAGATGGAAGCTGAGAAAAAAATAAGAAGGATATATCTAAAGAGGAAGAAAAGAAAAATGAAAGACAAAGACTATCAAAGACAAATAGTAGCATTGGCATTCACAACAAGACCTTGGGATCTAGGAATATAGTGAAGACTAATACATGGAGGAAGCATTGCATTTGAACTAAGGTTCAAATCTTTTCTACAGGGAGAGTATGATGCTGGAGCATCTACAATAGCTTCATGGAGGACTAGTTGAGGTCATCAAACATGCAAATTCAAATGATGTTCTAGCGTGAAGTTCAATTCAACTTCAAATTCTTGTTTTCCCTGAAAATTGTGTTTAGATTTCAAACTTTTACCTTGAGAGTAAATGTAATTGTAAAAAGTGAAAAGTGAAAAGGTAAAATTAGGTAAGAGAGAATCCCCATGTTGGAAGCCAATATTGGCTTAAAGAGCAAATGAGGGGAGTGGTTGAAATCTTTCAACCGTAAGATATTAGTTGAGGTAAATCTTCTCCAAATTAGTATATTGGTTGGATTGTAAATCTTTCTTGTTGGTCTTAGTGCCCAATTTGGGCATAGGAGAGAAGAGACTCTTTCAAAAAAGAGTAATATATGTATTATGTTGGATTTCATAAAAGAGAGGAATGTAGAGAAGAGGAAAGATAGAGAGGAAAGGACCTCTCATTCAAGGGACGTAGAGATGGATGGAAAAATAGAACACAAAGATTCAAGAAAAAGCCAGGAAGGAGGAGAATTTAAGGATTTGGATGCTTGTTGAGAATTCTTATAAAAAGGACCCTCGGATACTTAGGAGAAAGGAAGAGGAGAAGGCAGAAAAATTAAGAAGGAAAGAGGCCAAGTTTCATCCAAGAAGGGTGAAAGAAGCAGTAGCAAGGATTGCAAAGGAGGATAAGAGGGAAGTAAGGATTAGAAGAAAAGAAAAGGTGGTGTGGAAGTCTAAAATAAGGCCTTCAAAGGCTAAGAAATAGTTATAAGTATGTATATTTTTATTTGATGAATTTAATTAAGTCTGTGGATTGATTCTCCATCCTATATCATGTGAATAAGTGTTCTTATGCATATTGAGAGTTCAATGATTCCTTGATAGCCTTATAAAGGGAAACACAAGTTTTAAATGGTAATATAAGTCCATTACTTAGTTTGATGGTAATCGATGTGGGAATGTTATTCAAATAATATAGTTCATATACTGATCTACAATCACCGAGGCATATATCACTATCTCAGTGAAGAGAACATGTACAGAGCTCTCCAATTCAAATCTACAACATGTGATTATGGCTCGATCTCCATAGGTGATACCATACATGCAAGAATGGATTTGGTATCAGGTTTGAAAGAAATAGAAGATTGAGGTATTGAAATTATAATTATTTTCTATATGTTGTAATAATCACAATGGAATGTGATTATCGCCTTTAGAAACTAGATATAGAGCTTTGTATAAATAGAGGATGATCGCCTATTGAGCAAATGCTTAGCCACAGTGAATGAAGATATTTTCAAGGCCATGATTCCATGGAAATTTAAATCAATTCAAGGCAAAACTCATTTAGAATAGACTCTATTCTTTGAAGCTCTTATATCCATTCTGAAATACCTTTGGCCATGATGTGTGCAAAATCTAGCCAAATAGGTCTGGGGATCATGTTTTATTCTAAATCTATAAGTTTTTTCTCTCCAAGGTTGAATGGGTTTGTAGCCTTATATCACGTGAGTAAACTATCCAAATTTTAGGATAATCTAGATAATATTGCATGAGAAAATATTTTGTCAATATTGCAGTTTAGCCTGTTTGCAGTATGAAGACAGTGCACCAGTTCATCTAGTGTTTTCTACATTAGACACCATCACATTTCTTCTAGTATACTTATTTATGTATAACACTAAGGTAAGTTAAAGGTATGTGTTTTTTCAATTTAGTCCTTTCATTTATCTTATTTGCTACTTGGTGTACTTTACTTAGCATCAATTTTGTGTGTTATCATGTGTTATCTCAAAAAACCATCCCATGTTGCACTTACATGACACATGATGATATTCAAGTGGGGAATATATATACACATAATATTTTCAAATTTTTATTGATTACTGACACTTTGTATCTTATAAGAACCTATTGAGACTCAATCTCTTTAAGTGCATGCCTTAAGGGGTACACTAGGAAATGGGTGGGTAGACCATCAGTGGTTCATAACATTGTTATTCCTTTTGCCACTTTCCATCTACACACTTGTCTCCTAAAACCATTTACCCTAAGATTTTTCTTCTTAGTTATACCTCCTCCACACTTTTTCCTCTTTCCATCCTCCTTTTCTTGACTTAAAATCCTTTTTGACTGTCAGTTTTATTGGGTTGACTAGTTCAACCTAGTAAGTTTAGAGGCATTCTTTACTTTCTTGGTTTGTTATACTTTTGGCTAACCTAGCACAAACCTGGTAAATTATCTAAGAAAACACATTGGGTTGACTGGGTTGACCCTGTATAACCACTATTTATGAAAGTTTTTAGGTAAATATCTACCTATATATATAAGGCCATTTCCCACCATTTCATAAGAGAAGAATTATTAGTGAATAAGTATGAGTGGACATCTACTTAATGACCATTTTACTCAAGGAATAAATCTTAGGTTTCCATACTTTCTTTGGAGATACATATATTGTCTTGTGGATAAGTCTTTTAGCTACTTAGATAGGTTGTGTAGCCTAGAGATGATTTATCTTGGCTATCCTTACATACCACAATAATTTCTTGTGAAGCACCTTGACCAAGGGAGAGATTGAGGCTCAGCAGGTTCATCTTCAAAGGTAAGTATTACTAACTTTATTTCTCCTTTGTAAGATTATATAGATAAATCATTTATTTTCTTCTCTCCATTTTTTTAGGATTTCATATACGTTGACATGAGTATATGTCTTCTAATACATGTTTAGTTTAGTTATTTATTTCATTAATTCTAACCCACACTTTTTTCCATGAGCTTTGGTGAGCACTAGATTATTTTTTAATTTCTTTTTATTAGTTTAGAGTGAAAAGTTAAAACCTTAGGACCCCATTAGGGTTGTTGTGTGATTGTGTTATATTGTAGGATTTAGAACACTTCTTAGCATTATATGTTATGATAAGTGATACAAGTGATCCTCTAATCGGGTCTAGTGGATGCCCATATTGGTCATGCTCCTTCTTAATAAGTGTATCCCAATCAGAAGTGTAGATGTGATTTATCTTATCCAATCTAATATTAATTCATATACATGATGCATTTTTTATTGTATATAGGTTCTATTTTTGATTTTGTTGAGTCTGTTGGTTCTATTGGTTCAGCCTTGGTTGTTGATATTGTTGTTGTTGATGTTGTATTGGCCACTATTGTGACTATTGTTATTGGTTATTATGTTAGGTAAAATGATTATGATAAATTCAAAGGCTCTAATTAGATGTGGAAGCTCTATGATCTAATGTGATCTCCCTATTTTCTAATATATTCTAAATTACATGTCTAATTTGCACATAAGGCTCCAAATCATGGCCATTAACCCTATGAAAATCATATAATTATTTTGGCCTATAACAATATAGCATGTTAGCTCCCTCACAAACTTGTTCTTTCTAAATAGGCCATCTAATAAAGTTAGGTGTTATGAGTTTACAAAATACTAATTCAATGGGTTATCCAAGGTCAGTAAAATCATGATGAGTAGGCACATTTCTCCTTAGAGGAAGAGGGGTTTGTAAAGGCATAAGTTGATATGTTTGTTGTATTTACTATATTGATCTAATTTATTGTGCTCATTGTATGTACTATGGCTGCTGAAGAGGTTATTGGTTAGGATTAAGTTAGAAAAGTGGTGTAGGCTAAACATATAGTGTTTGCATCATTGGGACATGTTACAACTTAGTTACAATGTTACCTACAACATTATTATTATGATTGAATTGCTTGGGCCTCTCATTATTATTGGCCTATGTTTGTAGAGATGCTTGTGTTTGTACTAGATATTAATTTTGGCCATTATTCTAATTTTGGTTTTGGCTTTGATTTGACAAGGTTAGTTTAATGATCACTTTGTTAACAAGGGCTCTTTTGATCATTAAACCTTGGTCAATAATCTCTTTCAATGTATATGCACACTATAACTCCAGATTTTAAGATATCTCAATGTATAATTTTTTGGTAAATATAATAGCTAATTATTTATCTGGTATATTGTGCATGAATCAGCTTGCAAGGGCTCTCCATCATTGTAAATAGCTTGTGAAGCTTTCATTAACTTTCTATTTTTATTGTCTTAAATCTACCAATGAATTCTCATACTCAAGATTATAAGAGAAGTATTATATAAACTTGTCTGAGATATCATCAAAATTAGATACTAAATTATTGGGTAACTTTAGGAATGATTCAAATGTGTTCCCTAATAGGCTTCATGGAAATAACAATAATAGGTGAATGTTGATATAGGCCACTAGTTGGCATTCTATAAAGAATTTCATCAAATAAGCCTTGGGTTACCTTTCTCTTATATTTTTCAAACTTTGATTTTTCATACCCTAGAGGAAAAGGTATTTTAAAGTACTCCATGTTGAAAGGATAAGATCACATATCATCCAACTTGAAATTTTTGGTCTATTTTCTCACTTGCATGAGGGAAATTGCATCCTTCATTTTTTGTAAATATTGTACAAAGAAACCAATGGGATTATTATTTGGTTGAGGTAGAGACTGAGTGGTCAAAATTGTATTACTTTGACTAGCTAGAGTAGAGGTATTTGTTAGGGAATGTTGGATTAACTAGTAAATAAACTAGGAATACACATACATGTATTTGGGTGCAATTATTAAAATTACACTTGAGGTTATGCAATGTTTTTGTTGTGATTGTGGATGGAGGCTTGATATCATAGCTGAGATGGAGGTATATAGCCATACTATTCCTACTAAGTTTGAATAGGGACATGTTATCGACTACCCATACCTTGATGATTGGGAAGGACTGGTGAACCAAGATCCTATTGTTGAACTTGTGACATGTTTTAGATAAAAGGTAATTGTTGCCTAATAGGTACTTGAAGATAATTAAAACCTATTTATTACACTAATACCTAATGGTAAGTGGATGAATTTTGAATATTTTACATCTATTACCAACTAATATTTACATGTTGTTGGTTAGACATCATTTGGTTTTGGATCAACATATTAGTCTACGACTAAAGGGGTATATTTTTTAGTACTTGGCAAGGTGGAACATTGGTTTCCCCTTGTTGAGGTGGAAATATGTTTTGCCTCTAATATATAGGTATGTTTTATAGTGACTTATATTGTGGAATGTTACTTGTCACTTGTTGGGGTGGAGTAAGATTCATCACATTTTGTTGTGGCATGACACTAATCATAGGTTGACTTCTTAATCCTTATTGTTGGGTGATTTAAGAAGCTATTGGTTAAGGATTAAAGGTAGTTATCTGAGGTTGGGAAGTATAATATCCTACTCCCTGAGTTTATTGACCATTCATGGTGTTATTTAAAGGCACATTTTTTTTTGACTATTTGTTTTTGTGTTATCACCACTTTGGTTTAAATTGGAAATTACTAGTATATTGTCCACTACATTTTTCTCACTATTCTATGTAGAAGTAAAAGATACATCCTTGATATTTGATATATTGAAGATGTTGTCTACCCAAGTGCTTTATGTGAATGGTTCTATACCCTAATTTTCTTGACCAGTCAATTCTCTTAAAACTAATGTTGAAGGAGTTAAATTAATAAGTAGCTTGTTTACCATAGTTATATTTTTTAAGTTATGCATTAGGTCTCGATATGTCTAGTATGTTGTTTGAATTTGAATGAAGTGTTCCTCTATAAGGCCTCTTTACATGATAATAATATGAGGATATTGATATGGTATTGGTACTATGGAATTAAGGTTGCTATAAGATTCTTGATCATCATTTTGATTGTAAGACATGTTATAAGGACTTCTTAATAAATTTAGAAAATTATCATGCCCTACCTCATAGTTTGATGGAATTATTCCATAATAAGGATACTATTGAATGCTTTCTATGACTATCAGTATGCTAGCTAAATATTGTGCCATCTATTATTTATCTTGTTCCATGTAGGGAGGAGTGCTAACCAAATAATTAGCCAAAGGATCTTAACTATGTTCCCCTATTTGATTGTTATATGGTGTATAGGAATCTATCTCCTAAACAACATCATCTCCATACGGGTCTTGAGTAAAGTCTTATTTCATGCTAACATTTCCATTTCCTAGATTTTACATAGTTCCATTATGTGTGTAATGAGTCATGGTCAAATCTATGACAAATGTTTCACAACAAGATGGAATTTGCATTCTGAAAACTCTAAAAAGCTATGTCTGAGAAGATAAAAGTTTCAAACTAGGTCTAACATGGTTAAGGGTGAAGTTTTATCTCCAAAATGTCTATGCAAATACTTGGTAAAATTATTATAACATCAAATTTCTAACATTAAATTTTTTACATAAACAAGGTCAACTAAAATGACATAAAATAAGATGCCAAACTCTAATGTCTAAACGTGTTTCAAATAGGTCTACACTAGGAAAGGGAAATGTTGCTAGGTCTTTTGTCTAAACATGGACTAAATATATAGGCTCAAAATAGGCTATTCCATGATTTTTTATCAAACATAGCACTAAAATATAGGCTTTAAACAAAGGATGATGATGATTAATCTAACAAACTTGGAATAATTTGGTAAAGACTAGGAATTTGATTCTAGACATAAATATGATCAGTTTGGTATAAAACACTAAAAAAAGGCACTTTGGAGATGGATTGATTTTATTTAAAAAAGGTATAAACAATAAAGTTTCCAAATTCGAGTAATTAATTGACCTAAGTTATGTAACCCAAAAGAGAAAGATCTATGTATTAGCCCCTACATGTCAAGGCCTAAACAAAAATAAATCAATGTTTGAATCTGAACCTATTGAATTTAACCAAATATTAAAGTTATTTAAAATAGGAATTCTAATGACCAACAAGATAGGCAAATTTTAATAGCATGATTGTCTTGAACAAAGATCCAACAAGGCTTAAATGATTGGTTTAAACAATGATAACTGAGACACAAGATAAGACAAGTCAATTGAAAAAAATTGAGTAGCTTAATGACTTAGTGCTCTAAAAATATGTGATAAATGGTTTATTTCAAAGAATTCTAAGGCTCAAAACATAGAGTGATTTAGGAAAAATAATGATACCTATTTCAATCAAGTGCCACACTCAATGTTTTTGACCCAAACATTTTCTAAGTTAAATCAAGGTGTCAAGCATATGGAATAATGCCTCCTCAAATAATGGAGTAATATTTTACAAAGACTCATTCATGATGTGGTTTAAAAAACACAATTTTTAGATTCAACACACTAACCAATAAAATAATAAATGATAGAAATAAAACTACATATAATGTCCTAAAATCTTATCAAGGTGTGACAAAGTGGGGTTGATTAAAACTTACAAGTTATGACCATCTAGATTGATCCCATGTGTACAAAATTTCACATTCATGCACAAGATAATTATCACATTAATTATATCCATGTCAATCTACTTATTATGAAAATATCCTATCCTATGCACAACCACTACATCCATCAATTGCTCAGTGTAGTACAACATCCTAATTGATCATACATTTTGAGTTAGCTTACCACTAATAGAAATGGTTTAACTGCTCATACCACCATCCCATCGGGGTGATCCAAATTTATATACACCCCCATTGAGAGGGGATAAAACACTAATAGGAGATGAATCCTCATATTCATACTTCCTTAGAGAACATATGAGAGGTAATGATATCCCTTTCAAAATCCAAAATGCATGAAAAGAATGACTAGTAGAAAGACTTTAGCATTACATTTAGATCAACCAATACTATGTGAGTTTGGGGAGAGCCTAGGTAAAAAAAATTTCATGCCTTGGAATAGTCACAAAATTCAATATAAAGTCACTTTTGATCACTTGAGTTCCCTATATGGAATAGGGAAAGAGCATACATGTGTTATCCTTTTTGCAAAAAAAATAATCAAAAAATAAGTTTGCAAACAATTTGAGTGAAGTTTGATTTTTAAGCACCAAATTGAATGTGACATTTTTATTTACTAATCCCTTGGCTTAAGTGATAAAAATTGAAATATTACACAAAAGATCAAATTAATCAAGACCATCTAGTTTGTTTTAAGCCCAAAGTCTAAATGTGCAAGATGTATCCTATGTTCATTTTAAAATGCCAATTTAAAATGTTAAATATTTAAACATGTGTTTTAGGCACCAACTTTGAAATTTTTATAGTAATTATAAAAATCCTATATTCATTTTAAACACCAATATTGAAATGTGCAAGATTAAACATATTCATTTTAAGACTCAAATCAGAATGTGCAAGATTTGACTAATTCCTTTTAAAGCCCAAAATGAAATGTTTGACTAGTTTAAGCATGCAAATTTGGTGTTTTAATTGATATTTAAACTTTAAATTGTTAGATAATAACTCCCTAATTTTAATCACTTTCTTGGTTAGGCAAATTATGTTTGAATTTTATCTCTTGGGTTTATATTTTTATGAAAACATAGTAACCATGGTTGGTCAAAGATGACTACTGCCAGGTCAAGGTAACCATCATTGGTCAGTCTGTGAGAGAACCATTGCTAGTTTTAATAACTAACATTGATTTATTAAGTCTATTATACATCACTTGTAGTTTTTAAGGAAAAACTATAAGAAAAAACTATTAGGTTAGGCCTTGGTTAGATGAAATTTGACAAAACCCTACAAGGTAAAACCTAGTAAATGGATTTAAATGATCTTGGAATTTAGAAATAATAAAATGGAATAATAGATAGAATAAAAATTAAAGATTTAAACACATTTTTCCCATAAAATATAATTATTACCAATCTATATAAAATTGGTATTAGTTGGGTAGAACCATGGTTGGTTTAGGCTTAATTGTCACCGGTTACACTTGACCATCGATGGTCTCTATGTAGATCTAATAAAAAAACCAAAATCAAATCAAGCCAAAAAAAGATTATAAAATCGATTTTAGAAATATTAAATCATCTAAACAAATATGTATTAGGTCCCACTAGGTGTGCCATTTGTGATCAAAGAATCTAAGGAGGGTAGTTAAATCATATGTTAGCTTCACAATGAAAATGAAATCAAAATGAAAACATACTAACATGCATAACACTATCTTGCTTAAATTAAAGGGAAAATCATTGTGAAGAAACATAAATGAACAAATCACAACTAAAAATGAAAATAACCTAGTCATAAATTCCTTACCAAATCCTTGAATGCTCTAAGAGGCTTATTCATTTGTCTTTCTCGGATTGTGCTCAAAAGGTCTTCATCAATGGGGCTTGGCTATCTCAATCTCCTCTTGGATTCATGATCATCATTTTGGATTGGTTTGGCTTGATTTTGGAATTATAACACTATGAATTTACTTCATGTGTCGAATATTACATTATAACTCTACTATGTTCCAAGCTCTCCAAATGAAGAGCTCTAGGCTTGCTTTTATAGGATTTAAAATCAACTTAGAATGAGTTAAATCTTAATCTAGGTTTTCTTAGTTAACCCCAATAGGGTTAATGTTGGATATTTATCATTATGATGTCATAGTGATGTCATGGAGGTGTCTAGGTGAGTGGATGAAGTACCTTGATAGTCTTTGTGACAATGCCAAAGTATGCAATGTGTTTGTCCTAGTATACTTGAAGTATGATTGGTTGATATTCTATTTTGTCATAGTTAGAGATTTTTAGGTTTGAGTATAAAATATTGATCATGTGAAAATTTTTCATAAGATATTTTCTAAGATTTAAATGCTTGTGTGCATGAGTGAATTACATCTGGTTGATCATTGTTGCCATCTACACATTTTGTGTCTAATGGTAGAAAATCTATATAAACAATTTGATGACATCACCATTTTCATGTGTGGATGAGTCAAGGGGAGTTGGTAATATGTTTATGATCATATTGGTCCCTAGTTTATATTCATTAAATCTTAGGTCATGCACAAAAATGTAATCAAAGATATGTGGGTGCAAACTTGGGCTCCCAAGCATTTTGACAGTGTTTTCAATGTTTAAATAGAGCTAAGTAAACATGTTGATGATGTCAGTATTTGCATGCATGGAAGTTTTAAGAGGAAATGGTCACATGGGTTTGTTTATTATTATGCCTAGTTATTTTGTGCTAAATCCTAGGTCATGCACCAAAGTGCTTCAAAAGATATGCAAGTGCAAAGTTGGGCTCTCAAGTATATTGATAGTGTTTTAGCATAGCCGAATTTACATGAGGTAGGAAAGAGATGAGTAAGCATGTTGATGATGGTATATCTCATATGTGTGTATATTTAAAGATAAGGTGATCATATAGTTTTTTTTAGTTTTGAGTCTAGTTTATTTGTGCTAAATTTTAGATCATGTGATGAAGTTCGTCAAAAGATATGCATGAGCAAAGTTTGCCTTTTAGGAAATTTTAGGAATAGTTATCTTTGTGGAAGAAAATTTTGAGTGAGCATGTTGATGATGGTATATCTCAAACATGTGAGAGTTCTAGAAGAAAATTTTTATATGTCTAGATTATCCTATGTAAATAGATCATATGGTCTAAATTATAGATCATGCCTCCAAGTGTAGTAAAATATTTGATTGTGCAATGTTTGCCTTCCAGGAAAATAAATAAGGGTCCCTATACTTAGTCAATTTTGTAAAAGGTAAAGGATAGAGATAAAAAGTGAGTGCATAATCTTCTATTTTAATATCTATAGTACTAGTGGAGCCAAAGTGGCCAAAGTAATAGTCATTTAATGATGATAAAAATTGAGCTACGTATAGGAGATCGACAAAGCACATTGAGTCAAAGTCTCTAGATTACATGAGATGAGGTCAACTATCAAAATGTTTAACATTTGGATTTGGAAAAATATGTGTTAAATATTGAATAAAATTTATGGTGTGTGTTTAATTTTAGTATAAATGACATGAGATGTGAGCATGGTGTTTGAGGTTTAACTATGACCATTGTCATTTAAATATTCAAATTTAAACAGTCAAAAATTAGTGTCTAGTTTTTGGACCATATATTTTGATCTAGATATAATTTACTCATTATGTAAAAATAAAATATGAAGAGGACTCCATGGTTCATATAATGAACCTAGTTTGAAGATCTGAAAGTGTGTATATTCAAATATATTAAGGTTCCAAGTTGACTATGTGTTTGTGCTTATTCTGTAAGAGACCCAAGAAGAGTAATTAAGCTTATGTAGATTTTATTTTTATTTTTCATGGTGAATTAGCTATTGAGGAGTGTTTTATACTCTATGAGGTTTCTCTATATGAATTATGAAGGTTTTACCATTCGTATATAGTATGAATAATGATTTAGGAATTGAGTATTTATTCATTCATAATGAGTGTGTGCATAGAATGTTGTTTGAGGGAATTGTGCTTAAGAAGAATGGTTCTATGTTATTTTTTAGAACTTAAGGAGGATATATATATATATATATATCATATCATATATATTTGGGTCATGATTTTTATAATGGTGTTTTTCTCTTTATTTTTTTTATTAAGTGCTAAAGGAGTGAATGGATTCACATGAGACCTATAAGGTCTACATGGGCCTTATTAAAAGGTGTAGATACTTAAGGGTGACCCATAGATGCTATGAAGCAGTGTCTTCATGTGAGAGATGAATTAAAGGCTAAGTCATGCCTAATGGATGACCAAGGTTTCAATTATCAAGTATGCTTTATAAATAGTGGAACCAAAGATGATGGTTTCTAGACATGTATGAGAGACTAGAGTATGAGAGATTTGAGAGAGGCTTGTGTGTGTTAGTTTTGAATAAAAGGAGGGATAGAGTGACTTGAGGATAATTTGAAGATTAGAAAAAATTGATGACTATTTTTATGACTTGTAGGTCATAATTATATTAGAATAATAGTGCTCTTGTAGATTGAGTGTGAGCAAAGGTAAAAAGTGATAAGTAGATGTCCATTATCAGATGTTGTAGACATAAGTTCAAAGGTGGATATGTTCATATGTGTTGTTTTGTAATATCATTATATAATGTGGTTTTAGACTCTTTGTAAGGTGAAACTTTCTAAAATTTTGGTTGTTGTTATAGCTCAATTAGATAGATGTTGAAGCACCTTATGGGATTTTAGTCTCACTAAATATGGATTGTAGTTCTTTGATCAATTATAGATAGTCTAAATTGGATCTTGTAATTATAGGATAGTAGTTTAGTTGTAGGTTATAGTGGGTTTTGTCCCCCAAGATAGTTTCCTACGTATGTCATGTGTTATGTTCTTGATCTTGCATTATTTCTATTACTTATTGCTATGAATCATGTGTATGCTTTATGAATGCTTGTGATAACTGGTTAAGTGTTTGTAAAGATTGAAATTGAAGATGGATTATTCTAGGATCACTGATTCACCCCCCCCTCTTAGTGATTGAACCTCTAACAGCTAAAAGGTGTCCAAACCTCATGATTAACATGGAATAGTCATGGGTGGGATATTTTGGATTTTGGATAACTCACAAAATGTAATGTTGATTTTTGATTTTTTTTTTTTTTGATAATTCATTTTATTTCTCATGGATGAATTCAACTAGGATTTCATTAGTATTTTCTTGTTAATTAATCCCTTTTAGGTATTTATAATGTTTGAGATTTTGATTTAATTCAATGTGTGTATTTGACTCATTTAATTGATTATTAGGCCAATTGAACATGTTATGAAGCCAAATTTGAGACTTTTAGAGATTCTTAGGCTATATTTTTAGAGGTTATCAAGAATTGCTCTAAATTTAGGTATGAAGCCATTGGTGGCCACTTTTAGGTGTCTAAAGTAGTCATAAAATGTTTTAAAAGAGTATCATCATTCATATTATGGTCCACTTTATGAGAAAGAGAATTCCATCATTTGATGAAAGTATGAGCAATTTCATTAGAAATTTGTTTGGCATTGATGAAATTTCTAAGGTAATTTTCATAAAGGTTATCATGTTGAAATTTTTTCATTAGAGCATTCACTAAACCCTCTGGTTGTGAGATGGAATGTTTAGTAATTTGGTTGTACCATTTAAGTGCATCAACAATAAAGTTTTTGGCTAAGAATTTGGTGGTAGTAAATTTTTAGTTGGGACCCATTTCTTATAGAGATTGCCAAAAGACTTAAGAAAGATAGTAGGTAGGGTCCTTAGACCCATTATATGTAATAGTTGGAGAAATGTTTCCACTATTTATGGATGAAATAAATATGTTAAAGTATTTTATTATTCATTGGATGTTGAGGGATGATATTCTCATTGGCATCTCTAATAGGAGGAGGGGAAAAAAATGGATTTAGATGAGACATGATGACTTGAGGTGGTTAAATAATCATGTTTAATAAATGTTGTTGCATTTTAATCATTTGAGAATTATTATTTTTTTGTATGATGTTCATTTATTAAAATATGTGTGTAATAATTTGAGTTGTGTCAATTTGTGCATTAATATTTGAAGGTGATGTATTAGTGTTGGTAGAAGGATTGCCAACATTGGTATCAGGAGGATTATTACGATGAAGGACCTCAATTACATTACATTATGTAGTGATTGGTTTTGGATTGAGATAAGATGAAGGAAGAAAGAGAATAGTTTAATTTGAAGTAATAAAATAAGTGAGGTTATGATCTAAATCCTTGATTATGAAATATTCTTAACTAAGAGAAGGTTGTAAACACCATTATGAGATGAGACTAGATAACCACACATAAAATAGTTGTAAAATCAAAGAGAGAGGAATGAATAAATAAGAGTATAGAGTCAACAATGTTGACCTAGTATAGGAAATTAATGATGAAAACTTTAAAGAGTCGACAGTGTCAACCTAGTATTGGAAATAGAGGAGAAAAATGATATTGAGTTGGCTAGGTTGAACTAGTATAGAAAATAGGGTCTAAAATTTGTACAGAGTCAATTGGGTCAACCTAATACATAAAATAGGTTTTGAAAACTATATAAAGTTGACTAGGTTAACCTAATATAAAAAAAAGGGTCTAAAAATTAAGAAAATAGGAAAATAGAGTCGATTAGGTTGACCTAGTTTTGTAACCTAGGATGAAAATAGGCCAAAATGATATAGAGTGGATAAGGTTAACCTAGTTTTGTATCCTGAGGGGTAGAAAAGAATACTATGCTAATAGGGCTGATTTAGTAATGTAGGTAAGGAAAATAGATAATCTTGTAAGAGACTATGTCAAGCAGAATGATACTGTACTAAAATAGGAAAACAATTGCAAGTAATTTTGAGAACAATAATTGAAGAGAAAAACATAATAAATTTGGTCAATGAATATGATCTAATTAAGGCACACAACACAAAACCTTATGCCAACACTGGCTAATGCAAGTTTTTATAATACAACTTACAATTGCGCAAGAGCAATAAATCAACTTGGAAAGTAAAAAAGGTAACTAATTGGTCAACCTAAATTTTGTTATATTATTAGAGTATTATTTTAGATGAGATAGGAAGTTGGTTGTAAGCAAAGAACTAAAAATCAATCTATGGATGGTTTTAGAATGTTTAGGTTGAAAGGGATCTATGTTAATAATGGTATTGGCTTGCTATTGGGGCCTACCCCCTCACTTCACACACTATAGTATTAAGGGTGTTAGGTGTTTAACCAATATATACCATTAACCACATGTTTATACTTAGTCAAAAAACCAAGTCAACTTTCCCCTTGGTGATGAAATCCAAGTAGGTTGGCCTTGGGTACACAATTATTAAAATGCATTTTAAGATTTTATGATTTGGTATTGTGTGCATAAAAGTGAAAAATATTAAAAATAAATGGTATATTAAAAAACCAACTAATTATACTATGTGATCTATTCTAAGCATGCAAGAAACATTAAATGAAAGTGTGAGCTAATTACAAGCATATAAGTGTTAATTTTAACTTTGAAACATAATACAATGTCATTTTAGATGGTAGTGTATGTAGAGATTACAGAATAGATTCTACAGTGTCATCACTATACTATATAAGTAAGGGTTTGAAAAATAACTATCAACAATGTTGACCTATTTTCAAAGATAGAAGATAGAATATAGAACTATGTCGATAGGGTTAACCTAGTTGACTGTACAAGGGCAATTTTAAAGACTACAAACTATGAAAAGTAGAAATGTAATGAATAATAGAAATGATAGATAAGGATAGGAAGTAACCTTGGTTGGATGGAGGATGTAGAGGAAAATGAGATTGTTGTTGAATTACCTTGATTTATAATTACATATTCTACCAACTGGGTTGACCTAACTCTATAGTTCCCTATTTATTGAAACTTTTAAAATGTACTATGTCAACAAAGTCGACCTAGTATGTTTTTTGTAAGTCTATAAATGTACTATGTCAACAAATTTGACCTAGTATCCTGTACCTAATGAAAAACCTAAAAAAATATAACATAGATGTATTGATGTGACTGTGTGTTAAACTTATGCATATAATTTATAACTATACAAACACTATCAACTCATTATCATAAATATATAAAAATAAAATGATAAAAATATTAAAAAACTTGAGATAAAACCTACAAGGGTTAGATTCATGGTGGGTTCACCAGAATGTATGCAATTACAAATGTATCATGTCTATAAATCAATGTTAATTTAGAGAAGATAGATCATGCCATATACTTCTAACTGGGGATACATTAGATAATCAAGAACATGACCAATATATGGATTTGATAAACTTGATTAAGGGATATATTATCAAAATACACTATGATAGGGAGGGTTACAAAGCCTCTATTCAAGCACAATCACACAATAACCCTAAATAATTCCTATGTTTTCATATATCTCACCAAACTAATAACAAGTAAAGTAAAATCTAATATAGTGATCACCAAAGCTTGTGGCACAAAGTGGGGATTAGAAACAATAAATTAAACATGCATAGGAGACATAAACTCACATCAATGCATATGGAATCATAATGCATGAAAGAGAACTACAAATTCATATCTATCTACTCTTATAAAGGAGAAATAAAGTTAGGAATACTTCCCTTTGAAGATGAACATATCAAACCTATATCTCTCCCTTAGCTAAGGTGATTTTTAAGAGGTTTTTATGGTATGCAAGGATGACAAGGATAAATCAACTCTAGGATAGACAACCTATCAATGCATCTAATAGACTTATCCATAAGATAAGATCTATATCTCCAAAGAAAGTATGATACCTTAAGCTTTCTTCTCAAGTAGAATGGTGGATAATTAGATGTGCAATATCACTTAATATTTCTTCTCTTATCTAAATAATTTTGAAATGAACTTGTATATATAGGTGAATTTAACCCTAATCCCTTCTAAAAATTTTAGTTGATAGGGTTGACCTAGTCAACCTAGCACAATTTCTAACAAGAATTTACTATGTCATGGGTTAGGTCAGCCAAGAGCAGACCTAGACCCTAAGTGAATTTTACCCAAAACTATAGAAGGTTGACCTAGTAAACCTAGTATAGTGAATAGTCAAAAACGGGCTAAGGTTATGAAAAAGGGGATGACAGGTAAGAAAAGATTGAGGAGTGTGCAAGAGAGAAGAACAAGCTTTTAGATAAGGTTTTTAGGATAAAAGTGTGTAGATAAAAATTGGAAAAAGGGAAAACAATCCTACAAATCATCAATGTTCTATCCACCCATTTTCCATTGCACCCCTTAAGTCACACACTCAAAGAGACTAAGACTTGATGGGTTCTAGAAAGATAGAGAGAGTCAGTAATTGATAAAATTTTGAAAATATTTTGTGTATATACTATGTGACCTCCTTTTTATTAGTCTCTTTATTACCTTGACACTTATTTAGAGAAGATCAAAACACGCCTTTGTTAAACATTTTCAAAACATTTTTTAGATCTTACCAAAATTTTAGACATCAATCAAAGTTACACTCAAGTGGGGTATCTTACAACCCTACCTATGAGGATGATAACTTTTATGATCATCAAGATAAGTCTATGGTCCTTGAAGTCAATCCCATTATAGTAAGATCTGGTGAAGAATATTCAAAATATCAACCCCAAGAAGACAAAGATGAAGCACTCCTAAGGTTGATTGAATCTGGTCCTAGATTACCCTTGTAATTTCCTATGAAATAATTACACACCTTGGTTAGAGAAGGAAAGTAACAAAGACAACAATCCCTCACAAAATTACAAAATAAAATATGCATTCTTTTATCAAAGGAAATAGAATACTTATATATCCAAAATATAATAACCATTATCTTGTCACCAAGATTAAAAAGATAAGTCAATGATATGTAGACCAACTTATTACAGATTTGACAAACTCTTTAGTTGTTACTTCAATCCACAATGATGCTTCCAAGGAACAAGGGAATGTCATTGAACTAATGTAAACTTAGTTGAGAACAAAAAAATGATGGATCAAGATGTCTTAATTTAACAACCTAAGTCTCAACAGGTTTTACAACATGCTTCATTAGACATAGAGCATACATTTTTCAATCATCAAGAACCTCTTGTTTATTCATAAAACCAAGGACCAAAACATTCATTATGCATGAATAAATTATACAAAACAATTTGGCTAATTTGTCTAAACCAAAATGTACTTTGGTAAATAGACCATGGATTCCTCAAAATTAATAGAACACATGTAATTCAAGGTAGAAGATTCCCAAGACTCAGTGTCTCACTCAATTGATTCAAGGAGAAAACCAAAACAAAGTCACATATTGTAGGGTGTATATCTATAACAAATTCAGGAAATAGGAACACATACCACCCCAATAGAATTGTGTTCACCCATGAATGCAACAAATATGCAAGCATGGAATTTCATGAAAGAGATTGTATCATGATTAGAGATAAGAAAAAGAATCAAGAAGTAAAAATTTAATGAGATATGTCCATATCCATTTGATTTGAGTATTCTTCAAGTCCTCTTTCTACCTCATTTTCAAACACCCAAATTTGAAAAATATAAAGGAAAGGGTGACCCTCATGAACACATTCAAGAATTCTTTATTTTATGACAAGAGGTCACATATAGTAGGGTTTATTTGATTCATTTGTTTCCATGAAGTTTAGCAGGACAAGCTTTAAATTAGGTACTTAAGTTACCCAAGTGATCAGTTCTAGATTGGAATGACCTATCTAAAAAAATTCATCAACCACTTCCTATTTAACATTTAGCATGAATTAACCATTGTTGACTTGTGAAAATCCAAATAATAAGATGGATAGATCTTTGCAACATACTCATAGTGGTGGAGAGTATTAGGTAGTTCCTTTCTACATAATTTGTTAGATAAATAGTTGGCAGACATATTTGCATATAAATTACACCCTAAGGTGGCACATAATCTATGACTTACTTTGAAAACACATTTGAAGAAATCTTATACAAAGGGGTGTATATTGAGAAGGCACTTATTACCAAAAGCCTTGTCAAGATGTAAATATAGGGTCAAACATCAAATCAAACCCAATCAACGGTTCAAATAGGTTTGAAAGAGAAACCTAAGGGATTTGATAAGAACAAGAACATGGTAGGGAATGGTCTGACTAAATCAAGACATGTACAAATGGTGCAAGCTTTTCCAACTCTAAATATTCAATTAGCTCCACCTAATATACCAGCTAATTTGTAAAGTGTCCCTTCATAAAGGACATCCCATAATCAATTTAGAGTCTTTAGGAAGTTGGGAGAGCCTATTGAGGTAGTGTTCCAAAATCTCATAGTAGTTAACCTAAATTAATGGCTTAGACCAAGGCCATTTTTTGCAAATTAACCCAATCCATATTAGTATCAAGAAAATTAATTTCATAAATTTCATAGTGTTGTTGGTCTTAGTGCCTATCATTGCATCTAATTACAACACCTTATTAAAGATTTGATTGAGAGTGGTGAATTTGAGATCAAACTTGTTCCATAGGACACTAATCAATATATGGGAATATACAAAGATACATTTCCTATACATAATCAAAAACCACTAAGGACCAATCAAAACCAAGGATAGAATCAATGGCAAAATTAGACTCAAGGTCAAAATCATAATCCACATGAGCATAATCATGATCATAATACACATGCTAATAACCTAGGTTACAAAAACATGCCTTATGACTATAAAAACATCATAGGATGAATTTTTTCAAACCACATTACCACTATCATAATTAAATCCTATGAACCATCTTGTGCTCCTCAAAGTACAAGACCCATTAATATAGGGTCAACATCCTCTCCATTTAGTAACACTACATCAAGTTCATGTAATTATGGTGTGCCTCCATTTACACTTGTTATTATTTTTAAACCTCATCCTTCCTCTAACTATAATGGCTCCTCATGGACTCAAAATTGCTCCAATGTAACTAGATGCCCACGAGTCACCCTCCAAGGCCCTTTGCCTTCTTCTAATTATAATGGCTCCTTGCCACCTCTAGGCTATGCAATTACAACTAGATGATCATGATTCACTCTTTAGGCCCCTTTTCTCTCTTCTTCCAACACTAAGCCTAATGTGAGCATTGTGCCTTTGGATCAAATATAAACATTGTGTTATCCAAGGCCAAGCCATCTCATCCTATTATTGAAAATCCTTATAGTCTATCAGACTAATTGAGTAAAACACCTTTGAAAATTTTCCATTTTGGATCTCTTGCATACGTCTCAAGTCCATGAAACTATTTTGAACAACCTTTTACAACAATCCATTATTCCCAATGATATTAATCCTAAATAATTCCAAACACTTGTGGGACATTTTTATTCATCTCAAAAGGTAACATTTGACCATAAAGACATGTCTACACTTGGTCCTAACCATAATAACCCATTTTATATTAAGGTCATCATTGAAAATCATAATATAAAGTAGGTTCTTATAAATAATGATTCGGGGATAAACATAGTGTCTCTTAAATTGGTACAAAGATTGGGCTACACTATGAAAGGTAATCAACTAGAGATGATCACCATAAAAGCTTATGATGATGCTAAAAGGGAGTCTTCCAGTACCATTTATTTACCAATCATTGTTGACTCTATTTCCCACCATACTTTGTTACATATTATGGATATTGGATTACCTTATAACATACTTCTTGTTAATCCTTTAGATTCATGAAGAACAGGTTGTTCCATCCACCTTGCATCAATGCCTTGATTTTTTCCATGATGGGATCAAGGTCACTATTCCTATTGATTTAAATATTTATCAATATTGAAAACATTTGGAGGCTGAATATCATAACAATTGTCTTGGTTATAAATTTGTTTCAAAGAATAATTAGGAAATAGTTTCACAACCACTGAAATCTAACTATATCAACCCTAGTGATTGATCCATAAACCAAACAAAAAATTTATGAAATAGAAACTAAAATATCTCAATTTCTTAGTTAAATAGAATTGGTGAAAAAAAATTTGGACTGAGTAAAATTAATCAAATATTATTTTTTTAGAAATCATTCCCACATATAAAAACTTCTTATTCTATGTCATTTACAACTTCCCATTTAGTTCCAATATTATATCCATTCATTTGCAATTGAATTAAACAAAACACAAAATTAAAATGAAAGGGAAAGTGATAACGAAGTTTACCCATAATTTTGGCTACATCTTTGGGATTACTCAATCTCTAACCTGATCCATTTCAAAGATGTAAATGTCTATTTAAAACATACATTAAAATATGGATTTTGAAAAAATTGTATCAATACTAAAACCTAATAGTGAATATTTTAAACCAATTAGATACATACTCCTTATTCATTAGTAGCATCCATGTTTCCTCTCTATGAAAATGGGTAATATCTTCTCCATTCAAAGTATTTTTACACTCTGATAAATGGGAAATCCTTTGGTTCTCAAAAATAACTATTTACATTCCTCCATAGCCACTATATTTTGAAATAGAAGTAATTAAAAACATAGTTACTTGATAATTACCCTGTAATTGTTTACATTCCTCCACAACGATTAAAATAGAAGAAATCAAAAACATAGTTATGGGTCTTTTTGTATCAGTACAAATTAGATATAAATACATCCCTTCCTTGTTTATCACAATATATTCTCATATTTTTTTTGAAATCAAAAGATTTACAAATAGAAAGGACATAATAATTTTTATGACTTGGTCTAAACAACACATTCACATATCTTACCAAACTAATACATAAGTATCACAACATCTTAGATCTTGTTTCAATATATAATGTCACATTTAGGATGGGGTAGTGGTTCTAACACTTTTCCATCATGACTCATTTTTAATTTTACCAAAGTTTAGATTTTAATGTAATAGGAAACACATCCATCTTATGGACTGGGCTAGAAGCAACACCATTCTTATTTCCCATGGCTCAGCCTTTGTAAATAGGCATCACTTATATAGACTTGAGTCTATTTTATAAATATAAATATAACACCCTTTGAAATGAATGAACTCCTCTAATGTCCAACTAATTTACAAATTAGACAAAGTCATCCCTATTATATCATGATTTGTATTTCTATACAAGACTATGCAAATAATAATACCGTCCATAATACCATATAAAACTATATGCAATAATAATCCTACCTTAATTCTTACATACTCAACCTTTACCATAGGCAAGATTAAAAATATATTTCTTGTCTATGGCAAGATTTTATTTTTGGTGAACCTTCTATCTCATACCTAACTTCTTTATGGCTCAACTCAAATAGAGGAATACGTTATAGAAATATTCCTTGCCCCATCTACCTAGCTTAGGTTATGATAATAGAAATAATATCAAGCCATGATAGAAACATCAAGTAATAATGTAGAAGGCATTGAATGATAATGGAGAAAGCATCAAACTTCAATAGTCTTTTAGCTAGTTAATGGACTTTTTTGGACCCCATTGCATCAATCCACAGCTACCCAAGAACCCCATGCCTCTCATCTTTTTGGATGGAGGCCTCCTAATGGATATCATGCCTATTAGGTTGTGGAGCTAAAAGCTTCACTGTTGCAAACATGGATGAGGTTGCTAAAGGGTCACAGTAACTGACGTTAGTTAGGCCGACCAACGTCGGTCAGGGATGAATAAGAAACAATCAAAATTAGTCAGGAGTCGGCTGACATCGGTCACCTCCAAGCAGACAGTGACCAATGTCAGTCGCCTATGCATTTCCAGAACTATCAATTTCACAAATAGTTTGTTTAACGAACTAGTTGTTTGCATGTTAAAGACTAATTTTAGTCTTGAGCTGCATTTCTAATTATTGTAATTGGAAAGTCTAATTATTGTTTGTATGGGATCTATTTAATAGACTCATGGGCATGTATTGTAATTGAGGACAAGGAATCCAAAGGACTTGTGAAAGACAAGGACTAAAGAAGATCCTTTCGATTGTAAGATCTTTGATCTATAGATTGTGCAAGATCATGGTTGATCTACATAATAAGTATTGTGTCATTGATTTGCAGGTTGTGCAAGATCAGAGGAGATCTACTTGGAGTGCGTTGAGTACTTGTGGACTAGAAGTAGGCATCAATGGTTGTGTTGATTGTCACTTACTGGTGGACTAGGAGTGATTGTCACTTACTGGTGGACTGACAGTATTGTTACTAACTGGTGGAGGTGAACAACAACTCTGTGTTTGAGTTATTTATTGTGACTGTAATTGAGAGAGTGAACTCTTGAAGTAGAATTACTGTACACTTGGTGTGGGAAGCTTGTAAGGTTTGGAAGAGTGTGGCATCTCTTTATTGTATTATTTTTTGGATGAGTATGAATACATATTGTATTGTCTCTCATATTTTGTGTTATTTCTGATTTCTAGTTACTTGTTTATTCTGGCATAATTCTATGTTTAGTTGCTTATACAAAGGTAATCATGTGTGCTCCTATGGAGCGGTAGATCCTAACAAGTGGTATCAGAGCCAGGTTCACCAAAGTGATACCACCTAACAAGTGGTATCAGAGCTTTGGTTAGGTGCACTAACACCTTGGTTTTAGAGTGTGTTAAGTGTTTTTTTTTATTACAGGTCACTCACAGGGGTTTCTGTTTGAGTGGGAGTATAGCAATGGCAGAAGAAAGTAAGCTACAAATGGAGAAGTTTAATGACAAGAATTATCAATTATGGAGGATGCAGATAGAAGACTATCTATATCAAAAAGACTTGTACTTACCATTGTGTGGGCTTACATGCAAGCCCACAGATATGAAAGATGAAGAATGGAAGGTTCTTGATTGGAAGGTTCTCGGATCTATAAGGTTGAGTCTTGCATCTTATGTGATTTATAAATTGTCACAGGCAAAGTCAATGATTGAGTTAATGGAATCTTTGGCAAATTTATATGAAAAACCCTCAGCTTTGAATAATGTATTTCTTATGAAGCAATTATTTAATTTGCAAATGCAGGATGGTGGATCTGTACCTTGTCATCTTAGTGATTTACATGGTTTGGTAAACTAGTTAAATTTAGTCAATATTGTTTTCGATGATGAAATTAAGGCTCTCTTAATCTTGTGCTCTTTACCTGAAAGTTGGGATAGCTTGGTAATGGCAGTTAGTAATACTGTGTCTGCTTCAAATATCTTAAAAGTGGATGATGTTGTTAGTGCAATCTTGAATGAAGAAATTTGTAGGAAAAGCACAAGGGAATCGTCAGGAAATGCTTTGAGTGTTGAAAGCAGGGGAAGGCAAAGAGAGAAGAGTAAGCAAGGGAAGTCAAAGAAAGGTAGGAGATCTAAATCTAGAAATGGTAGTGTAATCTGCTGGAATTGTGGAAAGTAAGGGCACATAAAGAAATATTGCTAGGTGAAAGAAGATCAGCATGAAGGAATTGAAGAAGCAAGTGTTGTAGGTATTGTTGCATAGGATGCTCTGGTATGTTCCTTGGATAAAGTAGAATCTTGGGTTTTAGATTCTGGTGCCTCTTTTCATGCATCACCAGAATCTTTGACATCATGTGCAGAACAGAGTCAGTGGTGTCAGGCAGGTTGACACTGATGTCAATCAGGGTATTGGCATTGGTGATCAGGTGGACACTGGTGTCGGTCACGGAACCAACACTTACAGTCATCTCAGTTGCAAGGGACTGATGTTAGTCAGGTGTAGACTGAGGGATGACCGATGATGATCACTATCAGAATAGATGTTGGGTGGATAGCAAGCTGTCAAGGAGTCTTAAATACCCATAAGGAGGACTGAAAGGGTAAGTAAGCCTCAAATTCATTATTCCCATTCTTTACACTACTTGTTGCTCATTGGTGGTCAAAAACCAAGAAGTTTTAAAGAAGTAGAGTAGGTAGAATCTAGGAAATAGTGGGAGCGTGGCATGGATGAGGAATGTGATTCCTTGGAGAAGAACCAAATGGAAGATTTGGTAGAGTTGCCAGCTAGAGAGAAAGCACTGAAAGATGAATGGATTCAAAGGTTGAAGAAGAGAGAGAATGGACACGTGAGATAGAAAGCCAGGTCATATGGTCTTGAGCAGGTTGCAGGATAATGGTGTGACCATTATGTGTACTTTACCAGGTTGAATAATATTAGCTACATTATCTTGTTACTGTATGTTGTGTGTATGCTTGTTTCAGGGTCACACATGCAGGGAGTTGCTAAGCTAAAGGTAAAGTTGGTTCAGAGGAGTGTCATGAAGAATTTTGGAGCAGCAAAATTCTTTGGCATGAGTATTTCTAGAGACTAGAAAAGTCACATACTGATTTTGTCTCCAAATGATTGTGTGAATAAGGTAGTGGTGAGGTTCAAGATGCAGGATGCAGAACTAGATTACACACGTATGGATGGATAGTTCATAGAATAGTGTCCCCAATCACATGATGAGGTTAAGTACATGTGTACTAGACCTGAGTTTGCCCAAGCAGTGGGAGCTGTCAGCAAGTTTGGAGCCAATTCGGGAAAGAAGTACTAGAAAGCAGTTTAGTGGATTCTTAGGTATCTAAGAGGGACCAGCAACAGAGATTCATGCTATGCAGGGTCAATTTATTTTTTACATGGGTTTGTAGATGTGGATACAGTAGGTTACTTGGATGATAGGAGGAGTGCCACAAGATAAGTGTTCACTATTGGTGAATCAACAGTTGGCTAGCTTTCAGAGATGCAGATGGTTGTTGCAGTCATAGGGACTAGCAAGGATATGAACCCTGTAGGTATGTTAACAAGGTCAGGAACAAAGGAGGAGTTGAATCTTCATTCAACTTCTATTGGTCTTTAAGACTTGAAGAGGGATACAATGCCAAGAAACAAAATTAGTAGATGTTGTTGTACAAGTACAGGTATAGGTGCAGCTATTTATCTCCAAGTGGGAGATTGTTAGGTTGTGGAGCTAAAAGCTTCACTGTTGCAAACATGGAGGAGGTTGTTGAAGGGTCACAGTAACCGATGTTGGTTAGGCTGACCGACGTCAGTTAGAGATGAACAAGAAGCAACTGACATCAGTCAGGAGTCAGATGACATTGGTCACCTCTAGGTAGATATTGACTAACGTCAGTCGCCTGTGCAGTTCCAAAAATGTCAGTTTCATGAATAGTTTGTTTAAAAAATTGGTTGTTTTCATGTTAAAGACTAATTTCAGTCTTGAGTTGTTTTTATAATTATTGTAATTAGAAAGTCTAATTATTTTTTGTATGGGATCTATTTAATAGACTCATGGGCATGTATTATAATTAAGGACAAGGAATCCAAAGGACTTGTGAAAGACAAGGACTGGAGAAGATCCTTCTGATTGTAAGATGTTTGATCTACAGGTTGTGCAAGATCAGGGCTGATCTACATGGTAAGTATTATCTCATTGATTTGCAGGTTGTGCAAGATCAGAGGAGATCTACTTAGAGTACATTGAGTACTTGTGGACTAGAAGTAGGCATCAATGGTTGTGTTTATTGTCACTTACTGGTGGACTTGGAGTGATTGTCACTTACTAGTGGACTGGTAGTATTGTTATTGACTAGTGGAGGTGAACAACAACTCTATGTTTGAGTTGTTTGTTGTGACTGTAATTGAGAGAGTGAAATCTTGAAGTAGAATTACTGTACACTTGGTGTGGGAATCCTATAAGGTGTGGAAGAGTGTGGTTGTAGACACCGCAAACGTGTCTGCACCTTGGTCCTCCCCCTTGGCCTTAAACCCCTATCCTAACCCTTGGCCTTGGCCCCCTTTCACACCCTACCCTTGCCACCTTGGATCCTCCCTTGAATCCCTCCACCTTCCCCCTAGCATTTATTAGGCCAAATCTCTTCATTATCTTCCCCCCACGCCCATTTTGGCATCCTCGTGACCGTTCTTCCCACACCCCCTCGCTCAGCGGCATGCAAGAATGGGCAGAGGCTATTTTTAGCCTCTATCCCCATTCTGCGACCGCCGACGTCGGTGACCCTTCGGCCGACGTCGGTGAAACTACCGGTGTCGGCATCCTTCATTATCCCTTTCTGCATCCGTTACGCCCCTGGACCCTTGAGCTCGCAAACAGATCTCTCTTGGTGTTTTGGCATTCATCTTGTTTCCGTTTGGACCTCGTGTAACAATAGCAACAGGTGCAAAGGTTCTTCATCAGAGTTCTCTTCTTGCAGAATCCTCTGTGGCTTCAACAACAGGTCCTTCAACTCTTCATTCAGCAGGCAAAGAGGTAAGCAAGTCTGTTATTTGATTCTATTCTTTAAGCTTTCAGTTATCTGTTGTTTCCTGCTTTCCCTCCATCCTTCCCCCTGAGAGGCTGAAAAGCCTTCTTAGGGCCTGTCCTCTGTCCATCCCCTTCTCACATTGTCCCACTCTTCATACCAATCCCTGACAACTCCCTCATCCCCCTTTTGCCAACAAAGACCCTGTACAGGGCAAGACCACTCCTCAGTCCATTCAGACCCGTCCCCAGACTCTGTCCCGACCCTCTTAGCATCCCGGACCTGTCCACAGTCCAGAACACATCCCAGACCCGACCACAGGCCATTACCCTGACCGACGCCGGTCACTTCCCCAACCGACGTCGGCAGGATAACCGACGTCGACAGACCTCTTAACCGACACTGGCAGCATTTCCGACCTCGACGACTGTCATCAGCCCGACTACTCCTTTTAGGTAATCATTGGTGTTTTCTTTCATTTCTAATCTGTTTATCACTTCTATATTCTAGCATCTTATACTTTCTTAGTCTTTATCTGTCTGTTATTTGTGGGTTGACCTCCCTTAAGGAAGTTCTCATACTTCTAGGAACAGGCTTCTGCTTGGCAACCCACCGCTTATCTATCTAACATCCTCTTGTCCAAGTTTCTTTTTTCTTGCAGGTGTCATTCCTCCACAGCCAAAGAGGAGTGCTCACAAGCGTCTGGATTTACAGTGTGTAGTCTTTAATCCAGGTACTTCCCATGCCTTGTCCATTACTTCTTTAGTTTCTTCTTTCTCTTAGATCTAAAAGCGAATTTTGAGTAGAAACAGTTCTGGCACACCCGGTGGGACCCTAGGTTCCTCCTGGGTTCCTTTTCCTTTTCATTCATTTAGGTGCATTTAGGCTCCTTCCCTCTTGTCTCTTTCTTCTATTCCGAATGACACTATAAGCAGGACTAAAATGAATCTTTCTTCCTTGCATTCTAGACTCGTCTAAACATCATACTCTTGACCCTTTCTCAAAACTTGTCTGCATCACAACATCACATTTCGACTTGGGCATTAAAACGTATTGCACTTTCATTTCTACTTGTGCTTGCATTAGTCCACATCTAGTAACTTAGACGCATATTGAATGAACCGTAGACACTTGATGTTACACTACCAAACCACATGCACTAAACGAACATAAAACTTACTTGAGACAAGGCCCGACTGGGATTTCATCCCCCAGCGGATACCTTACCCGTCCCGGTGACCCTACTTGGATTTCATCACCAAGGGGGAAGACCACTCCGTTCTCTGGCGGAGGATAAACTCTAGGCGAGGTATATCTTGGCTAAGCGAGACCAGCTAACCACTGGAATCGTGAAGTGAGGGGAGCTTGCTCCTTAGCACCAGGCCACGTACCAGACCCTAACACAGATTTTTGAGCACCTAAAACAACACCTGAAACCATCTTTAGACTGCCTTCTTCTAGGATCCTTTTTTTTAGCCAATCTCCCCAAACATCCATCTAAGGCATAAGCCACAGTTTCTAAGGTTAATTCCTAGGATTTATCGCTTAGGCTTGTGTGTCTCTCTTTGTTTTCCTCTTCTCATCTATTTGCTTGAGTGAGTGAGGATGCTTTCTTCATTGTTTTCCAAGAACCTTTTGGTTCTCTGGAAAACACAGTCACCGACATCGGTTCTGCCACCGACGTCGGCTTTCCCTATCACCGGCATCGGTTCTGATACCGACGTCAGCTTCATCTATTATCGGCATCGGTTATCTGACTGACGTCGGCTATCTTCCTTACTGACATCGGTTTTTAAACTGACGTCGGTCTCTGTCACTATCCTTTTTTTTCAAAACCAGCAGCCTGAAACCTATCCTCTCTCTGCCAAAGACTCCATCCTGGTTTCTTGAAACTGAGCAACACAGTTTCTGAAGCCTGAACCTTCTTTGCCTTGCATGGTTTTGACTCGTAGCTAAGCCAAAGCTCTTGTCGACCACACTAGCCGTCAACCACTTCCGTCCACCCCGTCCATAACCAGTCCTATCATGGAGTTCCACTCGGAGACTGAAATAACTCCTACAGGACCGACCCCGACCCTGACCCCGACTCAAATTCCCATCATCCCTGAAGGGGACCAAGATTTCGAGAGATTCTTGGACCTCAATACCGCAGCCCTCCAAAACTATCTCGTGAGAAACCCAACACGAGACCTTTCGGGTGACGTGGCGACGACATCCACACCATTCGCCACCCAACCCTTTATGACTCAGCCATTCACCTCGACTATTAACCCAACCATGGCCAATACGCAAAGTTTGGCCTCCCCGTCTATTTTTGGACTGACCTCCATCGGGGTTCCATTACCCCCTCAACCACCTGCAATTCAACCAAGTTCTACCTCATATCAGAACTTGATTGTCTCGACCCCTCATACTCTTGCACCCACAAATGTAGGAGTGCCAACCTCTCTTTTTACCAGTGCCACCATTCAACCACCTTTGGCGGTGCCCAGTCAACTTATACCTTCGACCTTCATAACGTAACCACCCTTAGCCTCCACTTCTGCCCCTGCAACTAGTCATCCGTACATTGTACAACCGACTATGTTGCACACCTCCTCTAGCCTCTACCAAGCGCCTTACAACCTAGGGGGTGCTCAACCCGCCAATCTGTCAGCAGACATCATTAAGATGCTGATGGATAAAATGTCCAGTCTCGAAGCCTCCATTTCTGGCTCAAGCAATACTTTGTCATATGAGCAAATTTGCAACGAGCCCATTCATCCTTCCGTCCCTATTCGACCATATCCTAACCATTGGGAGCTTCCTAAATTCACTCGCTTTCAGAGTAAGGAAGACCCACAGCAACATCTACGGGCATTCAGACATGCCTGTTACCTTATTGCCCATGATGATGCGTTATTATTACGCATGTTTCTTATGTCACTTTCTGGCCCTGCCCTTGACTGGTATAGTTCTCTTGCCAGACACTCTATCTTCTCATTCATCCAACTCGCCCAACTATTTCTCGACCATTTCTCAATCAACATTACTAAACAAGTCTCTATCACAGACCTCTACTCCATCAGACAATTTGACGACGAATCTGTAGTCGATTTTGTCGCTCGTTGGAGAGGCTTGATTAACCAGCTCTCCTTCTCCTTGCCTCAACCCGAGCTCATCGAGCTCTTTTCTCGAGCATGTGCCAACCACATCTCTTCTACCTTGTGGATTCAGACATTCTGCACTTTTGATGAGGCTTTCATCATGGCTCGAAAGCTCGAACTCCGTGCCCTTGAAGAAGATAAGGTCAAATTGTGTAATACCAACGCAAAATCTACTGACCATTCTTCTTCCAGACCTTCTTCTTCTGCCAACTCCAAGTCCAAAGGAGTGGCCAACACTATGGTCATTAGATCACCATCCTCAACAACAACAAATTATTCCCAACCTTCGACATCTTCCAGCATTACCAAACAATTCCAACAACGGTATATCCAGCGTTCTTACACTCCACTTGGAGAACCATACGCTTCCGTTTTGGAAAAACTTCTCAAGCAGGGGGTCCTCAATCTCCCTACAATCCAACCACCTCAATTTGACCCCTCTAAAGCCCTCCCTACATGGTATAGAGAGGCCGACTTCTACCACTTTCACCGCGTCCAAGGCCATGACATTGACAACTGCCAAACTTTCAAAAACATCGTCCAAGACATGATCGACAAGGGGGATCTTATTTTAGATAACCTGAATGCCCCACCCAATCAACATATCGACATCTTCAAACACCCTTTTCCAAATCATCCACCTAATCAAAACAACGTCCAAACCATAACCCAAGATTCTCATGACCATGACATTCACACGATTAACACTATCTTACCTCTTATCTCTGACCAATCTCTTTCACAAGCAGAAGAGTCTTCTCCTATTCGTCTATCACAAGATGAAGAGCCCTCTTCTCTTATTAGTCCTCCATCTATTTCTCCTATATTGGGGGACGCCTTGGCCACACCTACACCATTAGCCCCACCTTCATCCAATGACCATACCTTGCCTACTCCTCAAGCACAAGCGGAAGGCATACTCATCCTTGCCTCCTGCCATCTGGAGGAGCCACACTCTCCTATTTCTTCTCCACCAAGAGAAGAACCAGTCTCTTTACCCATTTCAATCAAGGAAGACCCAGTCACGGTTTCCTCTTGCCCTTTACCTGAGATTGTTACATCTCACTCACCTTCGTCCACATCTAGACCCAAACCCACAACTAACCTTACCTCACATAATAGTGGCCCTCGACCCAAACTAACAAAAGCCACTAGACCACATTAGAGAATTTCTCCCTCACCTTCATCATTGCATTCAATCTTAGGCCCACATCCGTCCACTTTAATAGGAGTGCTTCCCACTCCCATCCTTCACAGAGGCACGTCGCCTCCATTACTCTATCAACCCATCAAACATGTATCTCCCTCAAACCATCGACCAACATCTCTTACACCTCTCAAACCAGTGCCATCAACCCTCACTACAATAAAATATCTAGACCCGTTAGCAGGTTTTTATACCTTACTGTTACGGTACTTGTTGCAGTCCTCTCGCCTCGACCTCCCGCCTCTCAGACCATATCAATCTCTCGCACCTAAACCACCTTGGTTCGATGACACTCACATTTTTGCGTATCATCGCACACCTGGACATGACACAGAGCATTGTCATGCCCTCAAGGTTGCCATTCGCCAATGTCTGGCAAATGACACCTCTCTTCTCGACCACGTCATCAACAAACCTTCGACACCGCCCCATTCATCAACTCTCGGATCAAGGCCATCTTGGTTCGACAACTCTAAATTTTGCAACTATCATCACACTCTGGGACATGACACTGAGCATTGTTGTGCTCTCAAAGCTGTCATTCGTCAACAACGGAGAAATCCTTTCCTTCTCACCAAGGACCCTCTTAACCACCTCTTCGACAAAACATCAACCCCAACCCATGCCTCTCCAACCTCATCGCTTAAATCGAGATCTCCACGGCAGACTATGGTCCCTTTACCACCTTTGACCCCATTATTTGACATTAACACAGTCCATTTAATCACCAAGCCTCAGTCAACCTTGACTAATCTATCCAACATTCTCCCTAAGCGACTGGGGGGATCCAACCTTATCCTAACTTCGATCAAACATCCAATCAAACCTCGACCAAGTCTCAACCAACCCTCGACCATAACATCGACCAAACCTTTGACCAAACTTTTGACAAACTTTGACCAAACATTTTACCACACTTCAACCAACTCTCGACCAATCAACAATCAAATATCATTCAACCAATATTCAACCAAGTCTCGACCAATCAACAACCATATCAGTCAACTTCACATCCACCATCAACATCTGACCAATCTGGAAAGATCCAAATGGGGCAAGTCCACTCCTAATTGACTCAGACCTTAACACACTAGTATGGCCCAGGGACCTATCAGACCTTGAGCCCCCCTTTCTGTCTTGCATCTTCGACCATTCTTCTACTAGTCGAGTACTCGTCTACTTGACACGTAACTTGAGCTCGTCCCTTGAGCAATCCTCATCCTCTTAATCCTCATCCCTTTCAACCCTATTCCCCTTTAACAAGTCCTCTACAACCCTTTTATGATGCATGGATGCTTTGTCCTAATAAAAGGGGCATCCTTGAACTTTTACAGCCTTGTCCATGACTCTAATCAAAAGAAAAAAATATATATATCAAGATGTCAAAACATATCCATGGTCATAAAATCAAGTCAAAATCAAAAAGACAGACTGCTCCCTCGAAGGACAGCTGTACTATCATTGCTGTATTACTAGACTGATCCCTCGAAGGACAGCTAGGCCAACTTATCAAACATTATAAAGCAAAAACATAGACCATTCCCTCGAAGGATGGCTATGACTAATCTTGCTACAAATAGCAACCTTTCTTAGAAGCTTCCCACATTGATCAGCTTCGCAACATGACCACTACATCAAATGACATCTCTATGTAGGCTTCCCACATCGATCAGCTTGCCCCAAAAAAAAAAAAAAAAAAAAAAACGAGTCATGGACTTGGCTTGTAGTTGTCTCAGGGTCTCCTATAAAAAGGGGCAAGGTTATTCCTGCTCTTAAACTGGGTTACCCTATCCTCCTCCTATCACCTGCTTAGGGGACTTCGAGCTCACTTTAATGTCAAAGTGATTCGATTACCGTTCTAACACAACACTGGTGAACGACGTAATGCATGAACGGGGCTTTTGTTCTAATAACCCCTATCTATGCTTCCTTTTTGGTCCTTGTCAATGAAAGAGCAATTTACCTTTCATCTTTTCTCTACGCTTTGGTCACATTTAACCACATCAATTGGCGACTCAACTCAAACCAAGCCATTTTTCATCATTCTCAGTTAGCATCGTCCTAGTCCATTTCACCTAGTTTCTATGGACACCAATACACATGGAAACTACCGACTAGACCCAATTTATGTTAAGCATAAACCAATACTTTCTGAAGCATAAATAGACTTCTATTCATTCTTAGCATACATCCATCGCAACTATGGAAACTTGCTAAGGATGAAAGACTCTCAACCAATGTGACATCTGCAGCATCATCTTGACACTTGACCACATCCAATCACCAATCTTCTCAATTTGTCCGAACTACATTGGTCTGAGGCCCTATGACCAGGGCTATGTAGGCAGCACTCAGATAACACATCCTCTGAGGTTAGCTCAACCACCCCCGTTTGTTCGTCTCTTTGATGGACAAACCTTCTCTTCTGCGACCTTGACCTTGACTAAGACCAATCATCAACTTTGACCAAGACCAATCATTTTCTTTGTCCAAGACCAATCATCGACTTTGACCAAGACCAATCAATCCCTCTGACCCTCCCTCCCTTTTCGGGAGAACTACATCGGGCTGAGGCCCCTACGACAGGGGCTATGTAGGCAGCACTCAGTTGACATGGGGTCTTCTGGGGTTAGCTCGGCCGCATCCTTTCGTCCATCCATCCTCTTGACCAATGACCATCCTTCGACCTTCGACCACTTCCAAGCCAATGTTGCCTTAGTTGTTTTTGCATGTGTGCTACCTCACGGCTGGTTAGCAGAATTGTTCGCAAACTATTTTTGACCCTTCACAAGTATAGGATCGCGAGCCAGTTGATCCCTACTACTTGTGGCTTTTTCGTGTTTCTGGGAGCACTTCCTGAGCCCTGGATACCTAGAACACGATGACCATTTGGAACTTCAGCTTAAATTGAGTGACCCGATCAGCAGACGACTAAATGCTGGGGCCTGGTTACTTCAATTTTGGCACTCCTTGACCCTCAACATGTGACAATTTGACCTGACCCTCTCGTGAAGTGGACTACGCGCAATCACGACTATGGCAGCGTTTTCACTCACTCTCTTCTATCCCTTTCTCTATCAAATCGACACTCGATCTTCGGTTCCCTTCTCTCGACTATCGCTTTGAGGGGGGAACACCTCATCCTTTTTCTGGGGCAACCAACTCCTGTTTTTGTCTTGCAGTTCATCTAGAACAACCAACAAGACAAAAAGGGGCAAATGTAGACACCACAAACGTGTCTGCACCTTGGTCCTCCCCCTTGGCCTTAAACCCCTATCCTAACCCTTGGCCTTGGCCCCCTTTCACACCCTACCCTTGCCACCTTGGATCCTCCCTTGAATCCCTCCACCTTCCCCCTAGCATTTATTAGGCCAAATCTCTTCATTATCTTCCCCCCACGCCCATTTTGGCATCCTCGTGACCGTTCTTCCCACACCCCCTCACTCGGCGGCGTGCAAGAATGGGTAGAGGCTATTTTTATCCTCTGTCCCCATTCTACGACCGCCGACGTTGGCGACCCTTCGGCCGACGTCGGCGAAACTACCGGCGTCGGCATCCTTCATTACCCCTTTCTGCATCCGTTACGCCCCTGGACCCTTGAGCTCGCAAATAGATCTCTCTTGGTGTTTTGGCATTCATCTTGTTTCCATTTGGACCTCGTGTAACAACAGCAATAGGTGCAAAGGTTCTTCATCAGAGTTCTCTTCTTGCAGAATCCTCTGTGGCTTCAACAACAGGTCCTTCAACTCTTCATTCAGCAGGCAAAGAGGTAAGCAAGTCTGTTATTTGATTCTATTCTTTAAGCTTTCAGTTATCTGTTGTTTCCTGCTTTCCCTCCATCCTTCCCCCTGAGAGGCTAAAAAGCCTTCTCAGGGCCTGTCCTCTGTCCATCCCCTTCTCACATTGTCCCACTCTTCATACCAATCCCCGATAACTCCCTCATCCCCCTTTTGCCAACAAAGACCCTGTACAGGGCAAGACCACTCCTCAGTCCATTCAGACCCGTCCCTAGACTCTGTCTTGACCCTCTTAGCATCTCGGACCTGTCCACAGTCCAGAACACATCCCAGACCTGACCACAGGCCATTACCCCGACCGACGCCGGTCACTTCCCCAACCGACGTCGGCAAGATAACCGACGTCGGCAGACCTCTTAACCGACACCGGCAGCATTTCCGACCTCGGTGACTGTCATCAGCCCGACTACTCCTTTCAGGTAATCATTGGTGTTTTCTTTCATTTCTAATCTGTTTATCACTTCTATATTCTGGCATCTTATACTTTCTTAGTCTTTATCTGTCTGTTATCTGTGGGTTGACATCCCTTAAGGAAGTTCTCATACTTCTGGGAACAGGCTTCTGCTTGGCAACCCACCGCTTATCTATCTAACATCCTCTTGTCCAAGTTTCTTTTTTCTTGCAGGTGTCATTCCTCCACAGCCAAAGAGGAGTGCTCACAAGCATCTGGATTTACGGTGCGCAGTCTTTAGTCTAGGTACTTCCCATGCCTTGTCCATTACTTCTTTAGTTTCTTCTTTCTCTTAGATCTAAAAGCGAATTTTGAGTAGAAACAGTGGCATCTCTTTATTGTATTCTTTTCTGGATGAGTATTAATACATATTGTATTATCTCTCATATTCTGTGATGTTTCTGATTTCTAGTTACTTATTTATTCTGGCATAATTTTGTGTTTAATTGCTTATACAAAGGTAATCATGTGTGCTCTTATGGAGTGGTAGATCCTGACAATGCCAAAGTATAAGGTAATAAATACACAATTAAAAGGTATATGTTTATCTTTTAACATGGTTTATACATTAACATATTTCTTTCAAATAGCCTTCCTTAAGACTACATTTTTCTACTGAAGTTAGTATGGTCGAATAAAATAAATAGAGGAAAACAAAGAATCATAATCACATCTTCTACCACATTCATATCAAGATAATCCATCCTACGCATACTATCTACCACACCAATGCTCTTGAGCCTCTTAATACCTATGATACCAAATGGGCCATCATGGCGACACAAGCTCACCACATCTAAATAGATGCATATGCATCTTAGTGGTTATGTCTTTAAAATGAGATTTATTGGAAATAACTACACATATTCTTTCCTTGGGTCTACCTTGTGATCATATTAATTTTGATTATGAGATTTGATCTCCCCAACGATGATCTCCTTTAATGGTCATCCCTCTAAAATAGAAGAGGATTTGTTTCTTTTTATACTACCCCCATTCAGCTTCCATTCAAAGTTTAGTCTTGGCCAATAAGTCATTCTCACCAGAACACCAATGGTTATTTTATAATGGTGTGGAATTCATGTATAACCAAAATAATGTCTATCAAGCCATTCCTAACCACCATTCCATATCCAACTGGAGGAAATTTGTCTTACACCCTTTTTAGGCTCAACCCTTGCATGATAGATGCTTGGTCCTTATTTCTCTTATCGTGGCATGATATCCTTTTATAAACAAAGATCCCACCTTGTTCATTTGAATAATTAAGAATCATTTAAATAGGATTTCAAAATAACTATAACTATAGCTATGGCCACATATGACATATTTTTGTTAAAGAAATATTTAAGTTAAGTTTAACTTTGAGTTGGTTGTTATTTGGTTGCCTTAAGTTGGGTTTTGAGCTATCGTCACCAAACTTGGTTAATTATAGAATATTCAAACTAACTAAAATCTAACTCTAACTAACCATGATGAGTTGGTACATAGGCTGAGTTAGGATTCCAAGTGAGTTGGGGTGTTAGGTGAGTTGGGTTGACTACCAAGTTGGGTTTCACTATTGAGTTGGGTTGATAACTTATCAAATAGAGGAGGTGGTGGCAAGCCACATGGTGGCTTGAGGACCCATCATGTGGTCTTATCTAATTTTTCCTCATCATGGTGGCATAGTCCCCATCTATCATAAAATCAGACTCCACCAGCTACAGTCTTCATATCTGACCCTTTTATCAATGAAATAATGACTTGAATATTCCTTCGAGTCAAACCTCCCTACAAAGAGGATTTTATCCTCAACAGTATGAATAATCTAACTGAACCTATTACATAGCTTTTTACATCACACTAATAAATATAAATCTACAAAAATTCAACTCTCTAATTGAAATTACACCCTGTATATGAAGAGTAAAATAATATATATACCAATTAGACCAAATGACCTATTTCCCAAAATAGTCATTAAATCTAGAGGTTTCTCGCAACCCCTACACTACATGAAGGTTAAGGTATTCTCCTTGTTATCACATAAGGGAAATCATTATGCTACATACACCTAAGGATTTATAAACAAATTGCACACATATATACATACATTTTACAAATATTGTCCATCTATGGGTCTTTTAAAAGTACACCTACATGACATGATTGAGAAACACACATGTGTGTAAAAATAGTTTTTAATACAAATATTGTCCATATTACTATGGGACTTAGATGTATCAATTTCAAGTATAAAAACATGCAATATATTCTATCTATCCTAACGTGACTAATAAACAATACCTAAAATAATTATCTATAGAGAGGACTACAAAGAAATTTAGTCAAACATTAGTCAAGAAATCATAAAAAATGAATTAAAGACATAACAAAACTTAGCCTATCTATTCATGTGGGAATTAAAAAGGATATCAAGAAATACTTGAAATAAATTAACATCGATCACCTTCCCAAGTGGATTCACCATACAAGTGTGGATCAAAATCATGTTCTCCCTTGATCAAGGGTTCTTGTCTTCATCAACAATGGTGGTGACTCCTCTAATCTCTCAATAATTCCTTGCATAACCTAGGCTCAAATTAGATGAAATATCTAATCTAGCCTATCAAATGAATCTTGTTAATGAAAACAATGATCAAAACAAAGGGTTGTGGACACAATTTAGCATTATAACTTTTCACAAATTAGGCTTAAAAATGATGTTCATGGACTTTATATTTATAGAGTTTTGGAATAGTTTTAGGATCAAACATGACCATCCATCTCAATATTGAGATGTGTGAGCATGAATTAATCCAATTATGTAATTAAATCCATAAATATCCCCCATTAATATTTGGTATAGAGGGGAATTTAAGAGGCATGGAGGGTCTTAATGAGGCATAGAAGGCATAAATCTTGATATTTTTGGCACTTATGGCTTGTGGATACTACCCCATGAAAAGATGTCATTAGGTGATGAAAATATCAAAAATTGATTTTTAATAATGAGATATTTAATAAGTTCCATGTAATTCTTACTCAAGATCTTAATTTAGATTAAATAGTTTTAAAAAATTTAATCAAGTTTAGTGCAATTCTTTGGAAATTGGTGAACAATTAATCAAAATGGTCAAAAAGTCATATTACTAGGTTATAATTTGATTTGAAAATAATTAGAAGGTGATGTTAGATGTGTTATAATCATATTCTAATTTATGATGTTTCCAACATAAAATAACAAAGGTACATGATATGTAATGACAAATTAGAATAAAAGTGTGATCTAAAGCACTAAATGGTGAAATCATCATTTTAACTCAAAATGAATTAATCAAAGTTAGGTATCACATAAAATGAATTGACCTATTTAGGGATATTTTAACCTAAATTGACACTTTTAAATGACAAGTTTCAACCATTTAAGGTGTTTTAATGATTTTATCCTAAAATGTGCATTTGAGTGCAATTCGAGTAAGATTGACAATTTTAACACAAATGGTGTTAGGAATTGGATGTCTATATTTTGCCCCTATTTGAGAAGGCATAAAGAGACATTCAAGTGAAACAAAATATTTTCAAAGAAAAGAGTTGTCAAGAAGAAATTGGAATAGACCCATGATGCCCCATCGAGAGGACATACTAGGATGAAAGAGAAGAATGGACTCTCAAAAAGAGAGATAAAGTGAGAGATTAACCCATGGAATAGATCACATCTAGATGGGCTAATGTTTTCACATGTGATTACCATCAATGATCAAAATATAATTAAAATTATAATAGGCCCTAAAGATGGGGGGAATGGGAAGGATTCAATCCAAAAATGTAAGGGACATAGTTGAAATACACCCAATTTGAGAGTCCAAGTTGTGAACTTATGACATTGATCAATCTCAAGACAATTTGCACACTTAAATATTACCATCATGGGCATTAGTGTGGAGAGATTAGAATTAGAGGAAAATAGAGAATGTTCTACTTCAAGAAGGAAAGCACTGTTAGAATGGGGTATCCAAGGAGAATATAATAAGAGGTGCCCCAATAGAGAAAATGTGATCATGATAAAATAGATTTTCCCCAATAGGGCAAATTTTGGTCATTGATAAAGAATAAATAATGGTTTGACCTTGTAGAGCTGATTTGATTCTAATGTTGTGCCCCAACATGGGTGATTGGCAAATAAAATATCTCAAAGAAATAACCTATTACATAGATAGAAATGAGCAGGTACAAACATACATATAATGCTAAAATGGTTTGGAAATCCACAATAAACCAAGCATATGAGAATATATAAAGTGATGAGAGAGATGAAAAGAAAAAAGGAAATGGCTAAGCTGACTCCATATGTGCTATACAAGTGGATGATAACTACATAGTTCTATGGACTCATATTTTAACATGAAATTCAAGCCAATGTAATTCACCCAAGAAATGGGATAGAATGGAATGTAAGATGAAGAAAACTAACCAAATTTTGATTAGAATAGTGATGTATGAAAAGAGATGCACATTTAAGTATTTGAGTCAAGTGCTAGAATGAATGTTACCTAGATGCCTAATTTCATATGATGAGCCTATATTATGCAAAGTGTTTTTAATAACTATTCATCAGAGTGATGTTGACATTAAGACTTTGAAACATGAGCATAAATTGCTTGCTATAGAAAAGGAAATTAGGCATCATAAGTATGAATAACTTATAATAACATAATATTCTAATTGTTTTGGGATGGTTTAAATGTGAATACCTATAACTAATGATAATGTAAAATAATGACCAAAATTAGAGTTACATCTATTTACATTTAAATAAAAAATAAAAGACAAAGAAAAATATAAACATAAATGAACCTAACTTGAAATCAAGATATGAACAATCAGGATTCAAGTAGGAACAAGAATGTAGAGAATCAAGGCAAGAACAACTTGATAATATAAGATGAAGATATTAATAATCAAAATCTATGTAGACCATCAATATGTACTTGGAAAATAAAATAGAGAAGCAAGACCAAATAAGAAAACAAAAGGCCAATGTGACAAACAAAAATCAAATAAACACACACAATGTTTTTTGAGTTTTTGAATGGTTTACAAATGTTTTTGGAATTTTTTGAGCATCTCAACTTAATTGAGAATTAAGAGATATAGAATAGTTTAGGTCATGGAATGGTAAGAGCATGCCAACTTAAAATTTTCACAATATAATGAGAGTGTCTAATAAGAGGGACTGATTTGACCTCAACATGAATCAAGCATGATAAATATAACCCTACAATAATCACAAGTCACAAAAAAATTTCCCACCCAAAAGGTAGTGAAAAATTGACTAGGTCACAACAATCTCACAAACAAAGGCAAACAACAAGATAAATGATAATAGTAATGACTAGGAGATGTGTCAATGCATGATAAAGAGGCATTATTCCTAATTTTACCATAGGTAGTTATAATTAGAAAAGATCATAATATTGATTTTCCCAAAGGTGATTATAATTAGGGGTACCAAAATAATAATAATTTTCCCATAGGTGGTTATAATTAATTATACTAAATAACATAATTAATGAAAGATAAATTTCTAGATAAAATGTCATACTACTTCCATAGACTATCTTTCAACATAGAATTTTAAAACACCTGAAACCTTTTTGGAATCCCCCTACAGAAAGTGCAGGATGAACCAAAAAAACTAAGATCAAAATGGGACTAGATAGGATGACTAAGAATAGGCTTTGCTCAATAGTAAATAAATGGTATAATGAAATGATCAAAATAAAATTAATTATAGTGGTAACAAAGTTACCCCCAAGTGATGATTGGCTTAGATTGCTCATAAAATTGTTAGAACATTGCTTAGTTTGCTCATAAAATGGTGAAATCATGTAAAATGGGTGATCGAGCTAAGCTCAATAGAGATTGAGCATTTCTTACATAGTCCGAAAGGAACTCAAGTCAATGTAGTTCAAATAATAGGTTAAATGGAACATAATGGTATAATATGCCTAAAAAAGGGTCTGTAGGGTTGCCCCCAAGAGACAAGGCATGGTAATGATAAATGGTAATTAGAAAAGTGAAAAATGGTTCTGCTACTCTTGTTAATAGGGAGATGCACATCTAACTCAATAAATGAGACTATAAAAATGATTAGTTATAAATTTGATACCTAATTCCATTTGAAAAAAGTTGCTCTATTAAGAACTTGTTGATCTAGATCTCAATAATGTGTTTGTGATCCCCATTGGCAATCAACTCAACTTCCTTCAAACATTGAGACATGATAACTTCATAGCCTCTATAAAGGAAAGTGTTTCCAGTGATAAATGATATAAGTAGGTAATAAATAGGTGAGTGATAATGGAATGCATAATGAATGGGAAATAAATGAAGATCAAGGCTTTTAGTCACATGCAATGTTATTGATACTAGATTCGACATAATTTTGATTGTGATGGGGCCAAATACCTCTAAAGATGATCTCAATAGGAACACCAGATTGTTTTGTTGCTTGATCTTGAGAGTAGCTACCATGTAATTATGTTGTAGATTGGGAGATATTTTGATATGATCTTGAAAATATCTTCATTAAATAGTGAAAAACTTTTGTGCTTATATATTGGTTCCTCGATGAGGTTTTCACCAATGAACTTTTTTTTTATCATCCCATAACACCTCTGATAAGGTTTCATGAAGATATGATAACATTTGACTTTGATTGTCTTCTAGCACCTTTGAAAAGGTTTCACTAAAATATGTTGAGTTTGATCGTTGCTTATCCCCTAATGCCTCTGAAAAGGTTTCACTAGGAAATTGGTCTTCTTCCACATAAATTTGGTCTTGGTCCCCCTCTGATTCTACAAATGGTATGTTGTGATGGATGCAGTTAAAAAAATTATGATTATGTTAGTCCCAATCGATGTTTGAGGGAGGTAAAATGTCAATATAATGGCTATATTGGGTGGTAATAATGGGATGGTAAAAGGCATCACAATCCTCATATAAGATACTAGGAGAAATTGTGTTGATGCTGAAGTAATCATCCTCAAAAACCATAGAAGGATTACAAATATGTTCAAACTAATCTACAAGTCAATTATAAACAATGTTGTAATAACCATGACTATAATCTATTTATAAATCTGATTCCAAAGTAAGGGACTCTAAATCCAATATTACAACTAATGTTGATTTTGGTTTTGATACTAAATCTAATGTGAGTTCAGAAATGGAACCTGACTCTAATTTTGATTCTTTATTTAATGTGGTTGTTTCTATAATGTTTTATTGAATGTTAAATGTTTGACAAGTAATGGCCTATGATAGCATAATAGGTTCAATAAAAATTGATTCATCTTGGAAGGGTTCAACATAGACTAGCTCATCTAAGTGAAGCCCTTCAAAGAGAGGGAACCACTCAAAGGATGTCTTGACAAAATCATGTTTGTCAAAGTAAGACTCCTTAATGAGTGGGAAAAGATAAAGAGATAACTCTGTAGAGACTAGCTTGCCAAGGAGATGAGGCTCTTTAAAAATAGGTAAAATATGAATAAGTAACTTATCATAGGTTAAATTACCACAAATGGATGTTTCAATAATAACATTTTTGTTTTGGTTCACAATTGGTTACAAAATATCAACTTTAAACACATTATAATCCTCATAAGATGGATCTTGAAGAAGTAATAGTTCTTGTTTTGGCTCAAAGATCAGTAAAAAAATTTTAAAGTGGGGAACATTTAGTTTAGCAAGAATAATGGTTTGTGGCTCAATAATAGACTCTCCAAAAATTAGACTATTAAAGAAGGGATCAAACACAATTGGTTCATCAAATGGATGTTCTTCAACAATAGGTTCATCAAAAATTGGTGATGGGCCAATAATGGTAATGACTGGATGCTTCTTAGTTTGATTACTTGTGCAAACCAAAGGAGGAAGTCCTAAACTAATAATGACTGGATGCTTCATAGTTTAGTTTCTTGTGCAAACTGAAGGAGGAGGTATAAAAATGGTAATGACTGGATACTTCTTAGTTTGGTTACTTGTGCAAACCAAAGGAGGAGGTATAGAAATGCTAACACCTAGATGCTTCTTAATTTGTTTTTTTGTGAAAACCAAAGGAGGAGGTCTTATAATGGTAATGACTGGATGATTCTTAATTTGGTTGCTTATGCAAACCAAATGAAGAGGTCCTAAAATGGTAACGACTAGACACTTCTTAATTTGTTTTCTTGTGCAAACCAAAGGAGGAGGTCCTAACATGGTAATGACTAGATGCTTCTTAATTTGGTTGCTTGTTTAAACCAAAGAAGGAGGTCCTAAAATGGTAATGACTAGATGCTTATTAATTTGGTTTCTTGTGCAAACCAAAGGAGGAGGTCCTAAAATGGTAACCTTTACATGTTGTGGATCTTTCTTACTCACACAAGCCAAAGGGGAAGGATGAGGTTGATGTATGAAAAATGGCATGGATTTAATTGGTTTTTAATAGATAAGCCCAAAGAGTAAAACATATTTAAACAAGATGGAGTGCTCGTGTCTATCATAAAAATTCTCTACCTTGCAACTAAGGCCACAATAAACCTTACTACAAGTGTACCTTAGTGTCATTTCCTAAAAATAGTTGTTTTATACATTTGAATATATTTGGATAATGTTTGGCAAAGGTTTAAATAGGATATGTTTTGGTTCTCTTCAAATAAATGACTAAGGTACCAAAGAGACTATAAAGTAGGGTGGATTGGAACCACATACAATTAGAAGATTTGGTTCATGAATTTATTCAACTTTTGGTAAAGTTGAAATCATATAGATTGGAAGAGGGTAAGGTAACTCAAAGATCCAAGGTGAAAACTATTACTCCAAATCCTAGATATTTGTGATATGCCTATACCATAAAATCTAGTTTCAACTTAGATGAGTTGATCCTAGAAAATTAAAGGAAAGCTCTCGAGATTATGAAGAAGACAATATGAACTAAGTAACTCAAGATGTAAAAACATACATGAATCACTAAGTACAAATCTAGGACCAAATTGGTAGCACAACGTTGCCACATGGTTCTAATAGGATAAAATATGTTCTATGACTCAAAGCATGAGAGATACACAATATGAGTTAAGTAGACCAAGATGGTAATATGATTTTGAGTCTAATAAACAACCCTCAATCCAAATGGAAAATTGAACCCAAGTTAGAATGAGTTTATTGTGCAAATGGAAAACCTAATTTGACACACCAACCCTTAAAACTTAAAAAAGTTCAATTTCGAATGTGAATTATAAATGAGGGAATTAACAAAACTAGGTAAATGATCTAGACTCAAATGGGTAGCATAACTGTGCCAAAATGGGTCATATGACATAAACCTTTTGATAACAAATTTTAACAAGGAAAAGATAAATTTTCCAATTGGACATCGTAATGCCTCCCTTACTCAATAATTTTGAGGACAATGTGTTTCTTGTAAGTTCATTGAGTTAACAAGCAGTTTTAGACACAGATCAAGACCATGTAAGCTAATGACAAAAAAAAATCATCTTAAGTCTAAAATGACAAGGTTGTATGATATTGTTGGAGTTTGTCTATATACATCATTTGAGAGGATTTTTTAGTGTTCATCCAAAAGTAAATGCATATTATATAGTAGGGATTTTACACCCCCTTCTCTCAAATGATAATATAATGACATGGACCTTGAGGTGCACCTTACACCAACAATACTTCCATGGCAAGTGGGGATTTATCTAAAAACTACAAGTTTTCAAACATTTCTAGATGGATTAATTGCAAAATGGCTTTCACACCAAATGATACAAAAAAAATAACACTTTAATTGGGTATCCATGGAAATTAGCTTGTTGCAAAAAGGTCTTGCCTTTTTTACAACCACTACATCCATCACTTGCTCAGTGTAGTACAATGTCCAAAGTGTAGATACATCTCGGTGATTTAACCCTATAGAACCCGTGGGAGGTGATGAAATCCACCTTAGAAGCCAAGTTTTCATAAAATAAAATACATAATATAAAGACTTTATGGTCACCTCAAGATCACTAAATACTATTGCAAGTTTTTGGGGAGTGTTTTAAATGACATTCTTTTTATGCCTTGGACTAGGCATGCTTGTGATAAGGATGATGAGTTTGATTCTAAAATTTCCCTAAAGTGGATGGATGGAAGAGCATACATGCAATGACCCTCTTTTTACTAATCAAAAAATAAGTTAAGCAACTATTGAATACAAAAATTAGACAAATGAGTTCAATTTTAAGCACTAAAACCAAAGTTTGGTGATGTTTCTTTTTGTCCTTGTCCTTAAATTGTGAACTTTGAATGAAAAATCATAAAAACTTGATCAAGAAAAACATCCTAAAAATATTTCATAAGCACCCAAAAATAGATTTTTAGTTTATTTTAAACATCTAAAAGAGGTCTAAAAAGCAATTTTTTAGAAAATCTTTAGCTTGATCCTACAAAGAAAAAGTTAGTATGTCCTTTAGCTTTGAAGCTAATATACCAAAAGAGACAAACCACCTTAAAGGGTAAAAATATGGCAACCCAAAGGCAAAACCTCAGAAAGCAAACATGTTAGATTAGAAACTTTTTAAAATATTTTAATTTTTTTTTGAAAAATCTATGAAACTTTAAGCTAAACTGATATCATATTCTAAAACTTTTGGAGAAAACCTATGGTTTTAAAAAAATAATCAAAAATGGAGATCATATGACCCCAAACCAAGCATTTTAAAATGTCCTATTACCTCTCAATTTTGTGTTTTTAAGAAAAACATAGTGACCATCAATGGTTATACCTAACCATCAATAGTTATACTTGATTTTTGATGGTTTAAAATAATTGTTAATGGTTACACTGATCATTAGTAGTTGCACTGATCATCAATGGTTGACTGTGTAAACTTGTGTATATAAGAATCTAGCCAAACCAAATTATAAAATCACTTAGAAAGAGTTTTAAGCATCCAAATTGAAATTTGAATGTTTCCTCATGCTCTCCTTCATACATGGGATACGTCTTGTCCAACTAAGCATGTGAAAATGTAGAGAGGATTACAAATAAAGCTAGTTAAACATCAGTTAAGAAATCACGAAAAATGCATTAAAGACATAACAAAACTTAGACTATATATTCATGCAGGAATTAAAAAGCATATCAAGAAACACTTAAAATAAAATAACATCGATTACCTTCCAAAGTGGATTCATCATACAAGTATGGCTCAAAATCATGTTCTCCCTTGATCAAGAGTTCTTGTCTTCATCAACAATGGTGGTAACTCATCCAATGTCTCAATAATTATTTGCATAACCTAGGCTCAAAGTAGATGGAATATTTAATCTAGCCTATCAAATGAATCTTTTTAATGAAAATAATGATCAACACAAAGGGTTGTGGATAAAATTTATCATTATAACTTCTCACAAATCAAGATTAAAAATGATGTTCATGGCCTCTCTATTTATATATTTTTGGAATGGTTTTAGGAGAAGCCATGACCGTCCATCTCAATATTGAGATGTGTATCCATGAATTAATCTAATTATGTAATTAAATCCATAAATATACCCCAATAATATTTTGGGTAGAGGGGAATTTAAGAGGCATAGATGGTCTTAATGATGCATGGGAGGTATACATCTTGATATTTGTGGCACTTATGACTTGTGGATGCCACCCCATGAAATGATGTCACTAGGTGATGAAAATATCAAAAATCAATTTTCAATAATGAGATATTCAATAAGTTCCATAGAATTATTACTTAAGATTTTAATTTGGATTAATTAGATTAAACAAGGTTAATTAAGTTTAGTGCAATTATTTGGAAATTGGTGCACAATTAATCGTAATGATTAGAAAGTCATATTATTACATCATAATTTGACTCAAAAAGAATCAGAATGTGATGTTAGATGCATTGGAATGGTATTCCCATTTATGAAGTTGCCAACATAAAATAAAAAAAGTATGTGATGTATACTAATGAATTAGAAGAAAAGAGTGATCTATAGCACTAAATGGCAAAATTATCATTTTGACTCAAAGTGAATTGATCAAAGTTAGATATCACATAAAATGCATTGCCTTATTTAGGGATACTTTGACCTAAATCGGTACTTGTAAATGACAATTTTGAATGATTTAGGGTGTTTTAATGATTTTAACCTAAAATGTGCATTTGAGTACAATTCAAGTAAGATTGATAATTTCAAAACAAATGGCATTAGTAATTATATGTTTAAATTATTAGGGGAACTATAAAAAACATAATCAACTATTGTGTCCCTCAAATATTTCCCTATACCTGTCAAACTCCAATGTTAACTTGGAGAGTCCACAATAAGAGCTTCTTTACAAAATCACAAATCTACAAGTAACTATAAGCAAATATCATTTAAAAGTGAGAATAAACCAAGTATTTTAAACCTATCTTGAGGTTTATTTCACCATCTGACTACTTCCTTATCCATACCTCCATAAATAATCCAACTGAGTTAGTCTCCAAAATATTATCACAATGGAAAATATGAAAAATGAGATAAAAAAAAATCTTCCAAACACAAGGGTTATAGATTTCCTTCCTAGATCCATTTAAGAATTGCCTGAATAAATTTTTTGAAGTAAAAGTTAAGCATACTAAATAATATCATAGTCATGCTTATCCAAAACTATCCAATTAAACCATATAATCCATAAGGGTTATTCCCTCTTGATGGATTCAATCAACTGAATAACAATGGTTTCATATTTTCAACTCTATTTTACCAAGAGTTAGATTATCCATTAAATATTAAAAAGTCTTTCAAAAATAATTCTACATAAAAGGTATATTTTATATCTAGATTACCCCACACTAAGGTTATCTTGATTGTAACCAAAATTGTGCAAATAGTTAATTTGAAAATAACTCATACCTCTTTGAAAGATTGTGAAATTCACCTATTTAGTACTGTATAGTTCATGTTGGTGTCTTAAAAAACTTCCCATTTGCTTCTTGCAACTCTTAGCAAAGCTGTGAACATACTAATCTATAAATGAATTTAAAAACTGAAAACTCATAATGAAAAAAGTTGTCCAATACTGAACATCACATTTTTGTCATTTTCATATATTCCCATCGAACTGGTATTTTCACTTATTCTTATCATCAAGGACATAATAATCTATAATATAGTTAATCCAAAATAATAAGGCTAAATGACTATCTAGCTAGACCAAAATATTATGTTAATACCAATATGAAATCAAATTATATACATACTTTAATCTACCCTTTGTGTAAGACTGGCAATGGAACTATAATTTATTACTCTTGGACATGAATTATTGAATGTGCCTTGCACTTTATTTTAATTCTTCCTAAGAAATAAATACTATTCCTTTCTCCATACCATCTCACACTTCAAGTGACCATATGTGTTGTGTTCTTTATCTTTGTTGATCCTGTAGGGATAGTGGTTCTAGAACCTTAGCTGTCAAAAGCTTTAGAAAAATTAGAACACCTTCCAATTTCCCTTTGCAATAGCCTTCCTACATGGTCAACTCAACAATAGAATTAAAACCAAAATCTTATATTTAAAAACTCATAAATAGAAGTATATCACAAATAAAGCAAGGCCCTTTAATAACCTACTCTGATACCAAATTTGATTCATAAACTAGACAAATAGTTTGTGAAATAGATACTAAAAATCTCAGTTCCTTAGTTAAATAAAATTGGTGTAGAAAATCTAGGATTGATTGAAATTAATCAGATATATTTTTTTAAACTCATTCTTTCATATGAAAACTTTTGATTATGTGTCATTTACAATGTCCCATTTAGTTCTAGTATTTTATCCATTCATTTTTAACTAAATTAAATAAAACACAAAATTAAAATGAAATGAAAAGTGACTCCAGAAGTGATAATGGAGTTCACCCATAATTTGGGATACATATCTAGGACTGTTTAAACAATAACTTGATCCATTTTAAATATGTAAATTCCTATTTAAAACTTACATCAAAATAGGGATTCTAAAAAAACTTGTATCAATGTTAAAACCTGACAGTGAAGATTTTGAACCAATCATATACATCTTCCTTCTTCCTTATCATCATCCATGTTTCCTCTCCATGAAAATGGGAAATGTCTTCTCCATTCAGATTATCTATACACTCTGACAAATAGGCAATCATCTTGTTCTCACAGACAACTATTTACATTCCTCTATAGCCACTAGCTTTTGAAATAGAGGCAATTAAAAACATAGTTACCCAATAATAACCCTATAACTATTTACATTCCTCCATAACAAATAAAATATAGGTAATCAAAAACATAGTTATGGGTCTCTCTATGTCAATACAAATTAGACAAAACACATCCCTTCCTTGTCCATCACAATATAACCCTGTATTTTTTTCAAAATAAAAATATTTACAAATAGAAAGGACATAATAATTTTTTTGACTCGGTATAAATAACATATTCATGAATCTTATCAAATTGATACATAACCATCATAACATCTTAGATCTTATGCCGATATACAATGTCATGTTTTTGATGGGGTAGTGGTTCCAACTCTTTTCCATCATGAATCGATTTTATTTTTACCAAAGTTTGGATTTACATGCAATAAGAAACACGCCCATCTTATGAACTAGGCTAGAAGAAATGTCATTATTATTTCTCATAGCTTAGCCTTTGTAAATATGCATCACTTATATAGACTTAAGTCTATTTTATAAATATAAAGATAACACATTTTAAACTTAATGATCTCCTCTAATGTCTAACTAACTTGTAAATTAGATGAAACCATCCCTATTATAGCATGATTCGTATCTCTATACAAGAATGTGTAAATAATAATATCATCTACAATGCCATATAAAATTGTGTACTAATAATCCTACCCTAATTCTTATAGGCTTAGCCTTTACCATAGGCAAGATTATAAATAGTCTTCTTGTCTATGGTAAGATTCTATTTTAGGTGAACCTTCTATCTCAGACCTAACTTCTCTCTAGCTCAATTCAAATAGAGGAATACATTATAGAAATCCTCCTTGCCTCATCCAGTTGGCTCAGGTTATGCTAATAATAACAATATGAAGCCATGATATAAGTAATGAGCCATAATTGAGAAGGCATGGAATGATAATGGAGAAAGCATCAAACTTCAATAGTTTTTAACTTAGTTCATGGCCTTTTTTAGACCCCACTACATCATTCCATAGCTACCAAATAACCCCATGCCTCTCATCATTTTGAATGGAGGCCTCCCAATGGATATCATGCCATATAAAAAGATAATAAATACACCATTCAGAGGTATTCACTAATATTTTGACATGGTTTAGACATTGATGTTTTTCATTCAAATAACCTTCCTCAAGACTACATTCTTCTACCGAAGTGAGTATGGCCAAATCAATAAAATAGAGGAAAAAAAACTCACAATTTCATCTTATACCACAATCATATCAAGACACTCCATCTTAAGCATACTATCAATCATCGTAACACTCTTGAGCCTCTTGAGACCCATGGTACCAAAAAGGTCATCATGGACACATGAGCCCACCACATCTAAATAGATGAATATGCATCCAAGTGGTTCTATCTTGAAAATGATCTTTCTTACAAATAATCACACATCTCCTTCTCTTAGGTCTACCTTATGATCATAGTAATTTTGACTATGATCTTTGAGCTCCCCAATGGTGAACTCCTCTAATGGTCATACCTCTAAAATAGAAGAGGATCCATCTCTTTTTATACTACCCTTTTTCGACTTCCATTCAAATCTTGATCTTGGCCAACAAGTCCTTCTCACTGAAACACCAATGGTTATTTTCTAATGGTGAGGCTGTTGACATACAACTGAGATAATGGCCACTAGGCCATTCCCAACCACCAATCCATATCTAATCAAAGGAAAATTATCTTTTTCCCTTATTAGGCTTGAACCTTACATTATAGATGCCTAATCCTCCTTGTGGAATGACATCCATTTATAAACAAATATCTCACCTTATTAAGTTAAAATGTTGAGAAACCTTTAAATTGGCTTTAAAAATAACTATAATCATGGATGTGGCCACGTATGACATCTTTTTGTTAAAGGAATCTTGAAGTTAAGTTTGGCTTTGAGTTAGTTAATATTTAGTTCACTTAATTTAGGTTCTGATCTATCACCACCAAACTTTGGTTATGTGATGTCCCTTACTTAGGGGCTCCTTTTTCCTACAAATGATCTGATACCAGTGTGATGTCCCTTACTTAGGGGCTCCTTTTTCTCCTACAAAAGCTCTGAACAACTGTAATATCCCCTTCAAATAGGGAATATCGAAAATGCAAATAGCTCTGACTTCTTTTTTGATTACTCTGAATTTGGTATGAAATAAGAACAAATTGCAAAATATCTTCAAATAAAATAGATCAACCACAATATAATCTCTCAATAAAGAATCAAAGATCTTATTAGTTGTTCAAATGATTACAATTTTAGTTTTATCTTATGCATATAAAGAGTATGAGAATACAATCTTGAAAACCCTAGGCTTTTGCCAGTCTGGAAATTGACCCTGAATCTAGAAATTCTATCTCGACCTGCTGTGTCAAACACACAGTCACCATCGTCGGTCGATATCTCACCGATGTCAGTCACTGTCAGTTGCATTTCTGCCAACATCAGTCTTTAGTTGGCCAATGTCAGTCACTGGGGTGCTGATGTTGGTTATTATGCCCTCTGCGGTGTTATTCTGGCCTGCTGCCGAACTGTACAGAATTGCATAGATCGATACAGTCTATACCGAAGCAAGGTAATTATGTGGTGGCCCTATATTCTAGATCCCTAATCTAAAAAACTCTATCTATATAATTATTTGAATCAAAACATAAATAAATAAATACCTGGAATATCTGTAATAACTTCTGTGTGAAGTTATCTCTCAACCCTAAAATTCTGTGATAACTTCTGGATGAAGCTATCTCTCAATTTGGCAATAAATTAGTTGATATCTCACAGCCTCTAAATCACACACAATGAAGAGTTGACGTTCTCCACTGTAATGGAATCCTGGAACCCTTGGCTCAGTCTTCACAGAAGAATTTATTCAATATCAATAATCAATAATCAATGCATAATCAATAATGGCCTCCATGAGAAACCCTTATACCCTAAAAAATATATTCTTTCCCTAATTAGGGTTTCTTAAATTAGAATTAGGGTTTCTAATTAAAAATAGGCTAAATAATTAATATTTGATTAAATCAATCAAATATTAATATCTCCCTCAATACATGTCAGATCCTCGAACCATTCAAAGCTGGTGAACCAGGGAGTGATTTTGCACATGACCATACCAAAATAAAGGCACTCCGTTATATGTCAAATGTCCCTAAATAATAGGAGCTCAGGCCCAATGTGTCTGAAATAACCTGAATGAAAACCAAATGTAGAAATTCTATGAATCAAAGTCAAGCCAAGCTCCATTATGACCCTATATCCATCCTATTAGCCTATGAAGGTCATATAATAGGCTAATCATCAAGTCTATCAATTTCCATGAAAAAGGGGACATGAAAATCTGCCCCTCCATAAATTGCTTGTCCCCAAGCAATCTCAAAATAATGAACCACTCGATCCACCTGGATCCCAAGGAAAAAGTTGTGTAACATCCATCATGTCACCAATAAACCCCTGTGAATAAATCATCAACATCAACAGCATCAACAGTATCAAAATCAATAACTGAAAAACTGCACTCGACACCCAAACAACCATCTGAAGACCAACTGTAGATGCCAGTAGAAGAAACCACTCTATGGAACTCAAGCCAACTAAAACATCCACTCTGTCAAAATTCAATTCCCTATCTAACTGATACCCACACCCAACTGGATCGTGGATACGACAATCATTGGTACCTGAGTCACTGACACCAAAACTAATCTCTAGATGCAAAGAAAAATAAGGAGCATACCTCACCATATGATGCTGGTAAGAAACCCCAAACTCTACTACTGGCTCACTATTGCCAAACTGGGACTCAATGGATGGCTCCAATCTCGGCTCAACGAACCCCACCTCAACATCCCTATAAGGTAACATAGTAGAAAGGGTCACTAAAATCTCCTCACCCAATCTACTAATAGCACTAGTACCTCAGACAAGAACACCTTCTTTCATCTTATGTGAGTCCAGACAAACACCTGCACTATCCAACAAATACTCCATGAATGATTCAGTGCAGTAAAAATTATATGTGGAAGCATCAACATACTCCCCCACACACCCTAACTAATCTCTCTGTAAAGGTGGCACAACCAACTGTACCACACTGTCATCCATGTGAGAATAATCAATCTGGAGACTCAACTCCACTAGTATCCCAAACTCATCAAGACCAGATACTCCCAAATCCTGAACATGTGTGTCAGCCTCAACAACATGTTCCTCAGTAACAACTGCAAGAATGTAGTTACCACCAACCACCTCAATATACAAATGATCATCCATACTTTGTAAATCAACTCCAAAGCTCATATCAACATACAGAGTATCAACAACTGTAGCATCACTGTCTAACTCTTCCATACAAAAAGAAACAACTGGTGAAACTAAGTCCTCAAAACTGTCCACTGCAATCTCCTGGGTGTCATCTATAATAATCAGATCCTAGGACTCTTCTACAATATCTAACATAGCTGAGAGATCATCAACCCTCAGTGCACTAACATCTGAGCACACCTCTACACTCTGAGTGCAAGCATCTAACTCATCCTCATCTTCACTATCTCCTATCTCATAATAATCATAATAATCATGGGACATGCTGCTTTCTCATCTAAGTGATCTTTAGTGCTCTCTCCTCAGCTGAACAAAGTGATTAAAAGGCAACAACTTTTGAACTCGAGGTGGTACTAACTCCCACTCCTCATTCGCTATCATCTACCGTGTGGGTTTGACTTTGGATGTAGGATATGAAAGAGATTCATTCAACCTCTTCAAACTTAGTTTCAACTTCCTCATATCATAGTCCCACCGACTTTGAGTACCGGGAGTCATCATGGATACTTCCCTGATTCAACCTACCCAAACTACCCAAGAGGATGGCAAGACATTGGCTCTGATGTGCCCAACAGGGTGGCAAGAATTTGGTTCTGATTTGCCCACTATCCAATAGGATGGCAGGAATTTGGCTCTGATACCACTGTGACGTCCCTTACTTAGGGGCTCCTTTTTCCTACAAATGCTCTGATACCACTATGATGTCCCTTACTTAGGGGCTCCTTTTTCTCCTACAAAAGCTCTGAACAACTATAATATCCCTTTCAAATAGGGAATATCGAAAACAAAAATAGCTCTGACTTCTTTTCTGATTACTCTGAATTTGGTATGAAATAAGAACAAATTGCAAAATATCTTCAAATAAAATAGATCAACCACAATATAATCTCTCAATAAATAATCAAAGATCTTATCAGTTGTTCAAATGATTACAATTTCAGTTCTATCTTATGCATATAAAGAGTGTGAGAATACAATCTTGAAAACCCTGGGCTTTTGCCAGTCTGGAAATTGACCCTGAATCTGGAAATTCTGTCTCAGCCTACTGTGTCAAACACATAGTCACCGTCGTCGGTCGATATCTCACCAACGTTGGTCACTGTCGATCGGCTTTCTACCAACGTCGGTCTTCAGTCGGCCGATGTCGGTCACTGGGGTGCTGATGTCAGTTACTGTGCCCTCTGCGGTGCTATTATGGCCTGCTGTTGAACTGTATAGAATTGCATAGATCGATACGGTCTGTACCGAAGCAAGGTAATTATGTGGTGGCCCTATATTCTGGATCCCTGATCTGAAAACCTCTATCTGTATACTTATTTGAATCAAAACATAAAGAAATAAATACCTGGAATATCTGTAATAACTTTTGTGTGAAGTTATCTCTCAACCCTGAAATTATGTGATAACTTCTAGATTAAGCTATCTCTCAAATATATACCTCTGTGATAACTTCTAGATGAAGCTATCTCTCAATTTGGAAATAAATCAGCTGATATCTCACAGCCTCTAAATCACACACAATGAAGAGTTGACATTCTCCACTGCAATGGAATCCTGGAACCCTTGGCTCAGTCTTCATAGAAGAATTTCTTCAATATCAATAATCAATAATCAATGCATAATCAATAATGGCCTCCATGAGAAACCCTTATACCCTCAAAAATATATGCTTTCCCTAATTAGGGTTTCTTAAATTAGAATTAGGGTTTCTAATTAAAAATAGGCTAAATAATTAATATTTGATTAAATCAATCAAATATTAATATCTCCCTCAATACATGTCAGATCCTCAAACTATTCAAAGCTGGTGAACCAGGGAGTGATTCTGCACATGACCATACCAAAATAAAGGCACTTCGATGTATGTCAAATGTCCCTAAATAATAGGAGCTCAGGCCCAATGTGTCTGAAATAACCTAAATGAAAACCAAATGTATAAATTCTATGAATCAAAATCAAGCCAAGCTCCATTATGACCCTCTATCCATCCTATTAGCCTATGAAGGTCGTATAATAGGCTAATCATCAAGTCTGTCAATGTCCACGAAAAAGGGGACATGACAGGTTAATTAATAAACCTTCAAATCGGCCAAAATCTAACTTGAACTAGCCATGTTGAGTTGGTACTCAGGTTGATTTGGGATGCCAAGTGAGTTGGGTTGACTACTGAGTTGGGTTGACAAGTTTTAAAATAGAGATGGTGGCAAGCCACATGGTGGCCAGAGGACCCACCATATGGGCTTCTACAATTCCTCCTCATCATGGTAGTAGAGTCCCCCTCTATTGTAAAGTGGACCCCGTTGGTTATGGTCTCTATAGCTATCCCTTTTACTAATGAAATAGTGACTCAAATAGTCCTCTGAATCAAAGACCTTGCTTCCACTTTGGTTGATCTATTTCTTACAACTATTTCAAAATAAGTTATTATAGAAAATGTGGGCATTTCCACATACCATCTTAAAGATGCCCTTCTTTTTTCTAAGTTGTTTAAGTCCCTTAAAACATTTGGTAAACCTAAGAGGATCCTCCTATAATATTAATCAAAAATCATGAAATAATATTTTTATAATTAGTAGAACACTTTAAAAGATTATATTGATTATAGGCCAATTTAAAGGGGGAAACCTCCTTTGAGCAAGCTCAATACAATAAATTCATGGATGCCTTTATTGGCCTCAACACTTAATTGTATATTAAGTATAATCTAAGCAACTACTACTTCCCATGAATGTGGGATAAAAAAATGCTCACAAGATGACTTAAAAAGCATATGCATCCATAGTAACTAATATACTAATAAAGTAAAAGTAAGAGGTCACATGGGTTCCTAACATCCCCTCTCTCTTTGAAAAATCTTTGTCTTCAAAGCTTTAGATGTGGGAATTGGTGATGAATCTAAAATAGTGGTTCCCATATTGTATTCTCTAGTTGCATTCTATGCTAATAAATTAATACCTTTGTAATGGAGTAAGAGTGAATTTGGCATGTGAACCCATCTAAGATTGCCTCTAACTCAAGAAGGATGGATCTTTACTTATCAAGTTTTGTTAAAATAGTCTGCACTCTAATGTTTATGCTAAGAACTTTCTTTAGATAAGAGACATAGAAATGTTAGATGAACTTAAGAAGAAGGTGGTAGGTCCAACTTATAAGTAATTGACCCAATATTTTGGATAACCTTGTAAGACCCATAGAAATTAGGAGCCAACTTATGACACCCTTTGAGTCTTAGGGAGGATTATTTGTATGGTTATAGTCAAATAAAAACCATGTCACCTACTTGAAAGGTGTACTCAAAATGGTGCTAATCAACCTATTGTTTCATTTTATTTTGTGCCATATGAACATTGTCTTGTAGGGTGTTGAGGATCTGATCCTAGATTTGGAAAATCATGTTGACTACTGGAACTAGTCGAGTACTGGGGGTGTACATAAGGATCACTAATAATGCTTGACCATATATTGATTCATATGGATTAATCTTAATTAAAGTGTGGTAGGAGGTATTATATCACCATTCAGTGAGAAGAGCCACTTTTCCCACTAATTTTGTTGTTCTAAGGTGAATAAATGAAGGAAAATTTCCAAGCATTTGTTGATAATGTTAGTTTGGCCATCTATTTATGGGTGATACCCATAACTCATCTTCAATTGGGTGCTAGTGCATATAAATATTTTTGTCCAAAAATATCTAGTGAAGGTTGCATCATGATCTAGGATAATGGGAGAAATAATACTATGAAGATGGAAAATCTACTCTAAGAATTTTTTTGTGACTGTAGAGGTAGTATAAGGATGGTTGAGGTCATAAAAATGACTTAATTTAGAGAGGTGATCAACCATAACCAAGATCAATATTTTACATCTATATTTATGGATCCCTCAATGAAATATATATAAATATTTGTCCAAATCTAGGTAGGGATGGGAAAGGGTTCTAGAAACCTAGGATGAGTGTTGTTTCACCCTTGTTGCATTGGTATGTATCACATTTAGCCACCATTTATTTAATTGACTTTATATTCCCTTCTAAAATAAATTATGTCATGTTCACTTATAAAATTTTATAAACACTAAGTTACCTAAAAATGGAGAATCATGGATTTCATAAAATATAGCCTATTGAAAATCGGTGTTCTAGGGAAGCACTAGATGACCTTTGTATCATAAAGAAACACCATCCCAAGAATAATGTGGTATTATATATGGGTTAGTGGCCAACTATAAAATGATTTAAGGTAATGAAAATTCATTTAAATACCCCTACTATACAATGACCAACCAATTTGGAATAGGTATGGAAATAGCTAAAAGGTAACCTTGGTCCACAAATGTGTGAGACAAAGCATCAGCCACAATATTGTCCTTACCCTTCTTGTAAGTGATCTCAAATTCATAACCCATGAGTTTTAAAACCTATTTATATTGTGATGGGGTAGAGACCCATTGTTCCAAGAAATATTTCAAACTCTAATGATCAATTTTTATGTAAAAATGATTCCCTAATAGGTATGGCCACCACTTCTATACTGCATGCAAAATGGCCATCATTTCTTTCTCATAAGTAGAGAGTAATAAATTATTTCCAAAAATAGATTTTAAAATGAATGCAATTGGGCATCCTTCTTAGAGGATAACATCACCAAGGCCATTACTACAAGAATTAATCTTGATAGTGAAGGTGTTGACAAAATATGGCATAGCTAGAACATGTGTAGTACATAGCTTATTTCAATTTTTCAAATGCACACTCAACAAATTGTGTCCATGTAAAATCATCATTTTTCAACATAGATATCAGATAATATATAAGCTTCTCATAATCCTTAACAAAATTATGATAGTATCCAATCATTCCTAAAAACCATGAAGGCTCTTAAGTGTCTAAGGATGAGGCCAATTTGTCATGGTGGTTATTTTTTTGGGATCTATCCATACCCCTTGGGCTAAAATGATATATCTAAGACAATCCACTTTGTCCTAGACAAAATCACATTTAGACTATTTTACATAGAGGCAATGATTAGAGATAAGTTTTAGTGTGAGCTTCAGATATTGGAGATGCTCAGACCATGTTTTATTATAGATGAGGATATCATCGAAGAAGACTAGAATGAATTTATGTAGGTAGGGTCATAATATTCTATTCATCAATGCCTAAAATGTTGAAGGAGAAGTAGTGAAGCCTAAGGGCATGACCATAAACTCATATTGGCCATCATGCATGCAAAAATGTATCTGTGATATATCATCCTCATGAAGTTAGATCTGGTGATATCCAGAGTAGAGATCTAATTTGGAGAAAAAATGAGCACCATGAAGCTCATAAATAGGGATTGGAAACTTATCCTTTATTGTGATGTGATTAAGTGCATAAAAATTAATTTAGAGGCACCATGACCCATATTTTTTCTAGACAAGGAGAACTGAGGAAGAATATGGGTTGGTAATAGGGTGAATAATGCCTTACTTTAGTAAGTTTCAACTCAGCATCTTGATATCAGTATTTTAATTAAATAGGTAGTGGTAGGGCATGATGTTGGGAGCAACACTTCCAAGAAGGAGGTAAATATAGTGGTCCTTAAGCCATGAAGGTGGTAATCCCACTAGTTTGGAAAAAACACATACATACTTCTATAGAATGGTTTGCAGATCAGAAGGAGTGGAGATTGATGATGGTTGCATTTGAATGGAATGGATCTGGGTAATGATTTTTTGTAAATTCTTATTAAGAATATTTTCCATGTGAGATGAACTGATGATGCTGAGAGACCTTGATTATAACCCTTTCAATGTGTGTTTTTGCCCATTATTTGAAAACTACATCCAAAGTTCAACAAAATCCCATAAGATAGGCCCAAGTGTGTGTAACTATTAAGCTCCCAAAATAACATCACATCCACCTAATGGTGAGGAAAAAATATAAGAGTGAAAGTTATAATATCCAATATAGATACACACATTATGACACCTCCTTTTTTAAGGTAATGTGCCCCCATTGGCAATCATGTCTTCAAAGTTGGAGCAAGGATGGATTAAAAAATTAGCCTATTTGGTGATCCAAAGGTCAATTGAGATATGAATTCTACCTAAATCAATGAGTATTGTGAGAGGGAGATACTTGAAGTAACACTTGACTTACATGGTTTTTGGGGTGGTGACTCTTGCTAAAATATGGAGAGATATCTCTGGTTGGCCTTCTTGAGAATTAGGTTCCATAATCAATGGATCTTCTTTTGGATCATCTTTTATATCCAGAACATCCTCAAAAAATTTAATTTTAGGTGGAGAATCCACATCTAGTAGGTATATATGTTTCCTACACATTGATGTCCCCAAGAGAATTTGTCATCATAATTATAACATATTCCTTTTTCTCTACGAGCTCACATATCTATTTCAATCAAACATTTGATAGGAGTGGTTTTGGGGGCTAGAATTATTTGAGATAGTTTTAGAGTTATATTTTTGAATGGAGAAAAATTGGATTTAAATACCTGATGAGCTATGATATTGTCCTCTACCAACTTAGCCAAATCTAGGGCTTCCATCATTGCATTGGGCCAAAAAAAGTTGACCTCTGATCAAATTACATCCTTTAGTCCACTAACAAAGCAAATCCTAAATAAGTCATTAGACAATCCCTCTATGTGATTAGCCACTTTTTAAAATTCTCTTTGGTATTATCTCATAGTTCTTATTTGGTAAAGTTTATTGAGTACTCTAGTAAAGTCATCAAAAGCACTAGGACTAAACCATTGCAAAAATTGGGTGCAAAAATTAGTCCATAAGGGCTCATCATAAGATTCGATATACCATTTTGGCATGAAAATTATTATGTAGACTAAAATATTATTCTACATAATAGATTGATCTAGTCAGATTTGTACCATTGAATCAAGGAAAATCAATCTTCAACCCATGAAAATTATTAGAAGAAGAAACCCTGATGTCTAAAGAGGACTCTAGATGTCATTTGTTGTTCATGGGGGTATGTTAAAGACTAAGGCTGAGAATGTTTTCATCAAGATCTTTGATGTGGGTCTTGAGGGTGGAAATTTCATCCTTCATGTTTTTTGCTCCTATTCAAGTTACTAACATGACCAGAATAAGATATTTTTAATGGAATTGGTTCGAAAACTAGAGTTAAGACACATTTAGTAAGGAAAGTTTTTAATTTGGGCTAAATAGGAATGGGTAAATGTACTTTTACTATTTGTTTTATAAAGTGGTAGTATGATTGACAAAGGTGAGGGAAATTTCAAGAATGAAAATGGAAAATTTACCAAAGAGGTTAAAAGGAGTAGAAAACGGAGATGAACACTATAAAGAAATTTCAAGGCAAATATACAAAAACAAAAGAAGTTATGACAGAACCCAAAAAAGGGAAAATTGAGATTTGTGAGAATTAGGAGTGGAATAGGGATATGAGACCTAAAGGAAAAAATGTGGAAAATGGAATTTTAGGTGTCTAGATAAAGTTTAAGGATCAATGGGGTTACATATGGAGAGATATTGTAAAAAATAAAAAATCTGATAGTCTACTAGGAATATGCTAAAATTGAGATGACAAGTCTACAGATTTGATATGGTAGTTTTATAATACTCATCTATTAATATGTTAAAAATGGTATTGCATGCCCTATGATTGTTTTCTAAAAATTTGATATGGAAATGTTTTGATACTTTGTTGGTAATATGCTAAAACTGGTATGGCAAGTTTTATGAGACTCCATGGATAATATTCTGAAGCTGATAGAAATGGGCCCTAAGTTCTATTGCTTGCCTAAGGGTTTAAAGAGATCACTCTATCCACCAATGTTGTCTAATTTAGTATTATTCTCTAAAAAAATTTGGATGTGGATTTACCTCTAAGCAACAACTCTTAGTTTTCCTTGCGGATGGGAACTACTCAATCTAGAAGTGGTTGTTGCTCATTTCACTAACAAGTCCTCTCAATGGACCATCTACTTTAGGATTCTTATGGTACTCATCACAATGAGTTTTAGTATTTTCACCCAAGCACTTACCATGGTTATGTGATTGGGTTTTTACCCTGATCCAAAATAGATTATTGTGATACAAAAAAATGAATTATGTAGTAGATAAAGTTAAGACTTTTTGAAAAATTACTAAAATTAATTATGAAGTGAAATAGAGTTAAGAATTTTTGAAAGAAAAATTAATTTGGCCCTCAAAATTACTCTAATACCAGATAAGAGGATCCTCCTACAATAATTAATTAAAAAACATGAAATAATAGGTTTATAATTAGTAGAACAGTTGAAAAAATTATATTGATCATGGGCCACTTTGAGGGGGAAACATCCTTTGAGCAAGGTCAATAAAATAAATCCATGGATATGTTCATTGGACTCAAAAATTAATTATATATTAAGTCTAATCTAAGCAACTAATACTTCCCATGAATGTGAAATAAAATAGAATGCTCACGAGATGAATTACAAAGCATATACATCCATAACAACTAATATACTAACAATTTAAAGAGAAGGGATCACACGAGTTTCTAAAAAAACCCAAACCTTAAAAAATCCCTAATATACCAAAATTAATTTATAAATATAATAAATAAAAATGGAAACCACCTATGGTATTTGTACCTACTACTTTTCCAAAACAAGATTGAAAGGCTTTCACAAATGGAGACTAGTTATACTCTGATAAAATTGCTAATTATTTTTAGAATCTAAAATATCCTATCCCTAATTAGATCATGGAAAAAATTTATTATATAGGAAGAAGCCTTAGACCACGAGCACAAGTAATAATGGAACCCCTTATTAGTTGAAGTACCCAATTTAAATCATGGTCTCATATTTATACCACCTAGGGGTGACCTCATGACTTTAGATAGTGATTATTTTGAATCAAGTAATGACATGACTCTTATAAGTGACATAACATCCCATTAGATCATTTTGTATGATCTTCTTGACTCAGATTTATTTTATTTAAATGTAATTATGACTTTAATACCCCATTATTCTGTATGTGTTTACCATCCCAAACTCATTGATTGAGACCAACAAAATTAGATCATATGCCTTGATGAATTACAAAATGAAGAACTAATTTTAGAGTATATGGTTCTCATAGATGTATTTCCAATTGGTGATCATAAACAAGGCTTTGATTTTGTATGAGATCCTACTATCTACTTTGGGGAGTAGGAAACATTTCTTGGTCATGAACAAGATAAAACATCAAAATCTTTACGTGAAAACCTTTTTGAGGCATTCATTGATCGTGGAAAAAGTAAATAAAAAGATGAGCCCTCAAGTGAAAACCTATTTTAAGTGTTCCTGGATGAGAATTTTTTTTCATCCTTAAAGGACACTCAAGGTCCATCAAGTCCTAGCTCTATAGATAGTACTAGTATCTCTTCAGAACAACAACAAATTTTTGAACATCTTGCGATTAAGATTTTGGAGATTTTTTTTACTTTTTAATTACCTAAGATGGTGGATTTAAATTCATCACACTATCTATATCTTTAGGAGGAAGAAAAAAAACTATAGAAAAAAATATAATCTTGATCACACCTTATATACTATTCTTGAATATGGTTATACACTCCTTGTAGAAAACATAGTTGAGGTGAACTTGGGAACATATGATGATCCCAAAATTATTTATCTTGGAGATTCCCTTACTAAATAATAATTTGAACAAATTAAATCCATTTTGAAGGATTCCATTGACATTTTTACATGGGCATATTTAAACATGCCAAGATTAGACCCTCACTTGGTTGTGCATCAATTTGTTATTCATCCAAATGCAAAACCAGTCAAATAGAAATTGAGAAAGATGCATCCACACATTTATCTATTGGTAAAAGTCAAACTGTAGAAGTTATTAGGAGTACAATTTATTAGACCACTGAACTATTCTAAATGGATATCAAACATATTTTTAGGTAGTGAAAATACATAGGGTATACATCTTTGTACTGATTTTAGAGATATAAAAAAAACATGCCCCAAAAATGATTTTCTTCTACCTAACATTGACAAGATTATTGATTCTATTGCTGGGTATGATATGTTGTCCCTCATGGATGGATTTTTTGGATATAACCAAATCAAGATAGCCCAATAATATGAACACAAGACTATGTTCACCACTATGTGAGGAACATTATGTTATCAATTCATGCCATTTATTTAAGAATGCTAGATCCACTTATCAAAATGCAATAACTATCATATTCCATGACATGATGTATGATTTTATTGAGGGATATGTTTATGACATCCTAGAAAAATTTATAACATGTGTTGGGCATCCTAAATTTCTACAAAGAATATTTTTGAGGCATCATAAATATAAAATCTACCTAAATCCTAAGAAGGTGTCTTTGGTGTCACTTTAGGAAAATTGCTAGTGTTTCTTGTATTTCAAGAGGGATCAAATTCAACCTTGATAAGATCAAAGATATTGTATAAATACCTCCACCTTCGAATCTTAAATAGTTTTGAATCTTATAAGGAAAGATTCAGTCTATCTGTATGTTTATTTCATAACTGAAAGATAAGTGCCACCCATTTACACATGTATTGATGAAAGGGGTCATGTTTTAATGGGATTAATAATATTAATCAACATTTGTGAAACTCAAAACCTATTTGGCCAATCCACCAGTTTTGAGATTTCCAACACCTAGATAACCACTATCTCTTTAAATTTTTGTAATTGAGCATGCACTGGGGGAACTTTTGGTGTAACACAATGATCAAGGTAAAGAATTTGTAGTCTATTATTTAAGATTCAAATTGGTGGCTTATGAACCCAATTATATGACTATTGATAAGGCATGTTTAGATATGGTATTTGCTTCCCAAAATTTGTGACTTTATATGCCAAACAATATAACCATTTTTATTGCTAAGGTAGACCTTCTCAAATTTTTATTATCCAAAGCAACTCTCATAAGATGCATGGATAAATGCATCATGATTTTAATTAAATTTGATGTTTAGTATCAAAATCAAAAATCTATAAATGGGTAGGTTATTGTTGATCAAATTTTAGAAGCTCCTATTAAAGATACTCAACTACTTAGATTTGACTTTCTAGATGATTCTCTCATGATAATAGAAGAAGGAGACCATGAAATTGAACAATGGAAGCTATTTTTTTATGGTTCCTTTACTTCTCAAGGATCTAGAGTAGGCATATTATTGATTACACCACATGAGGATCTGATTCCAAAAGTGTTTCATATCAATTTTCATTATACCTACAATATGGCTGAGATGAGGCACTTATTGCAAGATTGTGTCTTACCATACAATGGGATATTCAAAATTTAATGGTCTATGGTGACTCCCAATTGATCATCAATCAAACCATTGATCAATATCAAACTAGAGATGATAATATTATACCCTACAATCACATTATGGATAATCTCAAGGGTCATTTTAAATATCTATAGTTTGAATAAGTACCAAGGGTCAACAACATATTTGCCAATGCAATGGTAACATTTGGGTCTATGGTAAAAAATGAAATTAGTGCTAAAGAGTATCAATTTTTTATTGAAAATCTTTTACACCTTACACATGTCTTACCAGATTGAGAAAGGGAATGTGCCATTGTTGGTCTCAATCCCCCACCTAAGATACCTTGGTTCCAAGATTTTTATAATTATTTCCATGATCAGGCTTTCCCACCCAACCTTTCTAAAAATAATTAAAAACTATTAATTTATCATTTATCCCATTATAACCTCCTTAAAAACATGATTTATCATAAAGGCTATGATGTAATGCTACTTTGTTATTTATCTTTAGGAGAATCCAAGAAAGCATTGAAGGAGGTGCATGAAGGAATGTGTGGTGCCTACACCAATGGTGTGGTTTTAGTTAAAAATATCCTTAGAATAAACTATTATTGGCAAATAATGGAGATAGATGCTTTAAATTATGTGAGGAAGTGTGTTCCTTGTCAATAACATGGTAATTTCATACATGCACTTTACTTACCATTGCAACCAATCACTACACCATGGCCATTTTCTACATGGGTCCTTGATCTCATTGAGAAAATAAACCCAACATCTTCAGATGGACATAGACATATGTTAACTACTACCAAGTATTTTACTAAGTGGATTAAGGCCATTCCTCTCACTTATGTCACTAGGAAGAAAATAGCCAAATTCATTTATTATCATATTATCTATTGATATGGCATCCCAGCTCACATTATATTCAAAATCAAGCACAATAAATCCACACCATATAACCCAAAAGGAAATGGACAAGTTGAGGCATCGAATAAAACAATTATATCCATATTAGAGAAGATTTTAAATGACATTGGATGTAACTGGTACTTGCAAATCTTTCTTGCCCTTTGGGCTTATTGAACCAATCGTCAAACCCTACAAGAGCCACTCTACAGTCCTTTATTTATAGTATAGAAGTTATTATCCTAATTGAGATCAATTTTCATTCATTATCAATATCTTTGGAGCATATTGAAGATGATAAAAAGTATAGAGTTTAAATGTTTCAAGAACTATAGCTTCTTGATGGTAAACATTTGGCTGCCCTAGAAAACTTGCAAACCTATCAGAATAAATTATAGAGAAGATAAAACAAGTGCATTCCCCCTCAAGAGTTTGAGATTGGTGATTTAGTCTTGAAGGAGAACCAAAAGAACACAATTTTTGAATATAAGAAAAAGGGCAAGTTTCAACCCAATTGACTTAGACCTTATGCTATCATAACAAATTATGGATGAAGGGCATATAGACTGATGACTCCAAATGGTGAAAAAAAATTAGATCCCATGAATATTGTGCATCTTAAGAGGTTATACACTTGACAACCATTTGAACCATTATATACAAGATCCCTTACTTGGGGGTAATTATGCTAAAATTATTTTATCCTACCATTATATCTTGGACCATCCTATGATGGACTATATTCATTATATTTTAACCTACCTTGGACCATTCTTTTGAGAACCATATTTTTTTCATGACTCTAGATAGTGAAATATTTGGACCATTGGTATTCTAAACACATTTTATCTCACTATGGACCATCCCATGTTGGACCATATTAATTTTATCCCACCCTAAATTATCATCTTTTGGACCATATTCATTCTAGACCATTCTCTTTTAGAACCAAATTTTTTTTATGTCTTGGGCTATTGTAACCTAAACATACTTTAGCCCTTGACCAATTATGATCCTAATTATGACTCATAAGCATCATGAACACATTTAGTCTAGTTCTATAAATAATTTTACTGTGGAAAGTATGTTGCATATTATTCTTATAGACAAGTGAACACATACACATTTTTAACTTAGGATCTTTGCCTACTAGATGGTTCTTTAGAGTTATTTAATACTACATATTGTTCTTTTATTTTGTTTCTATTTCATAGGCATTATTATCTTATTAGGACCTCACTCTCATGTATTTTTTAGCATGTGTCATTGCATCCATATTTTAATATTATTAGAACATTTATTTTAGGATGAACATATCCTTGATTAGTTGGTTCCATGTTCTATTATTTATACTCACAATCCTTAAATCCATAAAAACACAAAAATATTAGAAAATGATCCATAAGATAAGAAAAATATTACCCTAATCTTTTCTATATTTTTATCCTGATGCTCTTACCATTTTGTAAGTATATATCCCATGAACTTGCCATTTTGCAAGACTTGTTTTTCTTAACTTACACTCATTTATTAATTTGGAAGCAAGTAAGAAACTTGTAAACGGGGTGTGTAAATGAATACCTAATAAAAGTGCATGAATGATCCATATGATTATGATAAATCCTCTTTAACTTGGAAGTAATAAAATACAAATACAAAAGACACTAAAAAAAGGGGTTGTTAGCAAGATGGTTGAGTGGACTGTCTAACGTGAGCTAGATTCAAGAAGTCTGAGCTTACTAGGAGGCTGTCAATCCACTGTTGATAATAATTAAGTTGATATAAATGAAAATAAAGGAAACTTACATTCAATAAAATGAAGTAAATTCATTTAACATAAGAAGAAAGTAAAATTCTTGTTTAAATAAAATGACTAAATATATCAAAAATGGGTTAATACTCATGTCAAGATAGTTGGGGTTAGGTTCATAAAATTAGGGAAGTCTCTGTGAATAGGAAAAAACATACAAAATAAGGTTTTATTGGGGTTAATGCATTGAAAATAATTTTTTATTTTCTACCACAGTGACCATTGGTAATTATGTGAACCATTGGTGGTTGGGCTGATCATCAGTGGTTGGGTGACCATCGATGGTTGGGCTCACCATTGACAACTTCCTATGTGTTTTTATAAATGATCAGAAAAAGAAATCTAAGATTGGATAAATGGTTAGATAGGGGGTTAGTTATGGATTTTTTTAGATATGGGAGGTTGAAATATAGGTTTGATTAGGTCAGTGGGTTTGGAAATAAAATAAAATAAAGAAAAAAGTACAAAGTTACTAATAACTTGCTAGATAATGGATGTTGGAAGGTTGAAAATTGTTGGCCAAAGTGACATTAATTTGGCCATTGAGAGTAATTCAAACACAGGTTCAAGTCTCCATTATTATTTCTTTCTTGATAAAGAAATGTTAGATACCTATGTGTAAGAAGATTTGATAGCTTAGATATGGATCCGTTTCACCTCCTACTCTTCTCCTTTTATGGGATGAAGTTGTTAATTGAGTAGGAGAACATTACTAATTAAGTAGGAGGATAAAGTTATTATTTATGATGTTTTTAATAGATTTAAAGTATGTTTATATTGAGGAGGAAGTTTCTCATCTTGTACATAGTTGTTAATACTTTAAAATATGTTGAAGGCCTAACCATTGACAGTCAAGCTAACCATCAATGGTTAGGTTGACCATTGGTAGTCAAGTGTCGAGAGGAAAATAGCTGAAAATCGGTAGGTTAAAGGTTTTAAGTTAGTAGATTAGCAAATGGGTGAGCTTAGTTAACTAGGCCCAGGGTTTGATAGGGTTATAAGGTGGTTTGACATCTAAAAATATCATGTTTAGTTTTGTAGTGTCTATATTTTGCCCCTTTGTGTTATGTGGCTTTGAATTAACAAGCTGTAGAATAAAAATAGATTGCTTGGTCAAGGTCTGATTACCCCAAGTATGGGAATATGTGTTATTTTACCCCTTTTTATACATATTTGAATTAATAAGTTGTAGAACAAAAATAGATTACTTGGTTGAGGTTTGATTGCCCCAAGTATGGAAGGACGTGTTTCCCCTCAAACTAGGAGTTGATGAGGCAAAACCAAAATTAAGTCAGGGTGTGATAAGTGGTGTATGGTTAGTAATAAGGTTGGTGATGAAAATGGGGTAGGAATTTTAAATGTAAACATGGGCACAAAATTTGACTAAGTATGATAATCAAGATCGTATAAAGACTAAAGTTTCCAATGGTAGTAAAAATAAGGTTGGATCTAAAGAGTATGAGAGATAAAAACAATAGTCCATAATGTTGGTCATAGTTGATCAAGTTATTTTGAGTAAGTCATCTAGATAGGGTAAATGTTTTTCATAGGTATTTAGGGTAGGAATTGATCCCTTATAAAACACAAAAGGTTTGGTCATGCACAATGTGGTGGAAATGTAAATGTTCAACATGACAAGATTCGTCGATGTAGTTAAAAAAGGCCAATGCAAGGTCATCAAAAAACATGTTAATATTTAGGGTAAAAAAATGGCCAACATCAAAGTTTACATGGTCAAATGGTTTATTAGATAAGGGTAAACTCTAAGAGTGTAATTGATTGACTGGGTGAGATTAGATAATCTCCAAAAGTATGCACCTAGGTGTGGGGTACTAAAAGGTTTAAAATTTTGGAGATATGGACCATCGATGGTCTAGGGTCCTAGGGTCCATCGTTAATGGTCCCATTGACCATCAATGATAAGGGTTTACCTAAATGGTTGAGACATAAAAGTTAAAATGTAAATCATTTTTATCAATTGACAATTTGACTTTGGAAATTTGTGCTCTAGTGTATAGTGCATTTTGGCATTTTGAGATCAATTGATCAAGTATATTGAGATGGAGAGGGGATTATGTTTTGATAGGTGTTGGTGGTGGTTCCAAAGAAATCAATTTGTTTAGATATGCCTTATATGTTTTAGTGGTGGGTGACATGGTGTGGAGGCCATATGTGGGCTAGCCTAGATGGGTTGTTACAACTATCACATGTTATCACTACAGAGCTAGTGCTAGATATATGAGAGGAGGGATGGTAAGACAAATCTCATCCTATTTGAATGAATTTATAGGATTATTTGCCTCATGTAGGGGATCCCACCATATTTCCAAAGATATAGGAGGGAGGATGCAGTGTTTTTGCTCCCAGAATCATAACCACATGACATTATGTTAGATTATGAGGAGCTACTAGTGAGAGCCATGATAGATGATGTTGGCATTGTAGATGGTTATGTAGCATGGTAATAGTCCCAAAATGTATTTATTAATTTTGGATGGGATGATGAGGGAAAATAGTCTATGGATGTAGATCCAACTAGGGCACATGCACATGATGGATAGGTGGTAGAAACACTGGTAGTGGTGGGTGACATGGTGTGGAGGCCATATTTGGGCTAGCCTAGATGGGTTGTTACAACTATCACATGTTATCACTACAGAGCTAGTGCTAGATATATGAGAGGAGGGATGGTAAGACAAATCTCATCCCATTTGAATGCATTTATAGGATTATTTGCCTCATGTAGGGGATCCCACCATATTTCCAAAGATATAGGAGGGAGGATGCAGTGTTTTTGCTCCCAGAATCATAACCACATGACATTATGTTAGATTATGAGGAGCTACTAGTGAGAGCCATGATAGATGATGTTGGCATTGTAGATGGTTATGTAGCATGGTAATAGTCCCAAAATGTATTTATTAATTTTGGATGGGATGATGAGGGAAAATAGTCTATGGATGTAGATCCAACTAGGGCACATGCACATGATGGATAGGTGGTAGAAACACTGGTAGTGGTGGGTGACATGGTGTGGAGGCCATATGTGGGCTAGCCTAGATGGGTTGTTACAACTATCACATGTTATCACTACAGAGCTAGTGCTAGATATATGAGAGGAGGGATGGTAAGACAAATCTCATCCCATTTGAATGCATTTATAGGATTATTTGCCTCATGTAGGGGATCCCACCATATTTCCAAAGATATAGGAGGGAGGATGCAGTGTTTTTGCTCCCAGAATCATAACCACATGACATTATGTTAGATTATGAGGAGCTACTAGTGAGAGCCATGATAGATGATGTTGGCATTGTAGATGGTTATGTAGCATGGTAATAGTCCCAAAATGTATTTATTAATTTTGGATGGGATGATGAGGGAAAATAGTCTATGGATGTAGATCCAACTAGGGCACATGCACATGATGGATAGGTGGTAGAAACACTGGTAGTGGCATAGGCCTAGATCATAGGGTTACATGGATAGGTAGCCACTCTATAGGCATAGATTGTTATTTTATAGGGTTAAGTTTCCACTTTTATAGGAGATCAAGATTAAATGAGGACATCCATTGATTTAATGACGTAGGAGAGGGATACCCTAAGGTAGAAGGTAGGAGCAATGATAGTACCAAGAGGTCCACCTAATATGGTTATTAGGGCATGATATTTGGCTATGATCTAGGATTTAAGATAAGACAAGGCTATAGTATTATCATAGTTACCCTTGGATCTTTGATTAGTTGAATATAGAGCTAGTCTAGTAGGTAGGCCAGTTGTGGTGACTCTAAGTTAGTGGGTCGGTTTAGTGACCAGATATAGAGGTACCCTAATAGGATAAACACTAGATGGTGGGGTAGGTACAAGAGAAAGTTAAGGCATAGGTTTAGGTGTAGGTGCACGTACAGGTAGTGCCTTAGGGGCTTGATATGTTTTGTTATAAATGTATAACATTTTGATACTAACTTGTGTGATAATGGCATGAGATGTATAGCATTTTGATACCAACCTATGTGTCGATAGCATGAGATGTATATGTGAGAGTGAGAGAGAGAGAGAGAGAGAGAGAGAGAGAGAGAGAGAGAGAGAGAGAGAGAGAGAGAGAGAGAGAGAGAGAGAGAGAGAGAGAGAGAGAGAGAGAGAGAGAGATTTAGAAATTATTACATGTATTACCTTATTTATGTATGATGTATATGATATTTTTTATTATGATGTTTTGATGTTTATGAATGTTACTAACATGTATGGACTATGGTAGTGATGATGATTATGGATGTTTATTGATGCTGGTGTTTATGCTTCTGATGTTGATTTGTTGTGTTATTGTATTTATAGATGATGTTTATGAAACTTATGGTGCATTAGCTTAGGCATGGGTTTATGTTTATAGAAGACCTATTTTTTTCATGATATGAATTTTGTTTATGACAAAATGATAGGATGCTCATGCTCAATGTTAAATGAGATGATATGTGGACTCGTAGTTTTATAGATGATATGATTTATTTGTTTTATTGATGAATATGATCATAGATGATTTGTATTTGGTTATGATGTGATGAGAGAATTGAAACATGGTTATGTTTAGATTCTTTGAGCCTATGATGACTAATTTAAGATGATTATAGGTCAGGTGATATTTGGTCTATATGTCTTAGATGATGCATTTGGTCATAGATATGATCGTGGATATGTGATGAATGTTTTTGATTATTGTTTTTGATGATGTTTTTTATGATTATGATTTTATATCATGATGTGGTTCATAGATAGGATGATGGATATGTGATAGATGACATAATCATGGTTATTGATAATATTATTCATAGATAGGATGTGATATGTTGATGTTATGAATTGGTGTTATGTTTATGGGAAGTAATGATATGACACAATTTATAATGTTTATTGATAAGATGTGGTTTATGTTATTTAGGCTATGATAAATGATTATTAATATAATTTTATGATGTGATTGTTTATTTTTTAGGGTTTTGATGTTTTTACATGGATAGGATATGGTTTATGGACATTGTTTTTGATGTATATGGATTATTACATTGATGAGAATGATGTTTCAAATGTTTTGATATGATATGTAATAGGTGGAAATAATGAAAGTACATAAAGTAGGTGTAGATGATATACTAAATGTGGAAAAGAGAAAATATTCATGAGACACATGCCTTCATGAACTAATAATGAGAGGGTTAGAAAAAGGCATGATATTTTTGGTTGGTAATGACCTAAAAAACCAAAATTGGATTGAATTAATGAAAATAATCCTTTCAAATGCTTCACATGGCCATGATTTGATTGAAAAACAAGGTATCTTGATCACTTTGTGTCTAGTAAGCTCATAATCCTTGCATTATAGAGGGAAAGTAGGTGAGAGGTAGATGGTTGAGTGGGAAATGGGTGATATGGTAACTTGATATGGGTTAGCTTTCCCCTTCACAAGTGACCTAAGAACTGTAATAGACAAGTTCATGTTGTAACAGAAGGAGTAGATTAATCGATGTGGTAAGTCTACTAAATATATATAAAAGAGTTGATTGCAGCTTACTTTAATTTTAACATAGGGTCATTTATTGCATGTGTAGTTTTGATAAAAATTGGTGAAGTTAATTGACACGAGAAGCTTGAAATGATTGCTTTGACAAACTTGAGTTATCCATCCTTCAAGGGAGTGATCTAAATTTGGATTTGTTTATTTTTTAGTTGTCCTTCAAGGGAATAGTCTATTTTGTAAGCAATAGAGTTTTGGGGTAGCTATTCTTCAAGGGAATAGTCTACAATGCTTGAGGTATTAACCCAAGTAATATTTTGGTATCTCAAATTGATTTTGAATGCTAGGTTTAGATATGGACAAGTCTATTTAGGATTATAGGTATACATTTAAGGAGAAAAGATTTTTAGCATAAAAGGTTAATGAGAGGTGGAGGAAGGTGGTTTGAGGGATAAATAATTAGGGGATTATATCTAATGAGAGACAAAAATTATCTATAAAAACCATGCCATCGATAGAGCTATGGTATCCATGCTTAGGATTAGGCTATAACTATGATAGATAATCTAATGGTTATATGTTGTAATCAAGTGTCCCCAAGAAGAATAAGGTGTATTTGTAAGGAAAGTGAAAATATCATAAACCAAGGGATGAGATTAAGTTGGACTAAAAGGTGATTATGATCCATTTTTAACAATAAAAAGGACATAGATGTGAAGCATTGAGATTCTCAAGTTTTGGTTTGCCTTCGAGAGAGAATAAATGACAAGATATCGATCCATACTTATGGGTTATGATGTAGGGTCCAAGCCAATTGAAAGAAAATTTGCCTCTCTTTCTTTTCTCCATATTAGTTACATGTTGGTTTTCCTTAAGGATGAGGTCTTGGATATTGAATTATCATTCTCTCAAGTGTTTATTGTAGGCATGCTTGATTTGTTATTGATAGACACAAAGATGGCTAAGCACTATGAGATGATGTTTATCAAGTATTTCAAGACATGCAAGATGCTGATCATGATAATCTCTCTCAAAAAGGAATTCATGTAAATATATGTGAAGAGAGGGAATCTAAACTTTGAAAGGCAAGACTACCTCTAATCCAAAAACAAGAGAGAAAGGGGTAACACCCATATAGGTTTGAATGCTAGTGTGATAGGCCCATAAAGCAAAATGGATGTGCAAATGTCAATCCTAACCTAAAGTTACTACTTTGGTTAGCGTCTTTTTGAGGGTTTTATTATAGGATTTTGCCTATCCATTTGCTTATGGATGATAAGGTGAGTAAAATCTTAACTTGATACCAAAATCATCACAAAGGCATTGGAATTTATTTATTTTTAAATATTTTCCATTATCGATGATGATCTTATGGGGAGCACCAAAGTGATAGATGATATGATGCTTTATGAAGTTGATAATATTTTTAGCTTTAGTTGAGGTAAAAGGAATAGCATTCACCCACTTAGTTAAATACTCAGTGGTGGTAATGATAGATTAGTGTTGTTGTGAAGAATGAGGATTGATTTCCATAATAAGATTGATCCCCCACTGGGAAAAGGGCCAATAGTGTTTGGATACTTGAAGGCCATGGTTAGGTGCATGATGTAAGTTAGCATGTTGTTGATATTTGACACACTTATTTACATAATCAAAACAATATTGATTGAGGGTGGGACAATAGTAGCCAAAGAGAAGGATACATTTAGTGATGGCTATGCCACTAAAGTGTCCTCCATAGATTATGTCATGCATTTCCTTGATAACATGAGAAACTTCATGACTATACAAATAATGGAGAAAGAGGCCATCAAAGCCACATTTGTAAAGGATTCCCATAGTATGTAGTAAGAGGTACTCTAAATAAAGGATCTTTGGGCATTTTTGGAGAGGTTAGGAGGAATAATGCCAAAGTTTAGGTATTTAAAATTTTGGTCATACCAAATGTTGAAAGGAGATGATTCCATATAAAAAATGGTAGGAAGGTCAGAATTATTATATGAGGGTATTATAAAATGATGGATGATGACAAATAGCTTAGACTCGATATGTTAATATGGGATTTGGGATGTGATGGAATCCATTGTATTAATGAAATTGTTGGTAGATTGAGGACCTGATTGGATAACATAGTGCTTAAATGATGCTAAGATTACATCAACTAGGAGCTTGTACTTTTGTAAGACGTCATGTTTCAATTGATAGGATCCATTGACCTAGTTGATCATAAGTTAGGAGTCACCAAAGACACTAATTATCTTAAATTCCAAGGATAAATTAGTTTGGAGACCTATAACTATGGATTCATACTCAATCATGTTATTGGTACACTCGAAGTCAAGTTTAAAGGAAAGGAGAAGAGATTAATCATCGAGGGGATGAGAATAACTATAGCACCCCCAATGGAGTTTAGATCCATAAAAAAACATGGTCATTTGATAGGTATGTTCCTCTTGAGAAAGAGCTATGATGGAGTCATCTAGAAAGGCAAGAAGAAGTGGTTGATTATTTGGTAGAGGAGCTTCAACCAATTGATCGATGATTAATTACCCTTTAATTGACATTTTCTATAGAAACTCAAGGTCAAACTTAGTTAGGAGCATGAGACACTTATACATATTCTAATTTTTGTATTATTTTGAGTGCATGTACTTAAGTGGGTTGGTGTTAGAGATGATGTAGGTTTTGTGATTAAGAAGGTAATGATAGAGTTTGGGGGCCACAAAGACTAAGACAAGGCAAAGTTTCCTAGGATGCGTATACCAGGTCTCATACTATATAAGTATTTGAATTATATATTAGATATATTATCTTTATTCTATTCATCATGATTAGCTAGCATTGTCCCTAAATAATGGTCAGTGATAGATATATAAAGGTAGAAGGGTTGGTCCTCTTTAGGTGGGGTAAGAATAGCTAGATAAAGAAGGTACTCCTTGAGTAAATCAAAGGTCTATTTATAGTCCTTGGTCCACTTAAAAGAGGAGTCTTTCTTGAAGAGATGGTGAAAGGGTTGACATCTATCTGATAACTGAGAGATAAAGTGATGGATGGGTTAGAGATGTCCCTATAGGCTATGGAGTTTCTTAAGGTTAATAGGAGGAGAAATCTCCAAGATTCTTCTAACTTTGGTGGGGTCTACTTTAAATTCTCAAATAGAGATGATAAAAAAATAATCTTTCCAAATAAGACAATATACATTTTTGGGGTTGATCCTAACATGGAAATGGATAAGACAATCAAAGATGATTGCTAGAATGGCTAGGTGATATTTGTGGTGTTTGGATTTCCCAAGGAGATCATCTACATAGTCCTTGACAAATTTTTGGATGAGATATGGAAGATGTAGGTCATTTTAAATTGATAGGTTGCTTTAGAATTCTTCATACCAGAAGGCATGACCCTATAATAGAAGGTTCCCCATGGGGTGATAAGGGAAGTTTTATGTTGATCTTTGGGATCAATCAAGATTTAATTATATTTTAAGAAATCATCCATGGAGATAACATCTCATGGCTAGCTATAAGATCAACAAGTTGGTAAATATTTTACAAAGGCATCCTTTTGGCAAGCAAGGTTGAGGTCCCAAAAGTAAATATAGAGGTAAAGTCCCCCTATTGGTTTGGTGATAGGAATGATGCTAAGAGTCCATTGCAGATAGTTGATGGATTAGATGAGATTGATGGATAAAATATGTTGAATCTCTTCTTGGACTATAAGGGCTATGTGAGGGTACATCCTACAAAGTTTTTGTTGAACTAGCTTAACCTCATGATGGGTGACAATGTTGTGAAGGGTAATACAAGGTTCAATTATGGGCATATCCTAATAGGACCAAGCAAATGCTATGATTTAATGTCAAGGGAAAAAGGGTAATCTTGTTTTTCTACAAAATTTAAGGATTGGCGAATCTTGATGATATAGGGGTTATCATGTGTACCCAATTTGACATCAATAGTGGATTTATTCAACATGGTTTAGTTCTCAATGGGAAGAGATTTTTAAAAAGAAGAATCCCCCACACTGAGGTAGGTTGGAATGAAATCATCATCCTAATGTTATATAGTCAAAATAGTAGGAAAATCATTTTCTACAATTTAGGATGGATGAGAGGAAGGATCTTAGTTTGGCCATCCTTTCGGTAGGTTAGAGGGCCTAAACTAATAGTATTGATTAAAAAACAAAAGTTATGAGGAATGATGTCAAAATGATCAAAATTTGAAGGAGGTTGGGTTGGTGAGGAGAGGATGTCTTCCTTAATGGTGGTGATAGGTTTGGGTGAATTGGTAGGTTCTTCGGGTTGTACAAGCCTAAGGTTATATAGCTCACAAGGTTTTTGAGTTTTGATAATGGGTAGTTCATGAGGTCCATGTTTATAAATTCCAAGGCTAAATCCTTTATAAGCACACCTATGGAGGTATAATTTGGTGGAGGTGGGTTTTTCTAAGTAGGAGAAATCTATGGTAAATGGTCAGATAGAAGAGGTAAAGGTGGAAATGAGAAGTGGTTGATCAAATCCCCCATAGATGAAGTTGGTTTTATGGTTAGGGAGCCCTAAAGGGATGATGGTTTTGATGTTAAGATCATAGGAAGGATCATGTCTAAGCTTTCCACAGTCTTAAGGAGTGGGAAAAGTGTTCAAGGATAGAATATGATACACCTCTAGTAAGAAACATTGGAACATGGGTTCTAAGGGGTCCTCTATGGGGATCTGGGAAGAAGGGATAGATGAGCTTATTAAGGCTTCATTGGTGGTATAAATGGAGGTGTTATTGGTTTTGGTTAGTGGTGAGGTAGTGTTGTCAATAGTTTATGGCAAGGTGAATGAGGAAGGAATAATAAAATTGTTAGGTTGATATGTCATATTGCATGAGGCAAAGGGACTAGGGTCAACTTTGATGGTAACAAATTAACCTTCATGCTCAAATTTGACACATCGATGTAAGGTAGAAGATACATAACTCATGAAATGAATCTAATGGCATCTGAGTAACACATTGTATTAAAAATCACCCTATACAACATAAAATATTTTAGGGATGGTATGAGGTCCTAAGTGGATATGGAAGAAAACTGTCCCTAAGGTAGTGGCCATGACATCATTCAAAGAGGAAAGGACCACTATACTTTTTGACATGATATTATTAGGTAGCTAAAGTTGGTCATAAGCATGGGAGGAGATAATGTTGATGATAGATACTCCATAAATCATCACCCTTTTGATGTAGGTTTGATTGATGTATGATTTGATGAAGAGGGGAGGATCAAAATCCTCAAGATGAATAGGAGGTATTTCATAATCCCAAAAGGTGACAAAGTTGAAAAGTTAGAGGGCTCCGAAAAAGGGTGAAAGACGTTGAGGGTCATCTAGTTGAACCTATATAAATTTTAGAGCCTCTATTAGTGCCTAATGATGGTCGGGTGAGGTGTTGATTAGTTCATAAAGGCTTATCTTCACTAGTATCTGTTGAAGTTATTTTAACATGATACATTAGATGGATTTAGATGGTGGGAAAGGCTCTTAAATTAGATGCCCTGGGTTTTAGGGGTGGCATAGGTGAGGGTGAAAGTGTTTGGTTTTAGTTAGATGTCTAAGGGGTTGAAGGGTATGTCCATGGAATGGAAACTTTGGATTTTCCCTTATCATTTTTTGGGCTCAAGATTGGGTAACCATATGTATAGTGTGGATTAAGGGAGATGTTGATGTAGGTGGTTGCTTTAGTTCTTCCACCTAAGTAATAGGTGAGATTTGGGGAGTACGTAAATGTTGGATAGGTTGGTTAGGTAGTAGATTTGGTAATGGGGGTAAAAGAGGTTCATCTAATAAAAAATCATCCTCATCATATAAGCTATGAATAAGTGCTTGGATAGCTTTTTAATTCTCCATGTCATGTCTAGGTACCCTATAGTATGAATAGATCAAGTTATCATTAAACCAAGAGGGTTTGGTATTAGAAGCATAAAATGGTTTAATAGGTGGTAAGCTAAAGGAAGAGGTTTGAAACAACCTTTGTAATATCATTGAATAAGATTCAATTAAAGTTTTTGGAGGTGATGGGTTTATAGTTTTAGGATTGGGAGCCTTCTTAGAAGTAAGCTTCACCCTGAAAGTTGTAGGTGGTGGAATGGTTCTTGTTGTGGTTGGGATTGCTTGGTTATGGTTGGTTTTGGGTTGAATGATTTGGAGGTAGAGGATTTAGATGATGAGGGGTTGGATATAGGTGGGAAATTAGAAGTATATTTAATTAAAAATTATGGAGAACTAGATGGTTTGATGGGCATTGGCACAAGTAGATAAAATGAGGATGGTTTACTAGAGGAAAAATAAGTAGTTGGGATGGTAGAAGCATGGGGTCCTAAGATAAAAGTTAAATGGGAAGGAGGAGAGCATAATCATATGCAATCAAATAACATGAATGATGAAATACTCTCAAATATTGTTGGGGGTCCTCATTACCTTGGAATTTGGAAAAATTGGGTAGTTCCTATTGAGGAGGATAAGAATGTATAGGAATAGATGGATGGATGGGCTCATTACAGATTTGATCATAGGATAAAAGGTCATGAGAGTCAGAGATAAATGACTCTAGGTTGTTCATCTTGTCCATTAACATCTTGACCAGATCTATTTGATTTTGGGAAGTTGCATAATTAGATGGTATATTTTTCTGAGGTTGGGTGGAAATAATGTATGGATACATGGTAGAAGGTGCTAAAGAATCCACATATTAGTAAGTGGTGATAGGAGGTTGAGATGGTGACATGTAGGGGTTGATTGACACAAATGGTTGGGTAGAATGTGTTATGTATCCTTGTGTATTAGAAACATATGGGTAGGATGTCATGGGTATTTGTTGGGGGGTTTATGTGAGTTGGTTTAAAGGTATGTTTAGGTTAGTAGATGATGGTATGGATGTAGATTGGGTTGTATGTATGAAAGTGCTAGTTGGTTTTTGGTGGGTGGTAACTCTAGTGCTATTGAGTGAAAGGGTTTTAGGTATGGAAAGTACCAAAATTTGAAGTGGAGTAGAAATTGGTGGGTTGGTTGAACTAAGGGGAATGGTAGAAATAGGGGTAGAAGATACCCCCAAGCTATAAGGAGTATAGGTAATAAGAGGTAAAGTTTATCCAATGTTGGAGGTATTGGTTAGGGTAATAGGTGTTTGGATATGGGTTGGGATGTTGGATGGAATTTTGGGGGTGGTAGTAGATGAGATGTTGGAGGAAGAAGATGCTTGGTTGAGCATGGGTTGGGTTGAGGTGGTACCCACTACAAAATGGGGAGGCATACCATAAGGTGGATCTATAGGAGGAACTAAAGTAATAGGGGTATGGTTGGGTAAGGTGTAAGGTAATGTTGAAGAGCCACTACGTTGTTATCAAGAAAGGTATAAAAATATGCATCACCCTCTACAATAATCAGAGTCCTAGTAGGAGGGGGAGAGAAGTGAGGGGAACCTTAAACATTAAGAGTATACTCTATGGAAGAGGAAGAAGAAGGTGGTTGTTGGTCAGTTTGATTCCTCAACTGTTGTCTCATATAGATGATGTGAGGAATAGGAAAGAAAGAATGGTCTCACAACTCAAACAAAAAGCAAGCAAAAGGAAAAGATCATAAGGAAATCAAACATACACTAAAGTGCATTTAACAACTTAGGATTATTTTTAAATCAATTTTGGCTTACACCTTAGAAAGTGTGAATATTGGGAATTAAAGAGGCAATCTAAGTTTAGTTTTAGGTTGTGTTTAGGTGATCAAGAGATAAATATCTATTGATCTTTAGTACATGGCTTGATATTAGGTCCTACCCCCTCACTTCATACACCACATCGATAAGGGTATTGGGTACTTAACCAAAATATACTTAATTTAAAATTTTATACTTAACTAGAGAGTTGAGTTGGTTCTCTTCTTGGTAATGACCTCCAAGTAGGATTTATAGGAAAGGGTAAGGTTTACTTCTAGGTGATGAAATCCTATTTGGGTCTTGTCTCAAGTTTTTTTTTATGTGTTGATTAATTATTTGGTTTGTAAAATGTGTGTGATAAAAAGAGTGAAATCTATGATTAATTAATTTGATTTTAAGTTACTAGATGATCTAAGATAAGAAATAAATCAATGCATGCAAAGGGTTTATTTTAAGCCCAAAATAAATTTAGATTTCATTGGATGATCATAGAATAAAGGAATAATAAAAGATGAAAGTAATAAAATAGTAAAAGTGGTGTGTAAAGGAATACCTGATAAAAGTGCATGCATGATCCAAATGATGATGAGAAATACTCTTTATCTTGGAAATAATAACCTGTAGATATGAAAGACACTAAAAAAGGGGTTGTTATCAAGATGGTTGAGTGGACTACCTAACATGAGCTAGATCCAAGAACCATGAGATTGCTAGGAGGCTGTCAATCCACTATTGATAACAATTAAGTTGATATAAATGAAAAGAAAGGAAACTTGCATTCAATAACATTAAAGTAAATGCACGTAACAAAATAATAAATTAAAATGCTTATTTAAAGAAAATGACTAAATATAGAAAAATGGGTTAATACTAATGCTAAGATAGTTGGGGTCAGGTTTAAAAATTTAGAAAAGGCTTTATGAACATGAAAGAACACAAAAAATAGGGTTTGATTTGGGTTCAGGGATTATAAATAACTTGTTATTTTTTGACATACTAATCATTAGTGGTTATGTGAACCATCAGTGGTTGGGTGACAATCGATGGTTGAGGTGATTGTCATTGGTTGGGATAATTGTTAATGGTTTCCTATGTGTTTCTAGAAATGATCAATAAAAAGAATTTCAAATTGGATAAATGGTCAGGTAGGTGTTTTATTATAGATTTGGTTAGAGATGGGAGGTTGGAAGATAGGTTTGATTAGGTTAGGGGGTTTGGAAATGAAATAAAACAAAGAAACAAGTACAAAGTTACCAACAACTTGCTAGATAGTGGATGGTGGAAGGCTAAAGTAATTTGGCTAGAGTGACAATACTTTGGCCATCAAGAACATTTCAGATAGAGGTTTGGGTCTCTATTACTATTTTTTTCTTACTAAAGGAATGTTAGATACCTATGTGCAATAATATTTGATAGCTTAGATGTGAATCCCTTTCACCTCCTACTCTTCTCTTTTTATAGGATGAAGTTGCTAATTGAGTAAGAGGAAGTTACTAACTAAGTAAGAGGATAAATTTTATATTTACACTTATTTGTAATGTCTTTAAATGAGGTTGATATTGAAGAGGAAGTTGCTCATATCATGCACAATTGATAATGCTTTAAATCATGTTAAATACCTAACTATCAATGATTAGGATAACCATTGATGGTTAGGATGACCATCATTGGTTGAGTGTCTAAAAGAGAAATGGTGAAAATGGGTGGGTTGAAGGTTTTAAGTTAGTAAGTTAGTAAATGGGTAAGCTTATTTAATGATGTAGTTAACTATTCCTAGGTTCTGATAGGGGTCCAAGGTGGTTTGAAATCTAAAATTATCATGTGCAATTTTTTAGTGTCTACAATATTATTTTATTTATTTCCTCTACAAAATTAATCAAGTTTTCTTATCATCACTTTTCTTATATCCCACATCCCAATAGAACTACATTTGGCCTAAATTTCATGTTGGACCTTGATTCAATGAAACTATGTCGGTAGTGTCCACTTATCTTGCACATCTAGAGTCATATTTGCTAACCACTTTCCTTTTCTTATTTTTCCCCCATTTTCTTCTATGTTATTTCCCTATCATTTGGAGATAACTTTTTATCCTTGTTCATGTTACATTGTTGTATATAGTAACACCTCTACTACACATGCTTGAACAATTATTTTTAAAAATAAAGGACACTAACATTATGATTAAATTTTGTTTATGTGTGTTTGTTTGATTTTTATTTGTGTTTTATTGTGATTTTTTGTCCCTTAATTTATTTATTTCTCTTATTTTGTTGGCTTCTTCTTGTTTCTTCCTATTCTTTTATTTTGTTGTTTTATCTTGTTCTTTTGTTTTGCTTTTCCATGTACATCTTTATGGTCCACATGGATCTTGATTTTTCATATCTTGATCTCATGTTGTTAATATGTTCTTCCTTTGATTTTATACATTCTTATTCCTACTTTAATCTTGATTTTAAATTAGGATCATTTGTGTGTTCTTTTTATTTATTTTTATTTATTTTTGTTTAAATGTAAATAGTTGTAACTCTGGTCTTGGTCATTTTTACCATTATCCTTAGTTATAAGTATACATATTTGAACCAAATCAATGCAATTTAAATCCAATTTCATTATGAGTTACTCATACTTATGATGCATAATTTAATTTTGATATAGAAAGCACTATTTGCTTTGGATCTAAGTCTCAAAGTCAATGCAGTTTTGATTACCAGATCTCAAGTACACCAATGAAAATAGGTACCAATGGATTATCTTACACCCAAATTTATGCAAAAAATTTGTCTCTTGGCATAAATCATGAGTATAATATAACAATGGTCCATTTTTCTTCTAAATTCTTCATTCCTCATTCCATTTTCTCCCACTTCTAGGTGAACTACATTGGCTTGATTTCCATTTGGACTATGTAGACCATGATTGCATACATGACATATCTTGGGTCACCTTTATTCTTCTATTCATCTCTTATATCACTTTGTAAATCCTCATATGCCTAGTTTCTTATGGATTTTTCAATCATTAGATCATTGCAACTACGTTTGTGCCTGCTTTCTTTTAATCTATGAAATAGGTTTTATCATTGAGATTTTTCTTGCCAATTTTCCCTAATTGAGCATAACATTTGAACAAGTCACCAATATAAATCATCCCTATAGAGGTAAATCATTGTTTATCAATGATCAAAATAAGCCCTATTGGGGAAAAATTCTTTTATTAACTGATCAAATCTACTCTATTAGAACACATTATTATTTTTTATATCTTTAGAGACACAATTCTCATTTTCTTCTAATTACAAGATCTATGGAATTTTACCCTCATTCTAGAAATATTTTAGTGTGAAACTTGTTTTTGGATTGATCTTTCCATAATTGCATAGCTTGTACCCTAGCTTTAAGTGTGTTCAAAGTGTATCACTTATATTTTTGGATTGTATCTTCCCCTTCCCCCCATCCTTAATTTTATTTTAATCATTGATGGAATCAATTCATACAAGCATTAGCTTATCTGGATTTAATTTTTTCCATAGATTAATCTCACTTTCTCTCTCTTTTTGAGATTGCATCCTTCTCTTTCATCCTAGTATGTCCTCTGAAGGGGGCATCATGGGTTATTTCCTTCCAATTTATTATTGACAACTCTTTTATTGGAAAAGAAATTTCTTCATCTCAATGTCTTGATATGCCTTCTCAAATACTTAAACACGCTAAAGGTTTTTAGATTTTTGTATACAAGTGATGATTTAGACTAATGTATCCTCATAGGAAATACATTTTATGTGATTATTAAGTTATCTAAAATCATTTTGAGTCAAAATCATGAAATGTACTTGGGTACTTTGGATTGTTCTTTTTTATCAAATTTTGAAGCACAAAGCATGTGTATGTGTTATTTTATATCAACAAAATCCTAAAGGGTACATTGGTCCATACGTAACTGAAATCATCTCCTAATTCCACTCCATTCAAATTATGACCTAGTAATGTGACATTCTAACTAGTTTGATTAATCGAGTGCAACCAATTTCCAAATAATTGCATAAAATTAATTAATATTAATTAGGTAAATTAAACAAAATTATGAACTTGAGTAATAATTCCATGGAATTTATTGAATATTTTTATTGGAAATTGATTCCTATTATCTGCATCATCAAATGACATCATCTGTAGGGTGGCATTCATAAGCCATAAATGCAAAAAATATCAGGTTTAAGGCCTCCCATACCTCTTTAATACCCCTTATTTCTAAATATTTATGAGGGTATTTATGATTTAAACCTCTAAAATTTAATGGATTCTTGACCACACATCTTGATATCAAGATGGGCGATCATAGTTAATTTTGATCAATTGTAAAAGATTATAAATAGGAGAGCCAAGGACACTATTTTTAAGTTTCACTTGTGTAAAATTATTATGTATAATTCCCTCTAAAAGCCATTTGTATGTAGTGTGATAATGCTTTATTTCTACTAGGATAGATTCAAGATGGGTATAACATTGATTTTCATATCATGATCCTAGATTCATTCATGAGCAAGAGATGATGGAGGAGTTTTGTATTGCATCATTGAAGATGAATTGAGCACCAAATCAAATGGAAAATAACATTTTTATCCACATTTTTACTATGGGATGATCTTGGGAAGGTAATGTATATGTGTTTTCTTTCATTTACTCTTAATTATAATTTGCGAACTCCATTTAAATAGGTTGGCTTAGATTAATATGTTATTATGCATTTTTCTTGATTTTTATGACTAATTATTGGTCTAACCATCTTTGTAATCCGTATCTATACATATGACCTAAGAGTTTGAGGTTTAATGGATGAAATGATATGTTTAAATTTGTTTATGTTAGCAATCCTTTCCTTATTCATGTAATACTAAGGATTAATTATGGTTTGAACAACATTAATGGATGAGGTGTAGATATGGGATAATTTTTGTTGTTCATTAGGTAGGTGATGTTATTGTGATTATGATTCGTTAGATTGAATTTGTGATTCTTGAAGATAGTCTTGATAGTGTTGTTTTATTAGATTATCAAGATTAAAATGTGAACCAAACAAGGAATCAAGAATAAATCAATGAAGATCATAAAAATACTCATGAGAATGACCTATAGTAGCATTCTACCAAAAAAATTATAAATATTATACCATTTTGTAGGAGATTTGGAAGGATCAAATCTCATGGGTTTAGAGGGTGGAAATTTTTTCTTAAGTTGTTCTAGACTCAAGGGACGGTGGGTTGGATTAAAATTGGTTGAATTGTATGATCCATTTTTGAGGTTGGGGAGGCTTGGATAAATTAGTATTATGAGAAAATGATTAGAAAGGTTCTTTAGTAATTTTTTGAGGTGTTTAAAATTTATTCAATCTTGCATTTTTGCTTGGTCTAAGGCTTTTTATAAAGTTTTAGGGGAAAATATTTGAAATTTGTATTGAAGGGGAGATTTAAGAATAGTAACAAATAGTTTTAAAAAAGTACCATCATTCATGTTATGGTCCACTTTCTGAGCTATAGACTTCCATCATTTAATGAAAGTGTGAGCAGATTCATTAGGAAGATGATTGGCATTGATGAAATGTCTAAGTTAATTTTTAGGAAAGTCATAATGTTAGAATTCCTTCACTAGAGCATTAACTAAATCCTCTAGTTGTGATATGGAATGTCTAGGCAGTTGGTTGTACCATTCAACTGCATTACCAACAAAGGTTTTGGATAAGATCTTGGTGGTAGCAAAGGTGTTAGTTTGGACCCATTCCTTATAAATATTACCAAAAGACTTAAGAAAGTTAATAAGGTCCATAGTACCATCATATGTGATTTTGAAGAAATTTTTCCAATATCTATGGATGCAATGAATGGAGCTAAAACTTCATTTTGAAGATGTTGAGTTTTATTATGCAAAGTAGGTTGAGGGATGATATTCCCATTGGAATATATCAGAGGAGGGGGAAAATTATTATTTAGATGAGACATGATTAATTGAGCTCATTGACTATTCATGTGTAATAAATGATGTTACATGTGCATCATTTGGAAATGATTAATTGTTTGAATGATGTTCATTTGTTGAACTATTTCTATAGAATTTGAGTTATGTTAATTTATGTATTAGTATTTGAAGGTGGGGTATTATTGTTGTTAGGTAGAGGGTTATTAGTGTTGGTGGGGGATTCCCAAGATTGGTATTGGGAGGAGGACTAAGATGAAGGACCTTAATTGTATTACATTATGTAGAGATTGGTTTAGGATTAGGAAAAGATGAAGGAAGAAATTGAATAGTTTCATCTAAAGTAATAAAATAAGTGAGGTTATGATCTAACTATTTAATTATACAATGTTAATGACTAAGTGGAGTCTAAAAAGATGACATCATTATGAAATAAGACTAGATAACCACACACAAAATAATATCAACTAAGGTGTATAAAGTCAACAAGGTCGATTGTATACTATTTAGACTGAACACAAAATGAAAATAGAATCGACCAAACACAAAATAGGGTCAACCCATAGGTACTAGGTTGATTGGGTGGACTTAGTAATATAGAGAGAAAGTTTTTATTGAATAACAAGAATATAGAGTAGAATAGGCTGACTGTGTACTATAGGTAGAAAAGGTGAATCAATTAGAGAGAGAATGTGTCAAAATAAATGAAAATATTCTAAAAATAGGAAATATTTTTAAGCATATAAAAGAAAACATACAATTAATAATATCAATGTGGTTGGTCTAATTTGATCACACAACACAAATCTTGAACCAATATTAGCTAGTGCAAGTTTTTCAATATAGAATACAATTATTAGAGAGCAAGCAACAACTTGAAATTAAAAGCTAGCTAAGTGGTCATTCCTAAATATTTTTAAGCTATAATGAAGTTTGTAATTAAAGTGATAGAGAGTTAGTTATAAGAAGGAAGTAAAAAACAATATAGAGTTTATTTTAGGTAGTTTAGAATAAAAGGGATCTATATTGGTAATGGTACTAGCTTTATATTGGGGTCTACCCTTGTTTCTATTGTTAATTCACTTTCTACATTCAAAAGATGAATAAAGAAACTAAGGAAAATGGACAAGGCATGTGAAGTACCTGGATGAAGATCGCGCACCGTAATCCAGACGTTTGTGAGCACCCCTCTTTGGCTATGGAGGAATGACACCTGCAAAGAAGAAAACTTGGACAAAAAGGTGTTAGATAGGTAGACGGTGGGTTGCCAAGTGAAAGCTTGTTCCTAGAAGTATGAGAACTTCCTTAAGGGAGGTCAACCCACTATTTGATAAAGATAAATGACTGATAAATGATAGAATGCTAAAATAGACTGAAATGATAGCAAACTGAAAGAGAAAAGAAAGCAAAGGCTTACCTGGAAGAAGCTATCAAATTAGTTGCAGTCGTCGGCGTCGGTGGTCTTACCGACGTCGGTTTTCGGGTCTGCCGATGTCGGTTAGTCTGCCGACGTCGATGGGGGTAATGACCGGCGTCGGTTGGGGCAATGGGCTTGGATGGGGTTTAGGCAGGTTCTAGTCGAGTCTGGACAGAGTCTGGTCTGACCTTAGTCTGGGGACAGGTCTGTGGACGTACAAAATGGTTTGGGAGAGTCTGGTTTTAGTTGAAGGTCTGTGCAGAGGTCTAGGATAATGGACAAAATGTCGAAAAGGGACAGAGAGATAAAAGAGGCTGATCAGGGAGATAGGAACTCGGGTCTGACTGGTTTGGTTAGCAGAGTGGGTTGGGGAAAAGAAGCGCTGAATCTAGTTTAAAACAAGATAACTAGAAAGCATAAAGAAAACAAACAGAGTACTTACCTATGCCCTGCGGAAGAAGGTGTTGATCTTGTTGCTGATGATGCCAGATGTGAAGCCTGTTGCTGATGGAGAATCCCTGTTGTTCACTTGCAGAAGCTTGCTGTGTACCTGAGGGAGGGAGTCTGATTGATTGGCAGAGATGTCAAGTGAAAGGACGGATACAAGGGTCTGATGCAAAGATTCAAGAGTCAGGATCCCAGGGAGAGATGCAAAGAGTAAAGAGAAGCAGATAACGGTGAAGAAACCATTATGAAAGGTGCTGATGCTGGCAATATCGCCGACATCGGTCGACGGTTAACCGACGTCGGCAGCTAAAAGGCTGGAGAAAGGCTAAAAATAGCCTTTCATCCATTTCCCAACCACCAATTCAAATGAATGCGAGGATGAAACGGTCGACGGGGGTTAAATGGGTGAGTGAAGAGATTGGAATGGGAGTCTTAGGCATTAAATGGCCATGTGGGGAATAAAGGGGATCCAAAGAAGGTATCCTAGAGTGGCGAGGTGGCAAGGAGAGGGAAGGGGGCCACTTAATTAAAATATTTAAGTTATTTTAATCAAATGGATGGAGAGGACCAAGGCCAAGGGTTAGGATAGGGGTTTGAGGTGGACAAGGGGGAGAACCAAGGTGCAGACACATTTGTGGTGTCTACATTTGCCCCTTTTTGTCTTGTTGGTTGTTCTTGATGAACTGCAAGACAAAAATAGGAGTTGGTTGCCCCAGGAAAAGGATGAGGTGTTCCCCCCTCAAAGCGATAGTCGAGAGAAGGGAACCGAAGATCGAGTGTCGATTTGACAGAGAAATGGATAGAAGAGTGTGAGCGAAAATGCTGCAATAGTCGTGATTGCGCGTATACCACTTCACGAGATAGTCGGGTCAAATTGTCGCATGTCGAGGGTCAAGGAGTGCCAAAATTGAAGTAACCGGGCCCCAGCATTTAGTCGTCTGCTGATCGGGTCACTCAATCTAAGCTGAAGCTCCAAATGGTTGTCGTGTTTCAGGTATCTCGGGCTCAGGAAGTGCTCCCAAAAACACGAAAAAGCCACAAGTAGTAGGGATCAACTGGCTTGCGATCCTATACTTGTGAGGGGTCAAAAAAATAGGGTCTACAGACAATTTTGCTAACCAACCGTGAGGTAGCACACACGCAGAAACAACCAAGGCAACATTGTCTTGGAAGTGGTCGAAGGTCGAAGGATGGTCATTGGTCAAGGGGATGGATGGACGAAAGGATGTGGCCGAGCTAACCTCAGAAAATGTCATGTGATCTAAGTGCTGCCTACATAGCCCTTGTGTGAAGGGCCTCAGGCCAATGTAGTTCTCCCTAAAAGGGAGGAAGGGTCAAAGAGACTGATTGGTCTTGGTCAAAGTTATTGATAGACTGGTCGTGGTCAAGGTCAAGGTCGCAGAAGAGAAGGTTTGTCCATCAAAGAGATGAACAAACGGGGGTGGTCGAGCTAACCTCAAAGGATGTGTTATCTGAGTGCTGCCTACATAGCCCTGGTCATAGGGCCTCAGACCAATGTAGTTCGGACAAAGTGAAAAGATTGATCGATGATTGGATGTGGTCAAGTGTCAAAATGATGAGGGCAAGATGATGCTACAGATGTCACATTGGTCGAGAGGCTTTCATCCCTAGCAAGTTTCCATAGTCATGATGGATATATGCTAAAAATGAATGGAAGTCTATTTATGCTTCAGCAAGTATTGGTTTATGCTTAACATAAATTGGGTCTGGTCGGTAGTTCCCATGTGTATTGGTGTCCATGGAAACTATGTGAAATGGACTAGGATGATGCTAGCTGAAAATGATGAAAAATGGCTTGGTTTGAGTTGAGTCGCTAATTGATGCGGTTAAATGTGACCAAAGTGTAGAGAAAAGATGAAAGGCAAATTGCTCTTTCATTGACAAGGACCAAAAAGGAAGCATAGATAGGGGTTATTAGAACAAAAGCCCCGTTCATGCATTACGTCGTTGACCAGTGTTGTGTTAGAACGATAATCGAATCACTTTGACATTAAAGTGAGCTCGAAGTCCCCTGAGTAGGTGATAGGAGGAGGATAGGGTAACCCAGTTTAAGAGCAGGAATAACCTTGCCCCTTTTTATAGGAGACCCTGAGACGACTACAAGCCAAGTCCATGACCCGTTTTTTTTTTTTTTTTTTTTTTTTTTTGGTGCAGGCTGATTGATGCGGGAAGCCTACATAGAGATGTCTTTTGATTTAGTGGTCATGTTGCGACGCTGATCAATGCAGGAAGATTCTAAGAAAGGTTGCTGTTTGTAGCAAGATTTAGTCATAGCCATCCTTCGAGGGAGTGGTCTATATTTTTGCTTTGTATAATGTTTGAATAGTTGTCCTTCGAGGGATCAGTCTATTAGCTATAGCAATGATAGTACAGCTGTCCTTCGAGGGATCAGTCTATCTTTTTGAGTTTGATTTTGTGACCTTGGATATGTTTTGACATCTTGATATTTTTTTTTTTGATTTTTTGATTTTTTTTATTGGAGTCACGGACAAGGCTGTAGAAGTTCAAGGACTCCCCTTTTATTAGGACAGAGCATCCATGCATCATAAAAGGGTTGTAGAGGACTCATTAAAGGGGAATAGGGTTGAAAGGGATGAGGATCAAGAGGATGAGGATTGCTCAAGGGATGAGCTCAAGTTACGTGTCAAGTAGACGAGTACTCGACTAACAGAAGAATGGTCAAAGATGTAACGCATTAAGAGGGGGGCTCAAGGTCTGATAAGTCCCTGGGCCATGCTAGTGTGTTAAGGTCTGAGTCAATTAGGAGTGGACTTGCCCCATTTGGCTCTTTCTAGATTGGTCAGATGTTGATGGTGGATGTGAAGTTGACTGATATGGTTGTTGATTGGTCAAGACTGGTCGAGGTTTGGTTGAATGTTTGATCGAAGTTAGGATAAGGCTGGATTCCCCCAGTCGCTTAGGGAGAATGTTGGATAGATTAGTCAAGGTTGACTGAGGCTTGGTGATTAAATGAACTGTGTTAATGTCAAATAATGGGGTCAAAGGCAGTAAAGGGACCATAATCTGTCGTGGAGATCCCGATTTAGGCGATGAGGTTGGAGAGGCATGGGTCGGGGTTGATGTTTTGTCAAAGAGGTGGTTAAGAGGGTCCTTGGTGAGAAGGGAATCATTTCTCCATTGTTGACGAATGACAGCTTTGAGAGCACAATAATGCTCAGTGTCATGTCCCGGAGTGTGATGATAGTTGCAAAATTTAGATTTGTCAAACCAAGAGGGTCTTGATCCGAGAGTTGATGAGAGAGGCGATGTTGAGGGTTTATTGATAACATGGTCGAGAAGAGAGGTGTCATTCACCAGACATTGGTGAATGGCAACCTTGAGGGCACAACAATGCTCTGTGTCGTGTCCAGGTGTGCGATGATATGCGCAAATGCAAGTGTCGTCGAACCAGGGTGGTTTTGGTCTGAGAGATTGATATGGTCTGAGAGGCGAGAGGTCGAAGCGAGAGGACTACAACAATTGTCGTAAAAGCAAGGTATAAGAACCTGTTAATGGGTCTAGATGTCTTATTGCAGTAGGGGTTGATGACTTTGGTTTAAGAGGCATAAGAGGCGTTGGTCGATGGTTTGAGGGAGATATATGTTTAATGGGTTGAGGGAGTAATGGAGGCGACATGCCTCTGTGAAGGATGGGAGTAGGTAGTACTCCTATTAAAGTGGATGGATGCGGGCCCAAGATTGAGGGCAATGATGAAGGTGGAGGAGAAATTCTCTGATGTGGTCTAGTGGCTTTCATTAGTTTGGGTCGAGGGCCACTATTGTGTGAGGCAAGGTTAGATGTGGGTTTGGGTTTGGATGTGGACGAATGTGAGTGAGATGTAACAATCTCAGGCAAAGGGCAAGAGGAGACCATGACTGGGTCTTCCTCGGTTGAAATGGGTAAAGAGACTGGTTCTTCTCTTGGTGGAGAAGAAATAGGAGAGTGTGGCTCCTCCAGATGGCAGGAGGTAGGGATGATTGTGCCTTCTGCTTGTGCTTGAGGAGTAGGCAAGGTATGGCCATTAGATGAAGGTGGGGTTAATGGCATAGGTGTGGCCAAGGCATCCTCTAATATAGGAGAAATAGATGGAGGACTAATAGGAGAAGAGGGTTCTTCATCTTGTGATAGACGAATAGGAGAAGACTCTTCTACCTGTGAAAGAGATTGGTCAGAGACAAGAGGTAAGATAGTGTTAGTCGTGTGAATGTCATGGTCATGAGAATCTTGGGTTATGGTTCGGACGTTGTTTTGAGTAGGCGGATGATTTGGAAAAGGGTGTTTGAAGATGTTGATATGTTGATTGGGTGGGGCATTCGGGTTATCTAAAATAAGATCCCCCTTGTCGATCATGTCTTGGATGATGTTTTTGAAAGTTCGGCAGTTGTCAATGTCATGGCCTTGGACGCGGTGAAAGTGGCAGAAGTCGGCCTCTCTATACCATGTAGGGAGGGCTTTAGAGGGGTCAAATTGAGGTGGTTGGATTGTAGGGAGATTGAGGACCCCCTGCTTGAGATGTTTTTCCAAAACGGAAGCGTATGGTTCTCCAAGTGGAGTGTAAGAACGCTGGATATACCGTTGTTGGAATTGTTTGGTAATGCTGGAAGATGTCAAAGGTTGGGAATAATTCATTGTTGTTGAGGATGGTGATCTAATGACCACAGTGTTGGCCACTCCTTTGGAGTTGGCAGAAGAAGAGGGTCTGGAAGAAGAATGGTCAGTAGATTTTGCATTGGTATTACGCAATTTGACCTTATCTTCTTCAAAGGCATGGAGTTCAAGCTTTCGAGCCATGATGAAAGCTTCGTCAAAAGTGTGGAATGTCTGAATCTGCAAGGTAGAAGAGATGTGGTTGGCACATGCTCGAGAAAAGAGCTCGATGAGCTCGGGTTGAGGCAAGGAGAAGGAGAGCTGGTTAATCAAGCCTCTCCAACGAGCGACAAAATCGACTACAGATTCATCGTCAAATTGCCTGATGGAGTAGAGGTCTGTGATAGAGACTTGTTTAGTAATGTTAATAGAGAAATGGTCAAGAAATAATTGGGCAAGTTAGATGAATGAAAAGATAGAATGTCTGGTAAGAGAATTATACCAGTCAAGGGCAGGGCCAGAAAGAGACATAGGAAATGTGCGTAAAAGTAATGCATCGTCATGGGCAAAAAGATAGCAGACATGTCTGAATGCCCGTAGATGTTGCTGTGGGTCTTCCTTACTTTGAAAGCAAGTGAATTTAGGAAGCTCCCAATGGTTAGGGTATGGTCGAATAGGGATGGAAGGATGGATGGGCTCATTGCAAATTTGCTCATATGACAAAGTATTGCTTGAACCAGAAATGGAGGCTTCGAGACTGGACATTTTATCCATCAGCATCTTAATGATGTCTACTGACGGATTGGCAGGTTGGGCGCCCCTAGGTTGTAAGGCGCTTGGAAGAGGCTAGAGGAGGCGTGTGACATAGTCGGTTGTACAATGTACGGATGACTAGTCGCAGGGGTAGAAGTGGAGGCTAAAGGTGGCTGCGTTATGAAGGTTGAAGGTATAAGTTGACTGGGCACCGCTAAAGGTGGTTGAATGGTGGCACTGGTAGCAAGATAGGTTGGCACTCTTACATTTGTGGGCGTAAGAGTATGAGGGGTCGAGACAATCAAGTTCTGATATGATGTAGAACTTGGTTGAATTGCAGGTGGTTGAGGGGGTAATGGAACCCTGATGGAGGTCGGTCTAAAAATAGACGGGGAGGCCAAACTTTGCGTATTGGCCATGGTTGGGTTAATAGTTGAGGTGAAAGGCTGAGTCATAAAGGGTTGGGTGGCGAATGGTGTGGATGTCATCGCCACGTCACCCGAAAGGTCTCACGTTGGGTTTCTCGCGAGATAGTTTTGGAGGGTTGCGGTATTGAGGTCCAAGAATCTCTCAAAATCTTGGTCCACTTCAGGGATGATGGGAATTTGAGTCGGGGTCAGGGTCGGGGTCAGTCCTGTAGGAGTTCTTTCAGTCTCCGAGTGGAACTCCATGATAGGACTGGTTAGGGACGAGGGAGCGTGGTCAAAAAGGAGGGTCAGATTCCAGAAACTATGTTTTTCCAGTTCCAGAAACTTAGAATGGAGTTTTTGACAGAGAAGGGACAAGTTTTGGGTTGCTGGTTTTAAAAAAAAGGATAGTGACAGAGACTGACGTCGGTTGAAAAACTGATGTCGGTAAGAAAGATGGCTGACGTCGGTCAGATAACCGATGCTGGTAATAGAGGAAAGCCGACGTCGGTGGAAGAACCGATGCTGGTGACAGGGGAAAGCTGACGTCGGTGGCAGAACTGATGCCGGTGACTGTGTTTTCCAGAGAACCAAAAGATTTGAAGATTCTTGGAAAAACAATGAAGAAAGCATCCTCACTCACTCAAACAAACAGATGAGAAGAGGAAAACAGAGAGAGACAGACAAGCCTAAGCGATAAATCCTAGGAATTAACTCTAGAAGCTGTGGCTTATGCCTTAGATGAATGTTTGGGGAGATTGGCTGTCAAGAAGGTCCTAGAAGAAGAAGTCTAGAGCTGGTTTTGGGTCTTGTTTTAGGTGCTCAAAAATCTGTGTTAGGGTCTGGTACGCGGCCTGGTGCTAAGGAGCAAGCTCCCCTCACTTCACGATTCCAGTGGTTAGCTGGTCTCGCTTAGCCAAGATATACCTCGCCTAGAGTTTATCCTCTGCCAGAGAATGGAGTGGGCTTCCCCCTTGATGATGAAATCCAAGTAGGGTCACCAGGACGGGTAAGGTATCCGCTGGGGGATGAAATCCCAGTCGGGCCTTGTCTCAAGTAAGTTTTATGTTCGTTTTAGTGCATGTGGTTTGGTAGTGTAACATCAAGTGTCTAAGATTTATTCAATATGCGTCTAAGTTACTAGATGTGGACTAAGAAGATGCAAGCACAAGCAGAAATGAATGTAAAGTGTTTTAATGCCCAAGTCGAAATGTGATGTTTGTTATGAAGACAAGTTTGAGAAAGGGTTGAGAGTATGATGTTTAGACTAGTCTAGATATGCAAGGAAGAACGATTCGTTTTAGTCCTGCTTATAGTGTCATTGAGAAGAAAAGAATGAGGAGAAAAGGTAAGAACCTAATGCTCCTAAATGAATGAAGAAAAAAAGGAACCCAGGAGGAACCTAGGGTCCCACCGGGCGTCCCAGAATGTTTCTATCGCTAATTCGCTTTCTACATTCAAAACATGAATAAAGAAACTAAGGAAAATGGACAAGGCATGTGAAGTACCTAGATGAAGATTGCGCACCATAATCTAGACGTTTGTGAGCACCCCTCTTTGGCTGTGGAGGAATGACACCTACAAAGAAGAAAACTTGGACAGAAAGGTGTTAGATAGGTAGACGGTGGGTTGCCAAGCGAAAGCTTGTTCCCAGAAGTATGAGAACTTCCTTAAAGGAGGTCAACCCACTATTTGATAAAGATAAATGATTGATAAATGACAGAATGCTAAAATAGACTGAAATGATAGCAAACTGAAAGAGAAAAGGAAGCAAAGGCTTACCTGGAAGAAGCTGTCAAATTGGTTGCAGTCGCCGGCGTCGGTGGTCTTACCGACGTCGGTTGTCAGGTCTGCCGATGTCGGTTAGTCTGCCAACATTGGTGGGGGTAATGACCGGCATCGATCGGGGCAATGGGCTTGGACGGGGTTTAGGTAGGTTCTAGTCGAGTCTGGACAGAGTCTGGTCTGGGCTTGGTCTGGGGACAGGTCTGTGGACGTACAAAATGGTTTGGGAGAGTCTGGTTTTAGTTGAAGGTCTGTGCAAAGGTCTAGGATAATGGACAAAATGTCGAAAAGGGACAGAGAGATAAAGGAGGCCGATCAGGGAGATAGGAACCTGGGTCTGACTAGTTTGGTTAGCAGAGTGGGTTGGGGAAAAGAAGCGCTGAATCTAGTTTAAAACAAGATAACTAGAAAGCATAAAGAAAACAAACAGAGTACTTACCTGTGCCCTGCAAAAGAAGGTGTTGATCTTGTTGCTGATGATGCCAGATGTGAAGCTTGTTGCTGATGGAGAATCCCTGTTGTTCACTTGCAGAAGCTTGCTGTGTACCTGAGGGAGGGAGTCTGATTGATTGGCAGAGATGTCAAGTGAAAGGACGGATACAAGGGTCTGATGCAAAGATTCAAGAGTCAGGATCCCAGGGAGAGATGCAGAGAGCGAAGAGAAGCAGATAATGGTGAAGAAACCATTATGAAAGGTGCCGACGCCGGCAATATCGCCGACGTCGGTCGACGGTTGACCGACGTCGGTGGCTAAAAGGCCGGAGAAAGGCTAAAAATAGCCTTTCATCCGTTTCCCAACCGCCGGGTCAAATGAATGCGAGGATGAAACGGTCGATGGGGGTTAAATGGGCGAGTGAAGAGATTGGAATGGGAGTCTTAGGCATTAAATGGCCATGTGGGGAATAAAGGGGATCCAAGGAAGGTATCCTAGAGTGGCGAGGTGGCAAGGAGAGGGAAGGGGGCCACTTAATTAAAATATTTAAGTTATTTTAATCAAATGGATGGAGAGGACCAAGGCCAAGGGTTAGGATAGGGGTTTGAGGTGGACAAGGGGGAGAACCAAGGTGCAGACACATTTGCGGTGTCTACAACCCTCTCACTTCACAATCTCATAATGATAAGGGTGTCGGGTGCTTTGCCAATGTATACCATTAATCACTTATTTAAACTTGGCCAAAAAACCAAGTAACCTTCCCCCTTGGTGATGAAATCCAAGTAGGAAGGCCTTGGGAAGACAAATGTTTAAATGTTTTTTTAATGTTATGTGATTTGGTAATGTGTGTAAAAGAGTAAAATAGTGTAACATTAGAATGGTAATTTGAAAAACCAACCTATATAGACTATGTGAATTACTCTAATCATGAAAAAAATAGAAAATGAAAAGTAAATTAATTACTATCAAATAGTTATTAATTATTTGATTAATAATAGTACATATTTGGTTCAAGTGACACTATATGCAAATAGTACAAAACATAGTCAACTAGGTCTCTATTATTCTATATAAGTGAGGTGGGAATTATGAGATGGTTGTAAGAAAAGGAAGAGATAAATCTATTATGTATATAACACATGATGAATTTATTGTAAAATTATTTTTAAACACTCTCATTTTCTTTAATGAGTTGATTCTATGTTTAGGTTTAGGTACAAAAAGGAAAACACAGATGAGTTTATTTCCCACCCAAGTAAATGATGGGACATATGAAATTATAGTTGAAGATGAAGAGGACATAATTAAGGTAACAATAATTAGATGATGTTCTTCCACCTTTATTGAAAAGGATGGGATGAAAGGTTGGAATTATTTTTGCACAATGGAGTATGCAAGAGAATAAATTATTGTTATTATTTTTAAGGGTAAAAATGAAGGGGATATAATTGGGTTGACAACTGATCTCCACTCTGAGGAAGCTTATAGTACCCATGGGCTGCCAAAATACATCAATAAGAAGAGGGGTAGTAGGTATATGAGCTATTATTTGTAAAATATCCTTCATTTAATGGGCACAATAGCTAGTTTATATGAGTATTATAACATTTTATTTCAATTTGGCAAGAGGGAACATGGGCATGAGAGCTTACATTTACTTGAGGACAAGAAAAATTGAGAAGCAAGGACTATAATGTCCCTTTTTTTGAAATTAGAATAATATTATTACTAACATAAAAAGTATTTATAAATAATTAAAATAAAGTAATAATAGTTTAATTTTATTTTGAATTAAGAATGGGACCTTCTAAGGGTCATGAGCTTATTCAACCCTTAACAAAAATTAAAATAAAAAGTATTTTTAAATATTTATATTTTCACTCTAAGAGGAACACCCCACTTTGGGATTATTTTTGGAGGAAAAATTGATATAAAAAGGGAGAGGAGGATCATTTGGAGGGCATGTTATGTTGTGTAAATTATTTTTAAGTTTAAGAACATAAAATATTAACTTATTCTTTGAAGATGAAAACCTTCAAAGGGTTGGAATTGAGGATGAAAACTCTTGATAACTAGATTGGAAAACTTTGTGAGGAGGTTGTATTGAGTGTAATTGATGTAAAAGGGTGTTTTGAACATGATTTTGTCTTATAAAAGTGTGGTGACTAGGTTTGAGGGTTGGGTGAGTTGATCAGGGGTAGGTTATAAGGAAATGAGCTACCTAAAAGTGCAGTGATCCACCTTTGGGAGTAGTGAACCATTATTAGGGTTGGAAATAGGTCCTTAAAGTCCTAGTTTTACCTTTTCTTGGGTGTGTAATAACCACACAAAATTTTGGTATTTTTATAATAATTTCTAGCCATTAAACATTGTAAAAATTAGGTTTTGATTGATTCTTGTTGCTTATATTATTAAATAATTTTCTATAATTTTTAGATCAATTGAATATTATTTTTGTGACATAATTAGGCACCTACATAAGCCTATAATTAATTTCATATATCTAGGGTTTAAACCAATTTAGAAAAAATATATATTTAAATAAGGTTTATTGGATAACCTCTTTCTCTAGTTGCATCCCTAAAGAGGATATTACATTGTAAAATACTATACATAAAGTTTAATTTCCTTGTACCTCATAGTATACTAAAAACACCTTGGGTCCCTTTTTTATACCACAATAAACATATTTTAGCTATTTAGTTTTTTGTTCACCTGAGAGGAGTGTATTTATTAGGTAATTTATGTATGCAATCAAAAATGCATCATGTCTATAAAATAAATCATTGCTTAGAGAAGATAAAGCATACCTATAATTCTAAGTGGGAATACATTTTTTAAGTAGAAGCACGACCAATATGGGGATCTATTAGACCCAATTAAGGGATCACTTGTCATAATACACCATGATAGGAAGGGTTTCAAAGCCTATAGTCTAACATAATCACACAACAACCCTAAAAGAGTCCTAGGTTTAATGTTATCTCTATTCTAATAAACAAGAAAGTAAATATAATCTAGTGTACACCAAAGCCTATGACAAAAACTAGGGGTTAGAAATAAAACAAACTAAACTAAACATGCATAGAAGACATATACTCACATCAATGCATACATAATTCTAATGAATGGGATAGAAACACAACTTCATTATTTATCTACTCTTACAAAGGATAAATAAAGTTAGGAATACTTACATATGAATATGAACCCATTGAGCCTCAATATCTCCTTTGGCCAAGGTGATTTATAAGATATTATTATGGTATGTAAAGATAATAGATAAAAATCATCTCTAATCTACACAACCTATCTATGCATCCAAAAACTTTTCGACAAGACAAGATCAGTATCTCCAAAGACATTATGGAACCCTAAGCTTTATTCCTCAAGAAGAACGGTTAAAAATTATATATTCATTCAAAATTATTATTATTCTCTTCTCTCTTATCAAATGGTTGGAAATAAACTTTTATATATAAATAGATATTTCCATAAATCCTTTTGAATATCTCATCTGTATAGGGTTTACCCAGTCAACCCTATATGTTTTTGGGAGATAAATCAATAGGTCTTGAATTAGGTCCATTGAAGGGATAAAAAAATTCCAAGTGAAAAATATCCCTAAATAGTACATGATCAACCAAATCGACCCTATATAATAATTAGAGGCTAAAACCTATACAGGGTCAACCTAGTCAACTTAGTATAGTCAACTAGAGAAAGGGGGTTAAGGTAATAATAAGAAGGATAAATCATGAAAAATGTTTAGAATTGGTAATAATAATAATAAGCTTAGGGTAAGTTGTTTTAGGAGACAAGTGTGTAGATGGTAAGTGGAAAAATTTACAATAATCTTATGAAGTACCAATGGTCTACCCACCCTTTTCCTAGGACACACCTTAAAGAATGTACTCAGAGGGATTTATACTTTATGGGCTCTTGAAAGATACAAATTTTCAATAATAAATAAAAAAATTTAAAATATTATGTGTATACAAGTTACTCTCATTGTACCCTTATAGATGAGATAGTGGGCTATAGGCATAGTTTAGCCTTTGTAATTAGTGATATGAAATAATATACTAACATTAATCTATGAATGAGAAAGTACATTTGAGATCCAATGTAATCATTCAAACCATTTTTCCTAGATCACCCTTTATACCTTGATTTTTCCTTGTATTATATTTAGAATGGGATCAATGACTGAGTGTTTCTTTTGTATACTACATAATATTATGGAATTCATTTTCATATATTTTATTACTTTTTATCATAATATTTATTATTATTTTACATGTAATTAATTCCAAATTAATCATTAATCCATATAAAATATTTATCAATCTCATGGTCTTCTTATTTCAAATGCTTTCACCACTATATCATGTCATTATTCTTCTATAATGCAATCATCACCAAAATTAACTTTTGTTAAATTTAAAATAGCTTGGGAATAAGAGGAAGCATGTGTTATACATTGTATTAAATATATAACTTTAAAGGATTATCCATTATTTATTCTACACCCTCTCTTAGGGTACATTATGGATCTCATTTCAGAACCCACCACTTAAGATAGCCTAGTGAGACTGAAGAAGAATAATTAATGAAATAACTTTATGAACATCTAGTAAAGGTTGACTCACCCTTAAATATTGATAGATATGAACAAAATAAATATACCGAATGTATTTTTTATAATTTTTCCAATTCTATTAGTGAATTTATCTTAATTTCTACACCTATAGATACTTGCATAGCATCACCCCTTGATTTGGGAACATCACTTAATTTCCAACATGTATTCATGCTTATGCCTACTCATACTAGTTATATTCCTCCAATCACATATACAAATTTTATTATTTATCATACAATTTGTGCCTATGATATTATAAATTGGAATAGAGATAAATATCCAAGCAACAATGTAAGTTATCACTTACATTTATCCCAACTTGTCACACACCTCTGATTTGGAAAGGTAGGCAACTAGATAACAAAATAATAATTAAATAGAATAATATTACCTCAAATTTCAACCCATGTTACCAATAAAATTTATATTATTTTCCCTAATTGATAATTAGATTCTTGATGTTTACTTGAAATGTTTGTTTACTTGGACTTGGCCCTAGATTTGTAACAATGGTAGACGATAAGGATTTTTTGAAGACAAGTTGACAGCACGAAGTTGCTCAAATTCTTAGTTTTTAGTTTCCTTGGGGGTGTACATTCTTAAATAAAAGGTGCTAGATGAAATGGAGGGATATATTTGATCCAATGTTCTTATAAAGTTCTAGAGAGGAAATGGTGAGCGGCTCTAGGTGATAAGAAATATATAGAGTCCATTAAAAGTATTTAAATGAAGATTAAAGAGTGGTTGTATTAATTTATGTAGGTAGGGTCTAGGAATTTAATATAATGGTGTAAGGATCTAAGTATAATAGACATTTATATAGGAGTTCACAATAATAAATTGTTATTAGATGAGGATTAGTGGGAGGGTTTTTAGGAAATGCTAGTTGGGGTAGGTGATGAAGAATTTAAAAATAGAAAATATTGAGTAATTAGAATTTAGTGATGAATAAAGTGTGATTAGAATAATTAATTAGGATTTTTGAGTCTTAAGGTTATCATATGACATAGAAATGTTAGAGGGGTGTGTAAAGTAGTTTGGATTAAGGATATGATGTTAATTGATAGAAGAAAGTGATTTTAGGTGTATAATTTTTTCCCCTCTTCAAAATGGAATTATGATTGGAAGAATAATAATGGTATTTAAAAAATAACTATGGTTATGGAATTTATTAAGTTATTAGATGGATTATACCACCTTAAAGGGTCATGCATGGAGGAAAAATATAGATGGCCATTCAAATAGAAAATGAGGGGTGGGATGGATAAATGGAAAAGATAATGAGGGGATGGGATGTGGATAAAAATTGACCATAGAAATGGATAACCAATAGATTATTTACCTGACAATGACATATGAGAGGGAGTAAAAATATGGTGTCATGGTTTTAGACATGCTTAAACTAGGAAGCCATCGTGATGGGATAGTGATAAAATGTATCATGCTAGTTTTAGTCATATCCTAAGAAAAGACATATGTTTGGAGAGCCACATGTTTTAATTGGATTATTAGCTTCAATATTTATATATATCCTAGGCAAGGACACATTTTAGGGAGAGTTACAAACTAAAATCAGATGTTTGACAAGTGTTGATGGGAGGGTGCGATCTTTAGATGTATCTAGGAAAGAAATCATGCCAAGAGAACCATAACCCTAAAAATGATACTATTGGTGACAATTATATGGGTGTGACTCAAATAATAGGTTTAATGGTAATAATATGATGTGATGGGAGGAAAAATAAATGAATTGATTGACTTGGAGATGAAAGGAAAATAATGAATAGGGTAGTTGAGTTATCCTTAGGTACTTCAAGTGATCAAGAACTACATAAATGAGTCAAGTCCCATGTTGAATAGATAACAAAGGAGAGGTACAAAAAAGAGTTAATGTGTAAGTCCTACACGACAAGTGGTGGTGCTCAAAAGATTACCATACATGGAATAGTTATTCAAAGGCGATTCCTACTTGGAATGTAACTCTCCATGACAAGTGTACACATAAGAAAGATGATAGAAAAAATGTGAAGGTAAAGTAAAAATAGAAAAACCTACACTAAAGAACGTTAAGATGAGGTCAAATATTGTTATAGTGACATGGATAATGAAGGAATTACTAGATCAATTTGGATGAAAATGTGGAAAGTAAGATGAAAATGGGACTAAATATCCATGATAAACAAATTGGATGGGTTAGGGGTTAAAATTGGGGATAAATATGGAGGGGAGGATTAAAAATCAAGTTGTTATTACCCTATCCCTTTGTGAAATTTATCTTTGGTCCATGAAGTGTTAATTGGAGATATGTCAATATCCCACATGATCATCATCAATGCTGGAGAGATGGTGAATAAGTATCAGATACCAGATGATCATGGAGACCTAATAGGTGCCACTACCTCTTGTTATTTTATTATTATTTTATTTGGGTGTTTAGTAAATTAGTGCAAATTTGTATTTTACATGTAGTGAAAAACATGATTTGGCTTTTAAAAAATGTGCATTCACTAGGGGTAGATGTGATTTCATTAAGGTTTAGGGTAGGTGATGTGATATAGTGAAAGATATGGTATCACAATTAGGTTATTATTTCACCAAGGCCAAATTTTAATTTGTGATTGTAATAACCCCAATGGGTTTTACTAGAATATGGGAATAAAATAAAATAAAACTTAATTACACAAATTCATTTAATAGACTTCATCATGATGAAATCAATGAGTGATATTTAACCAAATACATTATTTTTATTTAAACTTATAAAGGTCTATAGTTAATCCATTTAGCTAATGATCACCATAAAGAGAATATCAAGATTAGGTATAATGCTCAATATATAAATAAAGTATGCAATAATTCATAAATTTAGTATTAAAAATTTGACCATGGTTGATACAACATTACAACCACTACTATAATTGTTCATATGAATTCAAAGTATAGTTTTATCATAATAAATATCTCAATAATAATATAATGATACAAAGCTCCATGAAGCATGAGTCTCAATGAACACGCAGTATCTAGAAGTAATCTCAAGTGTAGTACTATTGTGGGGAGGGAGAGAATCATCCAAGTGCTTTTCAAAACTAATTAAATACCATCAATCCTATACACTTATCCCAAAAATGGAATGCCCATCCCTTCATACATGGGTAGATAATGACAGTGAAATAATCCAGAGTGACAAACTATAACCCATGTGTTATAAGATAACTAATACAATATGTATACCATAAATAAATTCATTATAACATGCTATCATACAAACATGTAAACTATATCAAACATATGAAATGATAATGTATAAATATAAATATTAATTTGGCCAATGTTTTCATATATTTATTGATCTCTAGGATTAGTCAATTTCATAAACATCACTCAATTATATTACACCTCATCTATGTATTAGTGGAACTAATTAAGCGAGTGGAATCCATCACACTACTTATTGAGGGTCATTAATGTGATATTTAGTTATATATAATAATAATAATAATAATAATAATAATAATAATAATAATAATAAAATATTCCCTATTAGTAGATATAAAATATGCTAAGCATGAGAATATCATATAGATATATTTAGTCCATCAATTATAATGCAATGAATATTAAACCATTTAATTTATTATAGAATAATAAATAGTCCTCAACAAATCATACCATCTAGATAAAGATATTATCTAGACATCTAGTTACTAAACAATAACATGTAACTCCATATGTTATTTCATCCATCTAATAACATTAATTCATTTCTTAATGCTCACATTAAAAGTACATTAATAATCTCATTGTAATACAACATATAAATGACTTGTATTCAATCCAAAATACCTTATATTTAAATGTTTCATCAAAATAATCAAACACATCCATAACTTAGCCATGATAACTCAAATGGCAAATATACCCATATTTATTTGTTATATCACACAATATGTTGATGTATTATCTTTGTGTATGTGTATCTTATACATATTTTACTTTTTTATTACATCTATAAATCATATGTATTCCATATCTATTTATATACCTACAACATACTTAGTTATGTATAGAATGAAATAAGTCAATAGCCATTAAAAATAGGAATAATATAAATTATACTCCAATTAGACAAATCATTGTCCATTAATAGAGTATCACATATATCTAGATAATCCATTTATCATTACCATTTATTTTTCACAATATAAAACAACTCAAACTAAAGTGCTTGACTATATAATATAGTATTATACACAGTAATTATGTTTTGTATAACAAATGTATATTGTCACACTCAACTCAGTCGACTGTATTATATAGTCTCATTAAATTGACAATATAATTTAATAAATTTGAAACCTCAAAAATTCCTTAAACTCACACTCATATAAAAAATTTAACCAAATGCACATATATGAGTTTTCTTGTGTGTGTGTGTGTGTGTGTGTGTGTGTGTGTGTGTGTGTGTGTGTGTGTGTGTGTGTGTGTGTGTGTGTGTGTGTGTGTGTGTGTGTGTGTGTGTGTGTGTGTGTGTGTGTGTGTGTGCGCGCGTTTGTGTGTGTGTGTGTGTGTGTGTGTGTGTGTGTGTGTGTGTGTGTGTGTGTGTGTGTGTGTGTGTGTGTGTGTGTGTGTGTGTGTGTGTGTGTGTGTGTGTGTGCGTGCGTGCGTGCGCGTGCGTGCATGCGTGTGTGTGTGTACATATAAAAGACATACAACCTTATATAATTATATGTATATATGATTTATTCTTTCTACAAGTTTAAATAACAAATACATGGCATCAAAATGTTAATGAAAGATATTATAGATGTACACAACTTTAATAATTAATCCTTTATATATACAATTATATTCTAAATCTAAAATCCACAACTAATTGTCTACAATTTCCTCTATAATGGGTTTCCACAAACTTATATAAAATCACCTAGTCCTAGCAAGTGCAAAATTGATATGCTTTTATCAACTAGTTTTCCACCTCTACTAGGTTTTTAAATAATTCATACATAGTATATTATAATTGTATATGTATTAAAACAATCATAAATCTATACATGTTTTGAATATATATGACTATTGATATATTTAAGACATAAGATGATGACATTCTAACCTCAACCCAATTTACTTATGTATATATAAATATCTATGCATAAATATGTTTTTATGCACATCACAATAATTGAATCAAACCAAATCTCTTACTATAATGCCCAAACAACTCATATATAGTTGAACTCTAATTTTTGGGTTTTATTTTTAATTGAACTATTTATTCTGTAACTCAAGTAAACATTTGAATCATGAAGGAAATAGGTTGAAATAATTTCAATCAACCAAGTTTTGTTTATATAAACCCAGTAGAGCCTTCACCTAGGTCAAATTAACCAAGGGTTTAATTTTGACCCATTTAAAAATACATAGTAAACTTTCCCATAATAAATTATAATGCACAAATAACTCAATAACAATGCTACCTCATACTAAGATTTACCCCCTAGTTATTTTATGGAAACTAAATGTATTTTTCAAGCCAAAACCAAGGGTTAACATCCATGATAATAAAATACACATAATTAATTTTTATTGAAGCTAAGTATTTTATAAATACATAAGATAGAGTTTTATACCATGACTACTCAAAATTAGGGTTTATTTTTGTTATAATCCTAGTTTTATATATGACTAAGACATCCATAGTACTAGGATTATAACCTATTTTTAATACAAAATAAAAAACAATTAAAAGTCCCTTAATCATAAAAATATCCATGTATATAACTTAACACAAACTAGTATGAATTTAATTACAAAATTGACATGGTAATGTAGTTTGAGGTATGGAAAATAGTAATATTTTCACCAAATTTTATAGAAATTTATTTTCTTTCCTCTCTACTATCTTACACCATGACCATAAAGGCCTCCCTTCACTTCACTTTATTCTCTTGCATGATATTTTCTTGCCCACTAAATTCCTCCAATCATTTTGACGCTATAATGACCAAATCAATGCATGTAACAGACAACTGACAGAAACTAGAAATCATCTTTATTTTCTTCCTACAAAAATCCAAAAACCCTATGATTTTTTTCATAATTGCTTATTATCTCAAGTCAACAACTAGTTTATAACCCTAATCTTGAATGTTCCAATGATTAAACAATATAATAATAGTTATAATGTTTTTGAAATTATGCATGCTCATTGACTTTGTTTAATAACCATGAAATCAAATTTCACTAACCCCTTTAAACTATAGTTAGTAACAATAAATTCTAGTTGAAGACTAATTTGTGAGGGTATCACACATATGGAACTTCTTAACTACAAATAAGGAGTTGATAAATGAAGGTTCTAAATGGAAAATAAGAAATGGAAGCAAGGTTGACTTTTAGAAAGACAAATGAAGCTCTGATTCAAAACTAATTAGAGTGATTAGGTTTACACCTTTAGGAGAACATGAGGCATAAATATGGTGACAAGGTGGGTGATTATTTTCAAAAGCTAGAGGGAGTTAAAATTTGGAAAAATCTAAGATTAGATAAACTAAATCAAGAAGACACTTTAAAGATAACATAACTAAATAATTAGTTGTAAATTTTCCACATCCCAGATGTAGACAGAGAAGACAAACTAGTCTACATTGACTCATTTCATGGCCAATATAAATTAAAACTGGGATATGATTTGATTGCTCAAGAACAATATATTAATGTAAGTTAAGAAAGTGTGTGGGATAAATGGCTTACACCAAAAATAATTTTTTTTATTATGGGTAGTGATTCAAAATAAAATCCTAATAATTGATCATCTTAGGAAAAGATGCTATATTATTATAAAATAATAACGTAAGCTATGAATCTTGACTCTACATCACATAATTTGGGGGATTTGGGGATAATTGAGTAATAGAATTTTTAGGGGAAAAAGATGCAACAACAAGGTAACCGTAAAAATAATTTTCAATCTCATCAAAGAAAACTTTGGTTTGTTCAAATTAAAAAAGATAAAAATATTCTTCCCTTTGAATAAATCCTAGCTCTTAATTAGAATTTAGACTCCTCAAAGTTAGGGAAACCAGATCCTAAGGATGAAATTATAAAAATAATGAAGGGAAAACCTCCTCCTAAAGGATGGATGAAGCTCACTTTTGATGGAGATTTGAATGGAAACCAAGGGGTAATGGGGGGAGGTGTAAATATAATAGATTATGAGGGTAATTTAATTGATGTTTATGTGGGATACATAGGTGTGAGGTAAAATTATCAGGTGGAAGCTCTAGCTATGTTGTGGGGGATAAAATTTGTAAAATAAATAAATGTTTAAAACTTATTGGTGGAGGGATACTCACTGAATATTATGAATTTTTTGTCTAGAAAAAATTCCAGTAACTAGTCTATCAATCATGTTATAGATGAAGTTAAAGTCATGTTGAACTATTTTTCTTAGATGATTATTCATCATACCTATAAGGAATGGAATGGGATTGTTGACTTGTTCACAAATAAGGGAGATAATAATGTGGGTTTTATGATTTGAATAGATCATGAGGATCTTCCTAGGGAGTTTTTATTAAAGGTTAAAATAAATCAAATAATAATGTCATTAATTCTATGCATATGGGTGAATCTTCAAATTCTTATAGGTGTCTTGGTTGGTTCTAAATTTATTTGATGACTCATTTATTTTGATGAGAATTTTATGGGTTTGAAGGAGAAATTTCTAGATGCTCCAAAATAACTCTTATATGGCCAAAACACATCATGTCACTACAATTCATTTTGGTTCATTTAGGTGAATTCTAATACTAGGGTTAGTTAGAGTAGTTATGAGAGAAATAAAATGGGTTTTATGAATATATTTTAATCTTAAATACATCCAAAAGTTAGGAAAAATAAAAGATTATGGGTAGCTCTGTAGGTTGGTGGATTTGTGGGTTTTATGGAAACTATATAAGGTTTTGATAGACATTTATTAATCTTATTCATGAAGGCATGGGAGGATAGATCCGTGACCATAAATTGAGTGAATTTAAACATTACTAAGGAACTCATTTCCCATGTGACTAGATTGGTGATTGATGAGATGAAGAGTTATTGTACATTGAGAGATTTCAAACTAGACAAAGAGGCTTTTCTAGAGGAAGGAGAGCAATTAGAGTAACTACACAACAATTTTAATAGAGAATCCTTACCTAGGAATTTTTTAGAGATTTCATTCCATTTAATGTGATACATCATTTTGGAAGTTAGGTACAATGTTGTGAGATAATCCCTATTTATAATGTTAAATTACTTTAGGCATGGTGTGCCTTTTAGTCTCCTTTTTTTATCTTAAAATCTATGGAGGTGTTAATTCTAAAATTTAAGCATGGAAATTACTCCATTCCTAGACACAAGGGATTAATCTACCTAATTTTCAAGTACTTTAAATTCATGAATCAAATCATGCCTAATATACCATAGACCCAAAAGGAAAAGCCTGAGGAGTGGCTAGTGGATATTATAAAAATAAAAAAAATGTGGATAAAGTATCTTAGGAGTCTGAGAAGGGTCTCTAGGAAAAATAAAAAACTTATTAAAAATTTTAGTGTGAATGAGGATGAATTTTGAACAAAAATCATCAATATAATATAATGAAAACACTCTGAAGTGATCCATAGTTTACAAGTCCCAACTAGGGGAAACAGGGGAAATATGGCCCTCATGATTTGCATAACAATAGGGGAGTGAAGATTTTCATTGATATTGAAAAGAAAAATGATGATACAAGGGAGTATCAAAAGGAATTAGAGTAGGGAATCAAACCCAAATAGGACCTGAGTGTAGTAGAAAAGGAGAAGGGGATTGGGGAGCCTACATATACCTACTCAGAGAAATGAGAGACTTATCTAAACTAGAAGGATCAAAATGTGGCTTTCAATAATTTTGTTACATTGCTCAAAGGTAATGAGAGATCATAAATTTTTTTGGAATAACTTGACCTCTATAAATCTATCATGTAGTGTTTTATGTGTGAGATAAACACAAGGATGAACCAAATCTTGTTAGCTAAGAAGGAAGATAATTAGATTCAAGGTCTAGATTTCAAATTGAAGATGTTAGAACAAGTTAATGAAAAAATTCATAATAAAATTAGATTTTTAGTTAATTTTATTAAAGCTATAATGTATGAAGGAATATAAAATGTTGAAAACCTATAAGCTCATCTTAGAGAATCGTTTGAGCCCAATTTTATAGGCAAAGGGAAGGGAAAAAAGGGACAGAGTAGTGAATATCAGTAGGGCATGGATCATGAAAATTTGTTTTTATAGATTGATATGAACCTCAAGAAGATGAAATCCTACTAGGAGGATGTGTCTGGTAGCATAGATTTAGATTAGTTATTTTGTGGTTATTTTTGGGATATTTTTTAGTTGTTTTTAGATAGGGTTGGTCATTTTTTCTTTCTTGGACTTGGTTATCCTATTTTTATTTTTATGTTTGTACTTCTCCTAAGGGCTGGGGACCCTAGTTCAAAAAAATCCTCCCCTTTAACCTGAATGAAAACTAAATTTGATCAACTTAATCAAATTCATCCAATTATTATAATTCAATGATAATGTCGATTAGTATAAAGCCAATAACTATACCTTTGACTATATATTATACATAATAAAATTTCATCAACACAATGATATTTACCAAATATAAATTAACAATGAAACTTCTAATATATTCATTATGCAATGTAACTAATGTCATCCATAATCATTAACAAAGGGGCTCCAACTTATTAATGACTTCAAACTAGTTCATTTAATTATTATAAACAATAATAATCTTCTAAGCATGATATGTAATAGTCAATCTCAATAAACAAAGCAAACTAAGAAATAGATTCCATCCTATCTATTAGCAATGTATTGATATATGACATTTTCAAAGACACTGATATACATCCATAGACAACATCAAGCAATGCTAAAAACATAAATGTATTTACTTATTTGTTAAAGCAACATCATAATCAAGATAGACTAAATACAACAACCATAATTGAAATCACACAATTAGATCAATTCTAGCATCAAACAGAATTGAAGATCACACCAAAAGTATATTAGTAGTCAAAGACATACTAAAACTATATAAAATAAACACTTATAAAATCACATAAATCTATTTATGGTGTGTGCATGGGTTTTTATTTCTTCAATCTATCATCTCCTAATACCTCTATCTCTCCACCTTCTCTGATGATGCCCTCCCTTCATCACACTTTCAAGGATGAATCTATATTGCATCTACCTCACAAAAATTAAGGTAGTTATCCTAAATCATATATAATCCATAATATATATTTGTAATAAATCAATAGACATGATCATCATCTAAATAATATGAAATTACAACTAACTCCATAACTAATCAATCATGTAAATTAGGAAACATTTAATTTCCCATAATCAACATATGAAATCAAGATTAACTAAATAGTATTTATTCAAATCATAAACATAAAAATAAACAAATCAATAGGTTATTAGGTCTAGTGAGGAATCGGGATGTGACATCCTTCCCCCCTAAAACTAGTCATAATCCCAAGGACACTCAAACATAAGTTCTAAATTTAAACATTATTCAATAGAAATTAAAATAATATACAACATATCAAGTAAACAAATGTGGAAAAAAACTTATAAAACTCATCATAATCCTCCCAAATGGCACTATATTCATAATATCAATCCCACTTGGACTTTCACTATGACACCTCTCTATTATGAAAATTGAGTTTTCAAGTGTCAATTATTCTAATTGGTTCTACTATGACCATCCTAAGATCTAGAACCTACAAATCATTCCAATCCAACACATATGAAGGATCGATAACATACTTTTTAAGATAAACACATGGAAGACATTATGTATAAGAGATATATTTGGTATCAGTGCAAGCCTATATGCTACAATATTGACCACTTACAAAACCTCGAAGGGTCCCACATATCTAGGTGAAAGTTTTTCTAACTTCCCAAATTTGAAAAAGATTTTAAGAGGCTTGACCCATAGAAATATCTTATCACCTATAGAAAACTATCTTTTTATTCTCTTTAGATCAACATAACATTTCTATTTATGATTCTCTTCAACCAACCTATGCTTTATTTTCTTGACTTGTTCTTATATTTCCATAAGCATCTTAGGTCTAAAGACTACCTTATCCTTTAACCTGTCCCAACTGATTGGTATTCTACACCTCCTTCCATATAATGCCTCATATGGATCCATCTTCAAATTTGACTGGTTGATTTTTTGTAATCAAAATTGACTAATTGAAATTAATCCTTCCACTTTTATTGTTGATCCATATAATACATATGAAGGAAATATTCTAAAACCTAATTAACTCTTTTTATCTATCCATCAGTTTCTAGGTGATAAACTATGCTAAAATTCAACTGTGTATCTAGAGCTAAATTCAAATTCAACCAAAAACTAGAAGTCATTCTTGGATTTCAATCTAAAATGATCTTTTCTATAAATCCATGAAATCAATACACCTCTTTTACAAATCTATTCACAAGCATAGGTGCATCATATATCAAGTTTTTTGGTATGATGTGAGATACCTTGGTTATTTTATCAACTATAACCAAGATCATATCATGATGGTTCTATGATAATGGTAACCCTTGGATAAAACACATGATAATCATATACCACTTCCATTATGGTATATCATGAGGATATAAAAATCCTACTGGATGCACATGTTTAGATTTCACATGTTGATGTTCCAAACAAAGAGACATAAAATCCATTGCATTCTTCTTGATCCATTTCCAAAAATAGAGGGGTTTAGCTTAGCCATGAACTTGGTTACACCTAGATGTCCTAAATATGAGGCATTATGTAGTTTATTTAGCACTATGATCCTCATATTTTCTCTATAAGACACATACATCCTACCATTCTACCTCAAAAAACTATCACTCTCTAACTATAATCATTTATACTTGGGATTTTGAGCATTCTTTGACAATGTTTTTTTTACCTGATCATAGAATTCATCTCCTAATGAGAATTTGATTACCTAATCATGGAAAGTACTCTTGATAATATCCATAATTATTATGTACCTTTTATTACTTATGGTATCTATAACTTTGTTCTCCTTGCCCATGATATAGTTAATATCAAAATTTTAATTAGATAAAAATTCAAACCAATGTCTTTGATGTTATTTTAGGTTTAGTTGGGATGTACTTGAGTCCCAAGTTATCAGTATTGAGATCAAATGGTTTCCCTTATAGATAATTACTCCATACTTGCAAGGCATTCACTATTTCATCAAGTTCCACATCATGAGGGGCATAATTCACCTCATAAGGCTTCAATTTTTCAGACTCATATGCTACAACTGAGCCATCCTACATAATAAATCATACAAGTCTATCCCCAAATGTATATGTGATTATTAAGAATTGACCATTAGGATTGAGAAATCTTATAATTAGTGCCAAATTAAGCCTAATTTTCATCTCCTAAAAGGCTTTCTCACACTTGTCTAACTAAATAAAACTCTAATTTTTCCATTGAATAGAGGTAATTGGATTATCTACCTTTGATAAATTTCGAATTTGTTTCCTTTAATATCCTGCTAATCCCATACAACTCCTTATGACATGCACATTATTAGGCATTGGCCATTCCATTATGGATATTATATTCATAGGATCCACTAAAATTCTATCTATAGAGATAATGTGTACTAAATATTGCACTTTATTTTAGAAAAATGCACACTTTAATAACTTTACATATAATATGTGCTTCCATAAACATTGTAAAACTAGTTCTATATGTTGAATATGTTCTTCCTCGTCCATAGAATATATGAGGATGTAATTTATAAAAACCAACACAAATCAGTCTAGATAATCCATAAAGACATTATTCATGAGATTCATAAATGCTACTAGAGCATTTGTCAACCCAAAAGGTAACACTGTGAACTCGTAATGCCCATATCAAGTTTTGAACATTATTTCTGGAATATCCTCATCTCAAATTCTCATCTCATGATACCCTTCTCTAAGATAAATCTTAGAAAATGTTGTTTCCCCTCACATCTAATCAAATACATCATTAATACAAGGAAACAAGTATCTATTATTGAATGTCACCTTGTTAAACATCTTGTAGTCAATGCATAGGTGAAGAGTACCATCCGTATTCTTGATGAACACCACTAGTTTGCCCCATGGTGACACACTTGTTTGAATAAATCCTTTTGATAACAACTCTTGAATTTTAGCCTTCAACTCAACCAATTTGGTGTTTGACATCCTTTATGGTGCCTTAGACTGTGGTTCAAATCTAGGTATGATGTCAACTATGAAATCAAACTCATGTTTGGGTGGTCATCCAGGTAATTCTTATGGAAACACATCTTGAAATCTCCTTATAAAAAGATAATCCTTGATGGATGATTCCTTATATTCTTCCATCTCATTTATTTTAATAATAAATTCTTTACATCCCTTCCTCTAATCCTTATTGAGTTGAACTATAGAGATTGCCTAAGCTTCAATTCTATTTTCCCACCCTGAAGTTGTGTGTGATTTATAAAATCATCTTAACACTCAACCTTATGTAGACACCGAAATCGTGTCGACTCCCCTGGTCATTCCTCGTCTTCTTTCTTCTTCGCCTATTGAACCCTTGCCGATCACTTGTTTCACCAACCTTGACCCTGGCAGCATGTAAAGAGGAGCACAGAGCGAAAGCTAGACTCTATCCCCATTATGCATCTGCCGACGTCGGTCTTTACCCGACCGATGTCGCCGACGTCAGTCACCTATCGGCCGACGTCGGCAATCCTGTCGACGTCGGTCACCTTCCCCTTTACCGTTATCAGTTACCATTCAGTTTCCCGAAACGGTTGACGAACTGTTTCTGGAACCGTCCCCGTCCCCCGCCTTCATCAACCTCCGCCAGCCATTCGAATCCAATCCCAGAACGCTGATCAACCGAACGCTGAGCAACCAACCTGCGAATTTCTCCACGAACCTGCGAACTCCGAGCAATCATCGACACTACGACATCAACTAATCTGCACACCACGGCTTTCATCGGGTCTTCTACCAAGTAAGTCTTTATTCTGTTTATTTCATTTTATTTCTTAGTTATTATTTATTTTCTGTCTTCCCAACTGTTCAAACTCCTCAGACTCTGTTTAAACCTCGTCCCTGTCCTTATCAAACCCTGTCTCGACTCTGTCTAAACTTCGTCCTTGTCTTTATCAAACCCTACCCTGACCATATCAGACCTTGTCCCGACTGTTCAGACCTATCCCGACTCTGTTCAAACCCCCCAGACTCTCCCTGAACCTGCCCGACTCTCTCAGAACCTGTCCCGAACCGTTTCCCAGAACCTGCCCCTACCGACGCCGGTCACTGCCCCGACCGACGACGGCACCTTGACCGACGTCGGCACCTTCCCTAACCGACGCCGGCATCACAGAGACCGACGCCGGCGACTGTGCAGAACAGTGCCGCTTATCAGGTACGCCTTTTATTTTTCTGTCATTTATTTCTATCATTATCATCTACTTTCGTTCAATATTATGCTCTTTTTTATCAGTGGGTTCATATCCTTCTAGGGAGTCTTCGTACTTCCGGGATCGGGCGTTCGCCTGACAACCCACCATATCTTTGACTAACGTCTTCTCGTGTTTTAGTTTCTTTTTCGCAGGTGTCATTCCTCCACAGCCAAAGAGGAGAATCTTCCAACGTCTGATTTCAGTGCGCACGACTTTATCAGGTACTTCTAGCCTTAACCATTTATTTCAGTTTCTTATTTCTTCTTTGAATGTAGAAAGCAATTTTGCATAGAAACATTCTGGCACGCCCAGTGGGACCCTAGGTCCTCCTCGGGTTCTTTCTTTCTTTCGTTCATTTAGGCGCATTAGGTTTCTTCCTTTTCGCCTCCTTTCGTCTCTTCTTAAACGACATCATAAGCAGAACTAAAACGAACATTTCTTTCTTTCTTGCACTTCTAGACTAGCTAAACTCATATTCTTCGACTCTTTCTCCATTCGTCTTCATACGAACAAACATTTCGACTTGGACATTAAAACACTCTGCATTCATTTCTGTTTGCCTGCATCTCTTAGACCACACATAGTAATTAAATCACATATTGAATTAATCTAGATCACTTCATGTTACACGACCAAACCACCTGCACAAAACAAACATTTTAACTTACCTGAGATAAGGCCCGACTGGGATTTCATCCCCCAGCGGATACCTTACCCGTCCCGGTGACCCTACTTGGATTTCATCACCAAGGGGGAAACCCACTCCGTTCTCTGGCGGAGTATAATCTCTAGGCGAGGTATATCTTGGCTAAGCGAAACCAGCTAACCACTGGAATCGTGAAGTGAGGGGAGCTTGCTCCTTAGCACCAGGCCACGTACCAGACCCTAACACAGACTTCTTGAGCACCATAACAAAACCCGAGACCATCCATAGACTGCTTCTTCTAGGACCCATTTTTTCAGCCAATCTTTCTCTACATACACATTCTAAGGCATAAGCCACTATAATCCTAAAATTTTATTTCTAGAGTTTCAGGATCTACTTGTGTCTTCATCTTTTTGGTTCTTATCTGCTTGTTTGAGCTTGTGAGGACGTTCTCCCTTGCCTTGAATGGTTCTGACTCGTAGCCAAGCCAAGGCTCTAGTCGATCACGCGAGGCATCATTCTCTTCCGTCTACCCCGCCTACAACTAACCCTATAATGGAGTTCAACTCAGAAACTGAAAAAACTCCTACCAGACCATCTCCGCCCCAAACGCCTATTATTCCAGAAGGGGACCAAGACTTCGCACGATTCTTGGACCTCAATACTAAAGCCCTGCAACACTATCTCGTGAATAGCCAAATGCGAGACCCCTTTGGCAATCCAATTTATGGAATGCCGACTTCTCTCCTCGCAACTGCGGTCGTATCAACGTCTGTAGTCCAACCTTTAGACACCCAGGCTGTTGCCTCAACCAATGACCAACCTTTCACCAACCATCCAAGTGTGGCCTCTCCTTCCGTTGTTGGGCCCACTTTCACCGGGGTTTCGGCCCCCAATCAATCTCAGTCTACTCAACCACTTTCTACCCCCTTTCAAAACCTGGTCGTCTCTATTCCGCCCACTCTTACTCCTATCAACACTAGGGTGGCTACCCATCCGTTAGCCCATGTTACCTCTAACCAACCTCCCATGACAACATCAAACCTACCCATATCTTCCATCCAACCATCTTTAGTCACTTCTTCCGTCCCTACGACTAGTCATCCGTACGTTACGCCCTTATTGGTACAACCGACTACGTCGTATACCTCTTCCAGCCTCTTTCAAGCGCCTCACAATCTAGGAGGTGCTCCATCCGCCAATCCGTCAGTAGATATTATCAAGATGCTGATGGATAAAATGTCCAACCTAGAGACCTCTATTATCGGCTCACGCAACACTCTCTCGTACGAACAAATCTGTAACGAGCCCATCCATCCTTCCGTCCCCATCAGACCATATCCCAACCAGTGGGAACTTCCTAAGTTTTCTCGTTTTCAGAGTAAGGAAGACCCACAACAACATTTACAGGCATTCAGACATGCCTGTTACCTTATCGCCCACGACGATGCGTTACTCTTACGCACGTTTCCCATGTCTCTCTCGGGTGCTGTACTTGACTGGTACAGCTCTCTTCCCAGCCATTCCATCCTTACATTCACTCAGTTGGCCCAGCTCTTCCTCGATCATTTCTCCATCAATATCACCAAGAAGGTCTCTATCACAGACCTCTATTCTATTCGCCAGTTCGAGGATGAATCTATTGCTGATTTCGTCACTCGGTGGAGGAGCCTTATCAATCAACTTTCATTTTCTTTACCTCAGCCTGAGCTTATTGAACTTTTCTCTCAAGCCTGTGCTAAACATATTTCTTCTACCTTGAGGGTTCAAACCTTCCGCACTTTTGACGAGGCCTTCACGATGGCTCGTAAACTTGAATTACGTGTCGTTGAGGAGAATAAAGTCAAGTTGCGGAGTAAGAATCCCAACTCCAAAACCAATGACCCTTCTTCTAAGCCCTCCTCGTCCAATCCTAAATCTAAAGCTTCAGCAAATGCTGTGGTTGTTAGATCTTCCTCTTCTTCGCCTTCAACTAATCAACCTGAACCATCCACGTCCATGAGCGCCACTCGTCAATTTCAGCAGAGATACATACAGCGACAGTTTACTCCACTTGGAGAATCATACGCGTCTGTGCTAGAAAAACTCGTCAAACAAGGGGCCATCAATCTCCCTCAGATCTGACCTCCACCACAATTTGATCCCTCACGCGCCATCCCTGCGTGGTATAGGGAGAATGACTTCTGCCACTACCACCGTGTTAAAGGTCATGACACGGGCAACTGTAAAACCCTTAAAAACATAGTTCAAGACATGTTGGAAAAGGGTGACCTCATCCTCGACAATCCTAACGCCCCTCCTAATCAGGGTATCGATATCTTCAAACAACCATTTCCTAATCATCCACCAACCCAAAACAACGTCCAGACCTTGACTGACAATACCCATGAACATAATATTCGAACAGTCAATACAGTCTCGCCCCTCATTTCCAACCAACCCCAAGAGGTGGGTTCATCCATCAGTCCATCACATGTGGACGAACCTCTTTCTCCGGCTAGTTCTCCCTCAACTTCTCTCATTTTGGAGGACGCCTCGACCTTACCAGCACCGCCAGTTTCACCATCTTCCTTCTTGCTGCCCATGGAGGACCCAACCTTTCCTACTCCTCGGCCACAAGTGGAGGGCACTATCATCCCTGTCCTTTACCCGCTTGAGGAGCTTCATTCACCAGTTTCTTCTCCACCCAGAGAAAAACCTATTTCTCCTTCATCTCCAACCAAACATGAACCTGTCACAACTTCATCCTGCTTTGAGCCCGAGACTACTACATCCATCCCACCTTCAGTCCCACAACCATTGGCATCTTCTCAAGAGCCTAAACCTCATCCCGCATCTTCTCAGCCATTTTCTCGACTAGTGGAGAGACTCGAACTTCTCCCTTCTAGGAAAGTGGAACATCAGGGATTGTGGGACCGTCTCACAGCTCTTCAACAAGCCTGGGCCCTCTCATCTCATGCTACTAATCCTCCCATGGCAGAACCTTCTAAGACTATCAACAAAAATCCGATCTCCACTTCCAAACCGTCTACATCTCCATCAACCTCATCAAAACCAAAACCCTCTTCTACCCCGCCTAAACCTATTAAATCACTTGGCGTTCGCCCCGTCTCCAACCTCACTCATCCACAAGTGAAGGTGGACTTAACCCAAACTTCAACTAATCGTAGTCTTCAATCTAAATCTCAAAAAACTGCCAAACCACAGAGGCGAACGCCTCCTCTTCCGTCACCATTGCCCTCCATTTTGGGCCCGCATCCTTCAACCTTAACCAAAGTCCTTCCCGCTTCAACCTCTAACCAAAACCGGTTGCCTCCTTTGCTTCCTTTACCTACCGCTAGCCTACCCTCTCCCAAAAGGGCGATACCTCTCACGAAGAGTGTACCGTCTCCGCCTGTCATCGCACCATCAACCCAGAAGGTGGTATGAAAACCTCCTCCCATTTCGCCCAAGCAAAAGTCACCGACATCGCATACATCGATGAACATGGACCCTTTAGTGGGCTCATACTCTTTGATCTTGCAACGACTTTTGCAAACTTCTAGCATAACTCTTCCACCCATCAAGCCCTTTCAACCTCTCGGGTCTAAACCTTCCTGGTTCGACGACACGAAGATTTGTTTATATCATCATACACCAGGACATGACACTGAGACTTATTGTGCCCTCAAGGCTATCATTCGCCGTTATCTGGAGAAAGACACTCTTCTCTTTGAGGACACTTTCGACCGCACCCTGACTCCTTCTCACAACCCTTCAACCTCTTCAAACCCATCCACATCTCATCAACCAGTTACAACCCCTACATCATCTTCAACTCCCATCTTTGAAATCAATGCCATTCACATCACCACTAGGTCACAAAAGGATAAGGCGAAAGAAAAAGCCGCCATTCCTTGGACCTACCCTTTTGTCAATCCACCTCAACCGCCTAAGCCTAAGATTTCTATCCTTGGCGTGCCTCAACCTTCCTCTCCTTCTTCTTCTTCTGGACCAATCCACGACTCCATGTTGAAACAGCTTCACCAGACGCCTGTGAAGATGTCCCTCTACGATCTCGTCCAAACCTCACCTCAACATCGTCAAGCCCTCATCCAAGCCCTGCAGGCAGCGGAGGTCCAACCTGAGGATCCTCAGCCACTTGCTGCCCTTGTCCACTCCTTAGCCCCTGTTGCCTCCATAACATTCAGTGACTCTGAGATTCCTACATCCAACACGGAAGATCAGGACGCCGCCCTCTTCATCACTGCCTACATTGATCGGACACGCATTAAACGCATTATGATCGACGGGGGCGCTAGCATCAACATCATCTCCACTCATGCCTTTGATTAGTTGGCTCTTCCCAAGAATTGCGTCTCCAAAACTGACGCAATCTTGCGCTCTTTCAACGACACTACTGCCACGACCATTGGCACAATTATCCTTCATATCCGCGTTGGTCCACGCACAGTCCCGGAGCTCTTCTACATCATCGAAGGAGAGTTCCAATACAACATCTTGCTGGGCCGACCCTGGATCCGTGCCATGGCCTGTGTCCCCTCCACCCTGCACCGTTGTGTGAAGTTTGAGCATGACGGACAAGTCCACACCATTCCCGCTGACCCTTCACCTTTCAAAACCTGCAATACCACCTACCGTCCAAACGATGTCCTCATTCCTATCAAGCCATCAACCTCGGCACCTCCTCCATCCGCAGAAGCTTCAACCAGTTCACAACAGGCGGTCGCCCTTACACCTCCCCTTCAAGCGACAACCACAGATCCCATGGAAGACGTCTTTCAAAGACTTTCATTGGGAGAGTATCGCTTGTTGGCTTTAGACATGTTCCAAACTCCGCAAGAGTATGGACGCCTTCATCACAGCCCCAGCTACGACCATCGAATTGGGATGATCATACCTTATGGTCCCCCTCACCTCCGCACCAACCTCGTCTATGGAGGGCTTAATCAAGCTCCTACTGACGGTAATCCTCTTTCTTCACCTCAACCTTTCACATCAGATTTCTCATTTCTTGGCAACCCCGCCTTTGCACATACTTACCTTTACAGATGTGCATGGAAGGGTTTTGGTTTCGGACGCTATGAGCAGGGCTCCCATCAGCCTATCCAACCGCTCAATGATGACGACGCCAAGAAACGGTATGGTCTGGGATATCACGACCCCACTCAAGACCCTGTAGACCTTTATCCTGAACCAATCCTTGACCAATCTCCTCCACACTCGCCTATTTCGCCACCTTCACCTACGGAGTCAGTGGTTTCCATTCCTCCTAGTTTTTTTTTTTTTTCCATAAACACCATTCGCCTGGACCCCTTGACTTATCAGCTCAATGGGGTATCCAAGTCTCTCCCTCTCATTCTTCCCACCATGATCGAAGATGAGTCGGCAACCATCCACACTGTTCACTGCGTTGACGATGACGCCATTCTTTCCTACATGGGTGCTGATGATTCTTTCATCCAGCGCTCCCTCCCTTCTGAGACCCAGGTTATGTTAAATGAATCAACCATTGACATCAACCTTCCTTCTTCTGATGTTCCTCATGTCTTAAAGATTGGCCAATCTTTAGACGCTCAGGAGCAGCTTGACTATACCCAGTTCCTCTCTGACCATAGCAAGGCCTTTGCCTGGACTTACAGTGATATGCCTGGCATCGACCCCACCATCGTTACCCATAACATTGTCACCAAACCAGAGGCTAAGCCTGTCAGGCAAAAGCTTCGAAAGATGCATCCTCACGTTGCCCTCCTTGTCAAGGAGGAGCTTCAGCGTCTCCTTTCTGTCTCCTTCATCCAGCCTATCGATTATCCACAGTGGGTCTCTAACATCGTCCCAGTCACCAAGGCAACTGGGGGGATTCGGATCTGCACAGACTATCGTGACCTTAATCTAGCCTGTCCTAAAGACGACTTTCCTCTTCCTAACATCGACCAGCTTGTTGATCTTACGGTCGGCCATGAGATGTTATCTCTTATGGACAAGTTTTCAGGATACAATCAAATCCTGATCGCTCCAGAAGATCAGCACAAGACTACTTTTATCACCCCATGGGGGACTTTCTGCTATCGAGTCATGCCTTTTGGCTTGAAGAACGCAGGCGCCACTTATCAGCGTGCCATGACCTACATTTTCCACGATCTCCTCCACAAAATCATGGAGGACTATGTGGATGACCTTCTCGGCAAATCCAAATTTCGCCGCGACCATCTGACCATTCTCAACATCATCTTTTCTCGTCTTCTTCAGTACAATGTCCGTCTTAACCCCAAGAAATGTATTTTTGGGGTCCTCTCTGGCAAGCTTCTCGGCTTCATCGTTTCCTTCCGTGGCATCGAGATAGATCCCGCCAAGATTCGCGCTATCCTCGAAATGCCTCCCCCGACCAATCTCAAGCAGCTTCGCAGTTTGCAAGGCAAGCTCCAGTCCATTCGCCGTTTCATCTCGCAGCTTTCTGACCGCTGCCAACCCTTTCATCATCTCCTTAAGAAGGACGTCATTTTTACATGGGATAAGGACTGTCAAGAGGCTTTTGAAGCCTTAAAACGCTATCTGGTCTCTCCACCAGTTCTCATTCTACCTAAAGACGACCAACCCTTCTACCTTTATATCTCAGCCACTCACCATTCGTTAGGTGCCATGATCGCGCACCGAGACGAGCATCACCGTGAGCAAGCCGTTTATTATATCAGCCGCACACTAGTCGACTATGAAACTCGGTATACCCATATCGAGAAACTCTGTTTGGCGTTAGTCTTTGCTGCTACTAAGCTTCGCCACTATCTTCTCAGTCACAAAACCTTTGTCATCACCCACACCGACCCTCTCAAATATATGCACTCCAAGCCATATCAGAATCAACGTATGGCTCGATGGCTCATGCTGCTTGCTGAGTTTGATCTCGAATTCATCCAGCAGAAATCTATCAAGGGGCAAACCATCGCTGATCAACTAGCTGATGCCCCTCTCCCTGACACTCAACCTTCGCAGTGTGAATTCCCTGACGAGTCTATCGCTGCGCTTTCCTCCGACGACACCACCTATCAGATGACTATGTTCTTTGACGGGTCCAAATGTCAACTAGGTGGAGGTGCCGGGGTCATTCTCATCCCACTCGAAGGGGAGCCCATGCCTCTGTCTTTTAAACTCGACTTTGATTGTACCAATAATATGGCCGAATACGAGGCCTTAATTTTGGGACTTCAGACCGCCCTCTCTCTCAGCATCAAGTCCATCAACATCTTCGGTGACTCGCAGCTCGTCGTCAATCAGGTTAACGGTTCATACCTCTGTAAAAATGAAATTTTGCAAAGGTATAAAAATCGTGCTGACATTCTCCTTGCATCTTTCGACAATTTCCTCTTGCAGACTGTTCCTCGATCCACGAACAAGTTTGCTGACACTATGACTTCTCTTGCTTCCCATATCCCATCTTCCTCATCTGCATCCAGACTTTTTGTCACGGTGCATCGTGTGCCGTTACCTTCATATATCTCTCCTCACATTCATCATGTCAACACTATAGACCCAAGCCCACAAGATGCTTGGTATAAGCAACTTGTGGACTTCTTATCTCTCTCTATCATTCCTCCCAACCTCTCTAGTAATGCACGACGAGCTTTTATCAAGCGTACTGCTCGCTATACCATGCTAGGGGGTCTTCTCTATAAGCGAGGCTTCGACGGCCTCCTTCTTCGCTGTCTCACCTCCACTGAAGCATCTCAAGCCATTCAACAAGTCCACGACGGAATTTGTGGCGGACATTTCAGTGGAAATTCGGTTGCCAAGCGCATCCTTCGTCTGGGCTATTATTGGCCTACCCTTCATCAAGACTGTAGCGATTATGTTCGGCGTTGCATCAAGTGTCAGCAGCACTCTAACTTGCTTCATCTCCCCAGTCACGCCTTACAAGTTGCTCAGGATTTCTGGCCTTTTTCTCAATGGGGTTTAGATCTCATCGGTGAGATTAATCCTCATTCGTCTCTTCGTCATCAATCCATCATCACAGCCACTGAATATTTCACCAAGTGGGTGGAAGCCATTCCTCTCGTCTCCACAAAAGCCGACAAGATCGTCGACTTCATCAACACTCACATCATCTGTCGTTTCGGTGTCCCTCATAAAATCATCACCGATAATGGCAAGTCCTTTAAAAACAAAACTGTCCAAAAGCTATGCGACTCCTTCGGCATCAAACTTAGTTTCTCTTCGCCTTACTACCCACAAGCAAATGGGCAGGCCGAGGCTTCCAACAAAATTCTCACCAAAATTCTCATGAAAGTGGTTAGTGACACAGGCAAGGATTGGCACATTCACATTCCCTTCGCTTTGTGGGCTTACCGCACTAGCATCCGAACCTCTACGGGTGCTACCCCTTTTTCTCTTGTGTACAGAACAGAGGCTGTCTTACCTCTCGAAGTACAGATCCCGTCTCTCCGCATTTCTCTACATGACATTCTCTCCAACGATGACTTTCGTCAAGATCGCTTAGCTCAACTTGAGTTACTTGACGAACACCGTCTTGCTGCCCTTAATCATCTCCATGTCTATCAACGTCGCATCAAACACACCTATGACAAAAATCTGCGAGAACGAGATTTCAACATCGGAGACTTCGTCCTCAAAGAGAATCAACACGTGACCAATATGGAGCGAAGTAAACGAGGCAAGTTTGCTCCTAATTGGCTCGGACCTTTTATTATCACGCACAAGTATGGATCAGGGACTTACCGTCTGTCTTCTCTTGATGGACGCCCAGAACCTGAGCCTCTTAATGCGTTGCATCTGCGACCGTTCTACTGCTAGTCGAGTATTCGTCCACTTGACACTTAACTTGAGCTCGTCCCTTGAGCAATCCCCGTCCTCTTAGTCCTACTTCCTTTCAACCCTATTCCTCTTAACAATTCCTATAACCCTTTTATGCGGTATGGATGCTTTGTCCTCATAAAAGGGAGCCCTTGACCTTCTATAATCTTGTCCATGACTCACATTTCTGTCAAAACAAATCAAGATGTCAAAACATATCCATGGTCACTATATCTATATCTAAAAAAAAAAAAAAAAAAAAAAAAAAAAAAAAAAAAGAGACTGCTCCCTCGAAGGACAGTTGTACTATCATTGCTGTAATAAATAGACTGCTCCCTCGAAGGACAGCTATTCAAAAGCCTTTTTATTAAACAAAAATCTAGACCACTCTCTCGAAGGATGGCTATGACTACTCTGGCAATAAACAACATTATTTTAGAAGCTTCCCGCATCGATTAGCTTCACAACCTGACCACTACAACAAATGACATCTCTCTGTAGGCTTCCCGCATTGATCAGTCTGCGCAAAAAAAAAAAAAAAAAAAAAAAAAAAAAAAAACGAGTCACAGACTTGACTTGTAGTTGTCTCAGGGTCTCCTATAAAAAGGGGCAAAGTTATCTCTGCTCTTAAAACGGGTTACCCTCCTTCCTCCTCCTTTCACCCGCTCAAGGGACTTCGAGCTCACTTTAATGTCTAAGTGATTCGATTACCGCTCTAACATAACCACGGTCAACGACGTCACGCATGAATGGGGCTCTTGGTTCTCATAACCCCCTATCTATGCTTCCTTTTTGGTCCTTGTCAATGAAAGAGCAATATGCTTTTCACTTCTTCTACACTTTGGTCACATTCACCTTCATCACTTGTCAATCGACTCAGCTCAACTCTCTTTTCAGACCATCAACCTGACCTAGCCTATTCACCCTAGTTTCTATGGACACCAATACACATGGAAACTATCGACTCGACCCAATTTATGTTAAGCATAAACCAATACTTGCTGAAGCATAAATAGACCTCAATTCATTTTTAGCATACATCCATCACGAATATGGAATATTGCTAGGGATGAAAAACCCGTCAACCAATGTTGCAGAATACACCATTTGGAAAAGGCTGCAACATCTTTTTTTTCCTCATCATTTCATCCAATCATCGACCAATCTATCAACCATTTTAACCACCTGTCTACCACTCGGACCCTTTGTCTGAACTACATTGGTCTGAGGCCCTATCACCAGGGCTATGTAGGCAGCACTCAGTTGACATGGGGTCTTCTGAGGTTAGCTCGACCATTCTTGTTTGTTCGTCTCTCTGATGGACAACCCTTCTTTCCTTCTTTTAACCATAATCTTGTCCTTGACCACCACCCATTTTATCCCTTTGACCCTCCCTCCCTTCTAGGGAGAACTACATCGGCCTGAGGCCCTATCACCAGGGCTATGTAGGCAGCACTCAGTTGACATGGGGTCTTCTGGGGTTAGCTCGGCCGCATCCTTTCGTCCATTCATCCATCCATCGACCACCAACCATTGGAGATCATACCTATCTCCTCCGCCCTCGACCACTTCCAAGACGTTGTTGCCTTGGTTGTTTTTGCATGTATGCTACCTCATGACTGGTTAGCAGAATTGTGCGCAGACCTTTTTGGACCCTCACAAGTATAGGATCGCACACCGGTTGATCCGCACTACTTGTGACTTTTTCACGTTTCTAGGAGCACTTCCTGAGCCCGGGATACCTGGAACGCGACGACCCATTTGGAGCTTCAGCTTGGATTGAGTGACCCGATCAGCAGATGACTAAATGCTGGGGCTCGGTTACTTCAATTTTGGCACTCCTCGATCCTTGACCTGCGACACTTTGACCTGACCATCTCGTGCAGTGGTATGCGCGCAATCACGACCTTTGCAGCGTTCACCCTCACCCCTTTTTCATCTGCTCTTTATCAAATCAGCACCCGATTCCCGGTTCCCTTCCCTCGATTCCTGCTTTGAGGGGGAATACCTCATCCTTACTCGGGGCATTTTGCTTCCTATTTTGTCTTGCAGTTCATTCGAACAACCAACAAGACGAAATCAACCTTATCCCTCACCTGGGGCACTCACTCCTATTTTTGTCTTGCAGTTCGTCCAGAACAACCAACAAGACAAAAAGGGGCAAATGTAGACACCAAAATCGTGTCGACTCCCCTGGTCATTCCTCGTCTTCTTTCTTCTTCGCCTATTGAACCCTTGCCGATCACTTGTTTCACCAACCTTGACCCTGGCAGCATGTAAAGAGGAGCACAGAGCGAAAGCTAGACTCTATCCCCATTATGCATCTGCCGACGTCGGTCTTTACCCGACCGATGTCGCCGACGTCGATCACCTATCGGCCGACGTCGGCAATCCTGCCGACGTCGGTCACCTTCCCCTTTACCGTTATCAGTTACCATTCGGTTTCCTGAAACGGTTGACGAACCGTTTCTGGAACCGTCCCCATCCCCTGCCTTCATCAACCTCCGCCAGCCATTCGAATCCAATCCCAGAACGCTGATCAACCGAACGCTGAGCAACCAACCTGCAAATTTCTCCACGAACCTGCGAACTCCGAGCAATCATCGACACTACGACATCAACTAATCTGCACACCATGGCTTTCATCGGGTCTTCTACCAAGTAAGTCTTTATTCTGTTTATTTCATTTTATTTCTTAGTTATTATTTATTTTCTGTCTTCCCAACTGTTCAAACTCCTCAGACTCTGTTTAAACCTCGTCCCTGTCCTTATCAAACCCTGTCTCGACTCTATCTAAACTTCATCCTTGTCTTTATCAAACCCTACCCTGACCATATCAGACCTTGTCCCGACTGTTCAGACCTATCCCGACTCTGTTCAAACCCCCCAGACTCTCCCTGAACCTGCCTGACTCTCTCAAAACCTGTCCCAAACCGTTTCCCAGAACCTGCCCCTACCGACGCCGGTCACTGCCCCGACCGACGACGGCACCTTGACCGACGTCGGCACCTTCCCTAACCGACGTCGGCATCACAGAGACCGACGCCGGTGACTGTGCAGAACAGTGCCGCTTATCAGGTATGCCTTTTATTTTTCTGTCATTTATTTCTATCATTATCATCTACTTTCGTTCAATATTATGCTCTTTTTTATCAGTGGGTTGATATCCTTCTAGGGAGTCTTCGTACTTCCGGGATTGGGCATTCGCCTGACAACCCACCATATCTTTGACTAACGTCTTCTCGTGTTTTAGTTTCTTTTTCGCAGGTGTCATTCCTCCACAGCCAAAGAGGAGAATCTTCCAACGTCTGATTTCGGTGCGCACGACTTTATCAGGTACTTCTAGCCTTAACCATTTATTTCAGTTTCTTATTTCTTCTTTGAATGTAGAAAGCAATTTTGCATAGAAACACCTTATTTAGATAAAAATAAACCTTGTGTTTATGATCTAAAATCTAATTAAATCCTATGATCACATCATATGACCCTAATAATACAACATACAAATCCACTACTGTAGTGAATTTAGGCAACCTAATCTAAAATTCCACTAGACAATTTTCAAATTTGACCTTTGACTCTTTCCCATACTATTCTAACCATGAATTTTCCATAATTATGGGTTTTATAGATAAATTTATAAGCATTATAAGAGCAATAAAACATTATGTATTCCCCATTTCAATAAAAATAAAAATTGGATGATCAAGCAAAATACATGATAATTTAATGGGTGAAGCTTGAAACTCAAACTGATGATTGTCAATAGCTACATAAATCTGCTACTAAAATTTTCCTTATTGAGAAGTATAACCCTTTTTATTTTACTTTTATTGAGTACACTCTCAAGCATAATGGTCACCTCTATAAATTAAGAAACTTCTAGGTGGCTATTTCCTATCATATCATTGGTTTTTATTTAAACCTCCCTTGAAATCATTCCCAAGTTTCTTGTTCCCTGAGCTATGATTAAACTTAAAATTCTATTTATTAAACTAACTTTTGGAGTCTCCACTCCTCTCCTTTTATTTATTCTTTTTAAAAGTTGGTTTAGAACTCCCAAACTTCTTGAACTTATCTCTTATTTGGGCAAGAGATTTCAACTATTGTTCCTATTTTACTACCTTATCAAATACCTAATCCATGGTAAATTGCCCATACACATCCACCTCATAAATAATTTGGGGTTTTAATCCTATAATTAACTTCATAATTCTTAACTTCTCATCCACCTAATATCGAGGTACATACTTTAAGAGATTGGTGAATTGATCCTAGTATTCATTCACAAAAAGTTATCCTTGCTTAAAATTCTAAAAATATGTCATATTATAATCAAAATACAATTATGGAAGCCATCATGACCTAAAAAATTCCACAAACTATTCCCAAATAGTAGTGGTAGATTTAAGGTTCATCTCAAGCTTCTTGTTTTCCCACTCAATTGTTACTTCACCAACAAGTTGATAAGCACCTGAGATTGCTTTCATAACTTTAGATTAATTCCAAGTATTGAAATACTTTTTTATCTCTATCAACCATACTTCAAATCCATTTCCTAAAATTATTCCATTGAACTTGGGTGGATTTACCTTTTTTATATCCTATGTCAATTCTATATCTACTCAATCTCTCACATCTTATGGCACTTTCTCATGCCTTTGCTCTTGAGTATTTTCGTACTCAATAGAATATTCTTCAAGTTTTTCTTGAACATTATCCTCTACATGCCCATGTATTTCATACTCTAGGGCCATCATTTAGTCCCTATTTTATTGCATAGTTGTGAGAATATAAGCTAAATTCACATCTTTCTTAGTGATGAACTGATTTGGATCAATGGTAGGCTTGGTATTTGAGGTACCCTCACCTCCTAGTCTAGCATGCACCATTATTTGTCTTGCTTAATAGGAGAATATGTTTTTGTTAGTTGACACATTAAGTCTTAAAGTCTGAGCCTTAGCTCTGATACCACAATGTAACAACCCCACTAGGTTTTATTAGAATGGGGTAATTTTTTTAAATTAATTAATTACACAAATTCACCTAATAGATTTCATCATGATTAAACCAATAAGAGTAATCTTTAACTAAATACATTATTTTTATTTAGATTTATAAAGGTATATACCTAATCCATTTAGATAATGATCACTATAAAGACAATATCAAGATTAGGTACAATATTGAATATATAAATAAATACTACAATAATTCATGAATGTAGTATTACAAATTTAGCCACAACTGATAAAACATTACAAACCATTGTTGTAATTATTCATATAAATTGAAAGTACATTTTTAGCATTAATAAATGTCTCAATAATAATAATATAATGATATAAAGCTAAGAAGCATGAGTCTTAATGAACTCATAGTATCCATAAGTAATTTCAATGGTAGTCTCTAGTGTATTACTACTTTGGGGAGGGAGATCATCATTTGAGTGTTTTTCCACACCAACCACAAATCATCAATCCCCCATACTATCTCCCAAAAAGGGAATGGTCCTCCCTTCATGGATGGGTAGGTAATGATGACATATGAATCTATATTGATAAACTAAAACTCATGTGTTGTAAGATAATTAATACATGATGTATACCATAAACAAATTCATTCTAACATGATATCATAAAAACATATAAACTATATCAAACATATGAAATGACAATGATTAACTATAAACATTAATTTGGGCAAAGTTTTCATATAGTCATTGATCTCTAGGATCAAGTAATTTCATATACACCACTCAATCAGATTATTTATTATAGATTAATAAATAGAGTACATAAATAGTATTCAATAAAATCATACCATTTGGGTAAGGATATTATATAGACATCTAGATACTAAATAATAACATGTAACTCCAAATGTTATATCATCCATCTAATAACATTAATTTACTGCTTTATACTCATATACTAAAAGTACATTAATAAACTCATTTTAATACAAAGACATAAAAATGACTTGTATTGAATACAAAATACCTCATATTTAAATGTTTCATCAAAATAGTCAAACAAATCTATAAATTAGCCATGATAACTCAAAGGACAAATATACCCATATATATTTCTTATATCATGCAATATTTCAATGTAATATCTAAGTGTGTGTGTGTGTGTGTGTGTGTGTGTGTGTGTGTGTGTGTGTGTGTGTGTGTGTGTGTGTGTGTGTGTGTGTGTGTGTGTGTGCGTGCGCATTACATCTACAAATTTTATGTATTACATATATATGTATATACCTATAACATAGTCATTTATATAATGAAATAATTCAATAGCCCATCAAAATAGGAATAAAATATGTTAAAATCCAATCAGACAAATCACTATCCATTAATAAAGTATTGCATATAGCCAGATAATCCATTTCTCATTTCCATTTACTTTTCACAATATAAATCGACTCAAACTAAAGTGTTTTACTATATACTATATTGTTAGACATAATAATTATGTTTTGTATAACAAATGTATACTATCACTATAGACACTCAAAAATTGCACATGATAGCTTTCAATGTCAAACTACCTTTAAACCCTCATCTGACCTCACATATAGTACACCACCTAGTCAATTAGACTCATTTACTAACTTGACCCCATCAAAACCTTAAATGAACACATTTAGATAAACCCTTTAAATCACCCCATTTTACTTACTTTAACTCATTTTCTTCTAACCCCTCGACTATCGATGATTAGTCTAACCATCGATGGTTGGCCTGACTATCGATGGTCAGGTCTCTAAGAATACTTTAAAGTTTTAAAGAATTGATAGCTTTGTTTAAGATAAGTATCTCCCTAAATAGAAACTTTCTTTGAAAATTTTCTTTAAAACATTATGAATTGGAAACTTTATCCCATATCACATTATCAACTTCATCCTATAAAAGGAGAAAAGGAGGTAGTGAAATAGATCCAAAATCTGAAATCTTGAATTTTTCATCCAAGCTCTCTTATACACAGGTATCTAGCATCCTTTCAGTAATCAAGAAATATCATTAGAGACCTAAAGCTCTTTCAGGATCACTTTCAAAAGCCAAAGTATTGTCACTTTAGCCAAATAACTTTAGCATTCCACCATCAAGTTTTAGGTATCTTTTACTTGTTTTCATTGATTTATCTTATTTTTTATCTTTTGGCCCTATCAAACCCATAAATATCTTATTTTCCACCCTTCAATCCCATAACAAATCTCTATTTTCCCAAATAACTAATTTTTACTTTCTTTTTTGATCCTTTCTAAATTTGCACAAGTAACTGCCAACGATTAGTACAACCACCGATGGTCACTTCAATTGTCAATAGTTACCCAACCACTAACAATTATCCTAAACTATTGATGGTTCACTTGATCACTAACTATCACTATGGAATAAAAACATAGCAAGATATTTCCATCTTTGTAACCCCATCCAAACATAACTTTCTCTATTTCTACCTGATTACAGTACCTTTTTGATTTTTTGAACCAAACTCCGACCATTCTAGCATAAGTATTGACCCACTTTTGCTATTTTAGTTGTTTTATTTAAACAAAAGTAGTTATTTTATCTTATTTACATGTATTTACTTTCATATTATTTAATGTAAGTATCCTTTCTTTTCATTTATATCAAGTTAATTGTTATAATAGTGAATTGACAACCTCCACTCATCTATTTGCTAACAACCCCATTTTATAGTGTCTTTCTTATCTATAGGTTATTCCTTCCAAGCCAAAGAGGAGTTCCCATCATCATCTAGATTAATATGCACACTTTATCAGGTATTCTTTGACACACCCTATTACTAGTCTCATTATTGGCTTTTAAAATTTAGAAATGAAGAGAAATTAACTGAAACATTTTGGCATGCCCGGTGGGACCTAGTTATCTTTTTCCTCATTTATTTTTTTACTTATCTAATGAAATATAAAATTCTTTTTTGGGCTTAAAATAAACCTCTTATATACATTAGTTATTTGGCTAAAGTATGCTTCTTAGATCTAGCTCACACTAGGAATTCCACTCATCTATTTGCTAACAACCCCATTTTATAGTGTCTTTCTTATCTATAGGTTATTCCTTCCAAGCCAAAGAGGAGTTCCCATCATCATCTAGATTAATATGCACACTTTATCAGGTATTCTTTGACACACCCTATTACTAGTCTCATTATTGGCTTTTAAAATTTAGAAATGAAGAGAAATTAACTGAAACATTTTGGCATGCCCGGTGGGACCTAGTTAACTTTTTCCTCATTTATTTTTTTACTTATATAATGAAATCTAAAATTCTTTTTTGGGCTTAAAATAAACCTCTTATATACATTAATTACCTGCTTGTCTTAGTTCATCTAGAAAATTAATAGTCAAAGTAATTGATCATAGATTTCACACTTGTCATCACACACCTAAGCCAAAACAAAAAATAATTAACACATAAAAACATACTTCAGACAAGGCCCAACTAAGATTTAATCACCTAGTAGTAGCCTTACCCCTTCCTGGCTATCCTACTTGGATTTCACCACCAAGGAGAGAACCAACTCAGCTCTTTGGTTGAGTATAAACTTTAAACTTAGTATATTTTGGCTAAGAACCTAACACTCTTACTTTTTTAGGACCATGAAGTGAGTGGTTAGGCCCCAATACCAAGTCATGTACTAAATTTCAACATAGATTTCTCTCTTGAGTGCTTAAACTCAACCTAAAAACAACCTTAGATTACCTCTTTAGTACCCAATCTACAATCCAAATTCCCTCTTCACACTTTCTAAGGCATAATACAAAAGAAATCTAAAAGGAATCTTAGGTTTTAATGCACTTTTAGAGTATGAATTATTTGCCTTGAATTTATTTTCTTTTGATTTCTCTTCATTTGAGATGTGAGTTTCATCATATTAGTTCCCATTTTCTCACATGGTCTTTACTAAATAGTACCTAAGAAACCAAACCAATCAACCACCACCTTATTTTTCTTCCTCCATAGAATATAATTCTAGTGATGAAGGTTCACCTCATTTTTCTCCCCCTCCTACTAGCATTTCAATTGTTTCTGAGGATGATGTAAACTTCACTACCTTCCTTGATAATAATCTAGTGGCTCTTCAACATTATATTAACAACTTAAATCACCATACCTCTCTTTCCTTGATTCCTCTTATGGACCCTCCTTATGGTATGCCTTCCCATATTATGGTAGGTACTACCTCAATCTAACCCTTGCTAACTATAGAGTAAAAATTACTCTACGTTTCATTCTAATTTTCAACAGTGCATGATCCAGATCACTGTCCCTGCATACTCTGGTTCAAGATAGTGAAGTTTTGAAACAGAGCGTGGGCTCTAATTTCCTTTTGATTCATTTTTCTCTAAGTGTTAAATTCAAGCAGAAGCTGCCAAGTGTCATTTTCTAAGGCACTTTTCATAATTTCAATAAGGCCATAGAACGTGCCACGTGTCCCTTAGCAACTCAGCAGAATATGACAAGTGTCAGCACCCACATTTCATCTCTTTTCAATGAAAGGTTTCAACAAGCTAAGTATCAAGATCAGGTAGAAAGCACCAAGTGGCAATCGTGGAAGGTCTTAATTTTAATTTTCTAAAAGCAATGGAAGATGCCATGTATCCCAGCAAAAGAGAGTGGAAGCCACCACATGTCGAGATCTGAATAATGTTCATTTTGCTTCACTGATATAACAAAGATTGTGGTGGGTCTTAAGTTTTGTTTTTGAAACAAGTGAAAGCCTCCAAGTGTGGATGTCCATGTAAATATGAAATGAGACCTGATTATTTCAATGATATAAATAGATTAAAGCAGAGACCGCCACATGTCATCTTCCACAGGTTTCTAAAAAGGTAGATAAATGAAGTGGAGACCACCACGTAACCCCAGATAAGTAAAGTAGAGATTGCCATGTATCCTTTGATGAAGTAGCAGAGATTGCGACCTATCCTTGTGCCCCTTTTTAAAGTTACTTGAGTAAGAAATGTTGTGGCTGTTATTTATATTAAGTTGTTAAAATTTTTGAGGTAGCGAATTGCGATAGGTGTCAAAGGCATAATGCTCATAAGCAAAGACATAAAAGGAGTATAAGTTATGCAAAAAGTGTCACGTGTCTTTGATAGGTGCTATAGAACACACCAAGTGTCATCCTCTGGTGTCTCCTAAAGTAATAAGAAGGTTTTCAAGGAATTAGCTACATGTTATCTAGCATTTAAGAGAAGGGAGCGTCCTACAATCTATTTTAGCCAATGAACTACTGGAAGACAAAGCATTTCAGAATCTATAAAATATCTTTTGTTAGACACTTACAGTTTGGTTAGATTTTAGTTGGGATATTAGATTGGGAATAAGAAGATAATCTAGAGTAAATCCAAGGCTATAAATAAGGGTGCAAAGATCACCATAAAGGGAGGAGATACTAGAGATAATTTTTTGAGATAATTATTGTTAAGAGTTTAGACTTTCTAGAGCTGTGACTAGGAATATCATTTGCCTTTGTTCTATCTTTTTAAGTTAAAAGGTTTACGTAACTATGTGTGTTTTTGTGCCTTTTATGTGACTGGAGAATTAATGAGAAGATTGAATCATGTGCCTTTGTTGATAATTTCTATGTCATTGCAAAAGTAGTCTAGGCTATATTGTCAAGAGTTTGGACTTTCTAGAGCTGTGATTAGGAATGTCAGTTTCCTTTGTTCCATTTTATTGAGTTGAAAAGTTTATATAACTATGTGTGTTTTTGTGCCTCTTATGTGACTGGAAAATTCAAATAAGAAGATTGAACCTTATGCCTTTGTTGACATTTTCTATATAACTGCAAAAGCAGTCTATGCTGTGAGCCTCTATTAATATTGTTTCCATCTTTTACATTGATCATGCACTTGTTTGCTCTTAAATCTAAATGAATCTTACATACAGTCTCATTTTTCTAAGGATTAAGGTTGAATTATATTCAGATGCATCACCATATTTAGATTTTCTTTCTTGCATTTGTGTTTCTATTAAAATTCCTATCCCTTTTCATAGTATACACTTAATATAAAGAAGAGACCAGCTTCTTAAAAATCTGGAGGTTGTTTCAAGTCGTAAGTCCCACCTCTTCAAACTTCCCATTGTTGGTGTTAGAACAGGCATAATTTTAAATAATCAACAGTTTTTGGCATGCCTAATGGGACCAATCTTGAAGTTTCTTTCAAGATCGTATGAACCAGAGAGCTACGAGGAGTCATAGCTATGGACCAGTAATCAGATCACAATCTGCTATAAATCCAGGTATTCTTTTACCACCTTTGGTAACTAGTCCAAGAAGAAGAGTCGACCAATTTATACCAATACCAAGAGCAAATATGGGATCCCCTATACCCCTAAGAAATTATGCAAGTTGGAACACTAGTAGTCCATTGATTCTCCCAATACCACCAGCCACTTGGGACCCTATCCTAGTGAATTCTCTAAAAGCTCTACCCAAATTTAGTGGGCAAGACTTTAAAAAACCTAAAGAACAACTACTTGATGTATCAAATGTCTGTGTTATACATGTTGTCACATAGAAAAATGTGGCCCTAAGACTATTAGTAGCTTCTTTTAAAGGGAAAGCTCTAGAATGTTACCGGTCCCTGACCCTAAATACCATTTCTACATGGGATCAACTCGAAGATCTATTCTTTGAAAGATTCAAAAAAAAGGTGATAAGTCTTCTTTGTTACAACAATTAATTACCATCCAAAGGGCACCACAAGAAGTGATGACTGACTTCAATTTCAGATTTCAAAAGACTTAGGAAAGAATCCCTACTACAACTAGACCATTATCAGGTATGGCTATAGTATTTTATCTTAAGGCTTTGAATTTAGATATATCTATTATGATTTAGTCACTTGGAGGACACACTTTAACAGAGGCTTATGACTATGTGGCCAGAGCTGAGAATAATTTAATAGATGCTGGAAAGTTACCGCCAAGGCCTCCCATGGCCATGTTCCCAGAAATTTCATTTCCATTACCTTAAGAAGCCCCTAAATCTATAGCCCCACTTGTGTCTATGTACACCTATCCTCAATCACCTGCTAAAGAAATTGTCCCCACTCAGTCATCTGAGCTGGATGATATCAAGAATATCTTGAGGACATTTTCTAATGAGCTAATTAATATAAAAAGATAGAAGAATACTTTCCCTAGGCCTCCATATCAAGGCTATCAAGGAAATAGGTTTTCATCTCAGCCAAACCAATACCAGGGTCCTCTGAGGCAAAATATCCCTCAGCCAGCAAACCAATTAGTTGCAGTCCCCACACCCTCACACACTATTCCTCCCAATTCAAATAGGGAGATTGTTCCAGGGCAAAATAATTATGTGGATAAAACTAATGCTTGGTGTTTCCCTTGAAATAATGCTCATACACCTATATATTTTCCCATGGGTAATCTACAACAAAAGGTGGCAGAGCAAAGAAGAATGGATGGTCAGTTTGCAAGTTCTAGTGACAATCAAGCGTACTAATCTTTTGGTATGCAAACTTCAATCGTAATGGCTTAGATGCAAGGGATGTCATTACAACAAGAGGAATAAATAGCCCCAAAATATGCTTTGTTCTCATGGGTTGAAGATGAAGAATCAGTACTTTTGAATGAAGCTTCTGTTTACAAGGAACCAGTGGTGCAATCAGACTACTGTACTAGATCAAAGAGAAGAATGATGGAACAACCTAAAGTTGTAAACAATGAAGTTATGGAGAATCCTTCATTTAAATATCATCAACACACAACTTTTAGACAAGAAATGCTTTAAGTAGTGCAAAATCAAGAAGTTCCTGAACAAGCTCAAGGAAAGACAAGATATTCTAATCTTCCAAGAATTCAAACTTTGGGATCGATGAATGTGGTTGATCAACTAAAAATGACCTTAGCACAAGTATCAATTTGGGATATATTAGCTATTCCTGAACAAAGGACACTGTTATAAGAAGCTCTTCAAAATCAAGCAATTCCCAAATGTACTAAAGGACCTGCTGATAAAAGAAATCTCAAAGACATAGTTCATCTTCAGATAATAGCCTTAGTGAACAATGCATTAGAGGTAAGCAAATCCAAACTGGATCCCTTCTATTTTACTAAGATAGGTGATTGGACTAAGCATAATCAAGAAAAAGAAAATAACAAGTTGTTAGCTATGATGCATAGTGACCCATATGAAAATTATAACTCTACTGGTCTGGGCACTTATGTTATTTTTGATGACGATCATGAAATCCCAAATGTTTTAAGGAAAGAAATGCCAACTAATCAAAAATCTGAAAAAGGTTCAAAAATTTGGACCTTAAATTTTGATGGGGTAGAAGTAAAAATGGTGCTGGAGTAGGAATTTGTCTTACTACTCCAAATGGTGAAAAAAATTTAAGGGCTATCCATTTTCAATTTGCTTGTACTAATAATGATGTTGAGTATGAATCTTTAGTACATGAGCTCTTATTAGCCAAGAAAAAGGGAATAAAAATCTAATAATAAAAGGAGATTCAAAATTAGTAGTAAAGCAAATTAGAGAAAAGGCAATAACAAAAAATGTCAAAATGAAATCCTATAAGCACAGAATTTGGGACTTAATAGAAGATTTTGAAGCTTTTAATATTGAATTAGTTCCCAAGATTCAAAATTTTGAAGCTGATAGAATGGCATAGATTGGTTCATAGTTTGATCCAGTAACTGGCCTATTAGTTAACAATGAGTCATTAAATGTTATAGTAAGGCCATCTATCCTTGATAATGATGAGAATTGGCAAGTATTTGAGAGTGATTTTCAAGTACTCTCATTCTTGCAACAATAAGAGGAATTTGCCAATCAATTGCAACCAAGGATTGAAGAGGCATATGGGGATCAAATTATACAATTAAATAATATTAAGCTTCCCAAAGGTTTAATCACTTTAGAGAGCCTTTTTGTTCCAGAAGATGTAAGACTAGAGAAGAAAAGGTTCCAAGCAAACAAAGAAAATTATTCTAAAATAGAGGTGAGTGAAGGAAAAAAATTAAAAGTTGGAAACTCTACAACTCAAGAAGAAAAGGAAAGGCTAATTGAATTGTGAAAAAAATATGACAGAGTCATAGCCTAGAGCTATGAAGACCTTCATGGATATAATAGAGACATCATTCAGCACACAATAGAATTGATTGAAGGATCTAAGCCTGTCAGATAGAAATAGAGGCCAGTGAATCAAAGGATTGAGCCTCTAATGGTAGACAAGTTGCAGAAACTTTTAGATTCTAAAATAATTTTTCCAATCAAACACTCAACCTGGGTATCAAATCTGGTACCAGTTAGAAAAAAGAATGCTGATATAAGACTTTGTGTATATTTTAGAGATCTAAACAAAGTGTCTTTGAAGGATCACTATCCCTTGCCCTCTATGGAACAAATTCTACAAATTGTGGCTAGATCAGAGAGATTCTCTTTGCTAGATGGTTTCTCTGGATACAATCAGATTTGGTTGGCTAAAGAAGACTAATACAAGATTGCTTTTACCACCAAATGGGGAACATTTGCATATGCTAAGATGCCATTTGGCCTATCAAATGCTGGAGCCACTTTTCAGAGAGCTATGGATGTTGCACTTGGGGAACTAATAAATAAAATCATTTTGATTTATCTTGATGATTTTGCTATTTTTTCAAAGAATGCTGCTGATCATTTTGATCATTTAGAAGCTATGTTTAAAAAATGTCAAGAATTTAGAATATCCTTGAATCCTAAGAAATGTATCTTTGATGTCCCTCAAGGCAAATTATTGGGACATATAGTATCTAAAGGAGTTTCCATAGACACAAAAAGAGTGGTAGCTATAATTAAATTACCTCTTCCAGTAAATAAGAAAGCAATTCAATCTTTCTTGGGAAAGATTAATTTTGTCAGTCGGTTCATATCTGACTTTGCAGGCTTAGTAAGACCAGTGACACTTTTGATAAAAAAATACCTAATTTTCAAGTGGACTATAAAAGGAAGGCAAGCCTTTGAAGAGGTTAAGAAAGCTATCTCAACAGCTCCAGTACTTAGAAACCTAGAATTTTCTAAGCCTTTTGTAATGTATGTATATGGAAGAGAGCTCAGTATTGTTGCTGTCCTAACATAGAAGGATGATAAACAGGAGGGAGAGCATCTAATAGCCTTTTTCTCAAGGACTCTTAGGGAATATGAAACTAGATATAACTTTGTGGAAAAACAAGCATATGTTATAGTAAAAGCTCTCAAAAATTTTAGACATATAGTATCAGGAAGTAAAATCTTGATACTTGTAGCACATCCAAGTGTCAGAGAATACATCATGGAGGGTGAAATTATTAAAAAAAGAGAAAATTGGATAACTAAGATTCTTGAATATGATGTAGAAGTCAAACCCACTAAATTAGTTAGAGGTAGAGGTTTGTGCCAACATATGACTCAAGAGCTTTTAAAGATGATACCTAAAGAGACAAATTTAGGAACAGAAGAAGAAATTGTGTTGAGAATATAAGAAGTTGATTAGGAATCCTAGGTTACAAACATGATTCATTTTATGAAAAATGGGATTTACCCAAGAGAACTCCCTCAAAATAAGAGAAGATACTATAGGATGCAAGGAGTTCATTTTGTTTTAATTGAATAGGTTATTTTCAAAAGAAATTTTGATGGAAAATTGTTAAGATGTGTAGAAAAGGATGAGGCTAAGAGAATACTACATGAAATGCATCATGGAATATTAGGTGGACATTTTTTTGCAAAGACCATAGATATAAAGATAAGTGAAGCAGGTTATTTTTGGCCTACTTTATTTATAGATTGTTACCAGTAGGTTAAAAAATGTCAATCTTGTCAATATTATGTGGGGATGAGAAGGAATGCAGCAATGCCTCTTAGTCCTATAATTGTGGATGAACCTTTTGCTTAATGGGGTCTTGACTTCATTGAAATTATAAGTCTAGTATCTAATATGGGTCACAAATAGATCTTAATAGCCACATATTATTTCACTAGATGGACTGAGGTAGTGCCGCTCAAGGAAGCAATAGAAAATGTGATCCTAGATTTTCTAGGGAGTATCACTACTCATTTTGGGGCTCCTCGCACCATAATTTTAGATAATGCTAAATCATTTTTAGGGTCCAAAGTATCTGAATTTGCATTAAAGCATGGCATATATCTGAAAAATTCCTCTAATTATTACCCTTAGGGTAATGGTTTAGCAAAATCAACTAATAAGAACATGATTAGACTCATCAAAAGAATAGGGGCTGATCATCACAAGGGCTGTCATAAAGTGCTTAATTTAGCACTATGGGTTGATAGAATTAATCTTAAATAGGTGATCAAAATTTCCCCATATGAATTGGTATATGGGAAACCTATTTTAATTCCCCTAAGCTTGGAGATTTCTACCCTCCAACTGATGAAATAGATTAAAATTGAAGAAAATGGCCTCATGTAGGTCAGACTCACAGAACTTCTAAAAGTTCAAGAAAAGATGGATGTAGCACATGATTCATTGATAAATCATCAAAAAATAATTGAAGACTATTTTGATAAAAGGACTTCAAATCCCCATTTTGAAATAGGCTCAATTGTTTTGAAATGGGATGCAAGAGCCACCTAACTAGGTCAACACACTAAGTTTGAAGCATTATGGACTGGCCCTTATAAAATTTGGGCGTGTAAACAAAAAAATTCATTTGAGCTATAAATGATGGAAGGTGAACCTAAAGAAATTCCTATAAATGGAATCTATTTGAAACATTTTAGTTAAAACTATGTTTTTTTTAGTGATTTCAGATCATGAGGGAGTTATAGATTTTTTTTTTAGTAGGATCAAAAGTCCTTGGGGTCACCAATAACTGTAGAATAAAAATGACTCTACATTTCATTCTAATTTTCAGTAGCACATGATCTAGATCGCTATCATCACATACTTTGGTTTGAGACAACAAAGTTTTGAAACAGAGCACGAGCTCTAATTTCCTTTTGATTCATTTTTCTCTAAGTGTTAAATTCAAGCAGAAACTACCAAGTGTCATTTTCTGAGGCACTTTTCATAATTTCAATAAGGCTATAGAATGTGCTACGTGTCCCTTAGCAACTTAGTGAAATGTGACAAGTGTCAACACCCATGTTTCATCTCTTTTCAGTGAAAGGTTTTAACAAGCTAAGTATCAAGATCAGGCAAAAAGTGCCGAGTGGCAATTGCAGATGGTCTCAATTTTGATTTTATAAAAGTGATCGAAGATACCACATATCCCAGGAGAAGAGAGTGGAAGCCACCACATGTTGAGATCCAAATTATCTTCATTTTGCTTCACTAATATAACAAAGACTATGGTGGGTCTTAAGTTTTGTTTCTAAAACAAGTGGAAGCCACCAGGTGTCGATGTCCATGTAAATATGAAATGAGACCTAATTGTTTTGATGATATAAATAGAGTAAAGTGGAGACCACCACATTTCATCTTATAGAGGTTTCTAAAAAGGTAGCTAAAAGAAGCAGAGACCACCACGTAACCCTAGATAAGTAAAGCAGAGATTGCCACGTATCCTTTGATGAAGTAGCAGAGATTGCCACCTATCCCTATGCCCCTTTTTAAAGTTACTCAGGTAAGAAATGATGTGGGTCTTATTTCTATTAAGTTGTTAAAAGTTTTGAAGAAGCCAATTGTGACAAGTGTCAAAGGTAGAACACTCATAAGCAAAGACACAAAAGGAGTATAAGTTACGTAAAAAGTGCCGCGTGTCTTCGATAGGTGCTATGGAACATGTCAAGTGTCATCCTCTAATGTCTCCTAAAGTAATAATAAGGTTTTTAAGGAATTAGCTAAGTGTTATCTAGCATTTAAGAGAAGGGAGCATCCTGCAATCTATTTTAGCCAATGAACTACCAAAAGACAAAGCATTTCAAAATCTATAAAATATCTTCTATTAGACACTTACAATTTGGTTATATTTTAGTTGGGTCATTAGATCAGGAACAACCAAACAATCTGGAGTAAATCCAAGGCTATAAATAAGGGTGTAGAGATCACCAAAAAGGGAGGAGATACTAGAGTGAATTTTTTGAGAGAACTATTGTTAAGAGTTTAGACTTTATAGAGTTGTGACTAGGAATATCATTTGCCTTTGTTCTATCTTCTTAAGTTGTAAGGTTTATGTAGTTGTGTGTTTTTTTATGCCTCTTATGTGACTGGAGAAATAATTAGAAGATTGAATCCTGTGCCTTTGTTAATAATTTATGTTTCATTGCAAAAGTAGTCTAGGCTGTATTGTCAAGAGTTTGGACTTTCTAGAGCTGTGATTAGGAATGTCATTTGCCTTTGTTTCATTTTATTGAGTTGAAAAGTTTATATAACTGTGTGTGTTTCTTTTCCTCTTATGTGACTGGAAAATTCAAATAAGAAGATTGAACCCTATGCCTTTGTTGACATTTTCTGTATCACTACAAAAGCAGTCTATGATTTGACCCTCTATTTATATTGTTTCCATCTTTTACATTGATCATGCACTTGTTTGCTCTTAAATGTAAATGAATCTTACATATAGTCTCACTGTGCTCAAGATTAAGGTTGAATTACATTCAGGCACATCACCATAGTTAGATTTTATTTCTTGCATTTGTGTTTCTATTAGAACTCCTATCCCTTTTCCCAGTATACACTTAATATAAAGAAGAGACCAACTTCTTAAAAATTTGGAGGTTGTTTCAAGTTTCAAGTCCCACATCTTGAAACTTCCCATTGTTGGTGTTAGAATAAGTGCAATTTTAAATCATCAACACTAACCCAAGCCTCTTCTTCTTTCATCATCCCATCTACTACCACTACCCAAACTCAATCCATCATTCCAACCTCTAAGAAAACACCTCTTATTACACCCCACACTTCACATATATGTTTAAATTTACATTTAGTTACCTATACTCCACCTACCATGGGGTTATCTTCTACCCCTATTTTTACCCTTTCCCTTATCTCAACCAATCCACCAAATTCCACACCATTTCATAACTTGGTGCTTTTTATGCCTTAAACACTTCCACTCATTAACACTGGATTCATCACTCAACCTCAACCCACCCAACCTCAACCCACTACTTCAACCATAACTTTAAGTCAACCCACATCCATCCCTTAAAAAGCACCCACAACAAGCTGTCAATATGTCCCCAAATTACAAGGATATATAACACCTTCAATGCAACCATTTATGCCAATAAACCCTTATGTGGCACCATATCAACCTCTTATGACCACTTACCAATATGTGGCTTCTTCAGTGCCTTCTATCACCTATCCATACATAGCTACCACCCGACCTAAACAAAATTTACCCCTTAATTATGTAGTTTCCCAACCCCAACCAAATTTGATCAAGATCTTAATGGACAAAATGACTAACTTGGAGTCATTTATCTCCAAGTATCATAACCTTTTATCCTACGATCAATTTTTTTATGAATCCATTCATCCATCCATGCCCATCAATTCATATCCTCCTCAATGGGAATTCCCCAAGTTTTCCAAATTCCAAGGCAATGAGGATGCCCAATAACATTTGAGATCATTCTTTTTATTTAGTCACATATGATGATGCTCTCCTTCTTTAGACCTTACCAATATCCTTATCAGGACTAGCCCTTGATTGGTATAGTGCTCTTCCCATGTACTCCATATTTTATTTCTCATAACTAGCGCAAATCATTTTAGAGCATTTCTCAATAAATATATCTAAAAACGTTTCTATTAGTAACCTCTATTATATTAAACAATTTGATGATGAGTCAATTTTTGATTTTGTGGCTAGATGTAGAGGTCTCATTAACCAACTTTATTTCTCCCTACCTTAATCCAAATTGATTGAACTCTTCTCTTAGGGCTCTACCAAACATATTACCCCAAATCTTCAAGTTCAAACCTTCATAACTTTTGATGAGGCATTCACCATGGCATGTAAACTAGACAACCAAGCCATTGATGAAGGGAAATTGAAATTATGAAACAAAAAATCCATCTTTAAACCTAATGATCCTTCCTCTACCAAAACCACTAACCAATCTAATACTAAAACAAAAGCATCCACAAACTTAGTTATTCTAAAAACTTCTCCACCTCCAACTATAAACTAACCACCTTGAACCAATACTTCCAACCCTCCCTATCAACAAAACTTAAACCAAAATCGAGCTCCTTCAAAACAATATACTCCTTATACATCAATTTTGGATAAATTGCTCAAATTAAACCTCATATAACTCCCACCAATTAAACCACACCAATAATTTGATGTTTATTAACTCGTATATGGGTGGTAAAATGAGAATGACCATTGTTCCTTTCACCAAGTCATAAGACATGACATTAATAGATGTAATACCTTCAAAAGTCTTGTCCATAATTTGATTGATAGTGGAGAACTTGTGTTTGATAATCCCAATGCACCTCCCAATTAGTCCCTTGACATTTTCTACAAGATTTTTTTCTAATCACACTCCCTTTACCCAATACCATGATAACCAACCCAAATCATCTCACTCTCATGAGGCACATGTAATCAATGTTATTAATAACAAGCCCATTGTTGAATATATGATTACCTCAATCACCCAAATGGAAATGGTAAACTCACTTCATATTTATTTGAATACCCAAATGGAATAATTAACCACCCCTCACTCTTCACGTGATGAGACCTTAGCTTCATCTACCTCTACTTTGATGGAAACACCAAAGGAGAAAAACTCTACTATAACCATTTCTTCTTCTTCCACTCCACCCATTCAAGTGGTAGAACTACCCTCTATTTCTTTGGACACCCAAACAATAGAATCAAGTCTATCTATTCCTTCACATGAGGACACCATACGTACCTCCCCTATCATTGAACTATCTATTTCCTCTTCAAAAACCATCCCACAAGAGGAGATTACCTCATTTACCCCACTACCAATTTTATAACGATCCATCAAAATTAAAGAAACCATTCCCTCCTCTCCACCTAAAGGCTTAAGATTTAAAACCAATGACCAAGGAACTAAGCCCATATACAAGCCCTTTTCTAGGTTAGTCCAAAGTTTAGAGTTCTCTTCACAACCCAACTTTGATATAGCCACCTTTTGGCATCATCTTGGACTCCCTTATAAAAAAAAATCTAAATCCTCAACTTCACTTGAATCCACCCTTAAACCTAGTATTACCTCTTCACCAAATACCTCTTCCAAAACTATAAGTGAACCATCCCAACCAAATCCACCTAGAATTGCCAAATCACCTTATGCTTCTTTCACCAAACCGATCAAGAATCTAGGAATCCTCCCCATCCCTAGCTACACTCACCACTCCTTGAAGTTGGACTTAATTCCATCTAGTTCATCAACGTAAAATCCAAATAAACTAACTAATAAGGTAGAGTTACCCAAACCTCCACCTTGAAATAGATCCATACCACCTCATTCCCACTTACCTTCCATCTTAGGACCCCATCCTTTACCATTCTAGTTACATATTCCTCCTCTAAGAAACCATCCCCCTTGTCTCTACCTACACCTATCAAAGAATCTTGTTCTCCATAATTTTTAACTAACCTATCTACTTCTACTTTCCCACCTATAGCTAAACCTTCAACATCCAACTCCTCCATATCTAAATCTTCAACCTTCAAACCAACCATAACCAAGCAAACCCAACTAAAACCACCAATTAAAACCCTTCTTATAACTATAACTTCTATGGTATCACCTATACCTAAAAATACTCCCATCCCCAAAAATATAAACCCATAACCTCCAACACCTTTGAATGAATCGTACTCAACTATCTTACAGAGGTTGTTTCAGACTTCCTCCATTAGCCTACCACCTATTAAACCATTCTACCCTTCTAATACCAAACCTTCTTGGTTCAATGATAACTTGATCTATTCATATCATATGGCACTAGGACATGACATAGATAACTGTAAAGATATATAATCACTCATTCATAGCCTATATGATGAGGATGATCTATTATAAGATGAACCCTTCTTACCCCCATTACCAATCTTACCATCTGCCCAACCTACCCAACCTTTACCTACTCTCTTACTCCCATCCAAGAGTGATGAGGAGGAACCAAAGTGAGCATCAAACCTAAAAAAACCCCTTATCCATATTATTCATGTAGTTACTTGATCCCAAACACAACATAAGGATAAGGGAAAATCTAAAGCATCTATCCCATGGACATACCCTTCAACCCCTAAATACACCAACCAAACCTAAACATCTCCACCTTCACCTTCACAACCACCAAAACCAAAAGTATCTATTTTGGGACCTTCTCCCTTCAACACTTATACACCCATACAATGATTAGTATTGAAACAACTTCATCAAACACCAAATAAAATGATCATTTATAAACTAGTCAACACCTCACCCCACCATTGTCAGGAACTGATTAAGGATTTAGAATCTATAGAGGTTCAACTATATGATCCTCAACCTCTTACACCCTTTGTTGGAGACCTTCAAATTTTTGTCCTCATCACCTTTGAAGATTATAAAATACCTCATGCTCATCTTGAGGATTCTGATCCTCCCTTCATCACAGCATACATCAATCAAACCCATATCAAGAAGGTTATCATTGATGGAGGAGATAACATCAACATTATCTCCTCCCATTAATATGACCAACTTTAGCTTCCCAAAAAAATTATGTTAAAAATCACAAAAGTCCTTCACTCCTTTAATGATACCATAACCACTACTCTAGGGACTGTTATCCTCCATATCCACTTGGGGCCTCATATCATTCCTATACTATTTTACTTTATAGAGGGTGAGTTACAATACAATGTGTTACTCAGATGCCCTTGGATCCATGATATGAGTTTCATCCCTTCAACCTTACACCAATGTGTCAAATTTAAGCATGAGGGATAAGTGTTTACCATCAAAATTCATCCTAGTCCCTTTAATTCTTTCAAAATGACATACCATCTTAATGACATTTGTATTCCTCCTTCATCTACCTTGTAACCAACTTATAACTAAACCACCCCACCAACCATAACCAACAACACTCATACTCACAAAAATGATGAAACATCAACTCTTTCAACCATCCCTTCATCCTAAATTCTAGCTAAAGACCCTTTGCAATCAACATTCCAACATCTCTCCCTAGGGGAATATCACCTTTTGGCCTTAGATGCTTTCCCTACTTTGCAAGAATATGGGAATCTCAAATATTACCCTTCTTATGATCCCAACATAAAAACCATCATCCCTTTTGGGCTCCCCAAAAATAAAATAAATTTTGTCTATGGGGGATTTGATCAGCCACTTTTCACTCTAGCCACTACCCTATTCATCTGACCATTCACCACTAATTTTTCCTACATAGATAAACCATCCTTTGCCAAAGATTACCTTTATAGTTACACTTAGAATGGGTTTGGTCTTTGAATTTATGAATAAGGATCTCACTAGTTACCCATCATCAAAACTCTAAAACCTCATGAGTTATTTGACCTTGGGTTTGTACCACCTTAAGAACACACATCACCAAATCCCATCACCACCACTGATGGATACCTTCCATCCTCACCAACCCCATCTCCCTCCAAATTTGAGGACTTTGATATCATCCCATCTAACTTTTTTTTATCAATACTATTATTTTGGGCCTCCTGACCTATCAAAAGGATGGCCAAAATAAAAACCTTCCTCTTATCCATCTTGAAATGATTGAATGCAATTATCATACCATCAACACCATCCAATGTCAGGATGATGAGTCTATTCTCACCTACCTCAGTATGGGGGATTATTTAATTCATAAATCTCTCCATCTTGAGAATCAAACTATATTAAATGAATCTTCTATTGATGTTAACTTAAGAACTCAGGATAACCCTTATATCATCAAAATCATCCAATATTTAAATAACACTGAGCAACAAGATTGCCCTTCTTTCCTTCGAGATCGTAGCATAGCATTTGTTTGGTCATATCAAGGTACGCCCAAAATTAACCCTTATATTTCCCTCCACAACATTGTTACCCATCATGAGGCCAAATTAGTTTGGAAAAATTTTCATAGAATGCATCCTCACATAGCCCTTCTTGTCAAAAAGGAGCTTCAGATATCTTATTCATCAACTTTATTCAGCCCATCAACTATCCATAATGGGTTTCTAACATTGTTCCTATCACCAAGCCCATAGGCGGACTTCACCTCTGCATCAAATTTCATGATCTCAACCTTGCTTGCACAAAAGATGACTTTCCATTGCCAAACATTGACCAACTTGTTGATCTTACATCCGGTCATGAAATGTTATCTCTCATGGATGGTTTATCAAGATATAATAAGATATTTATTTCCCCCAAAAATCAACATAAAACTTCCTTTATCACCCCATGGGGAACCTTTTTATATAGAGTCATGCCCTTTGGACTAATAGATTTATGAGCAACCTATCAAAAGACCATGACCTATATCTTTCATGATATCATCCAAAAAATTGTAGAGGACTATGTGGATGATCTCTTGGTGAAATACAAATACCATAAGGATTACCCAACTATTTTTTCTATCATTTTCAACTAACTAATTCATTATCTATCATACTCAACCCTAATAAACATATTTTTAGAGTTCTATCAAGAAAGCTTCTTGGTTTCATTGTCTCTCTCCATGAAATTAAAATAGACCCTACCAAAGTCATATTAATCTTGGAGATACCTTATCCTACTAGCCTTACCCAACTCTATATCCTATAGAGAAAACTTCAATCCATTCATTACTTCATTTCCTTGTTATCAAATAAATCTCAACCCTTTGACCACCTCCTAAAGAAAGACACTTATTATAAGTGGACCAGGGAATGTCAAAAAGCCTTTGATTCAATCAAGGATTATCTTCTATCTCCACCTGTCCTCATCCCTCCTAAGTAAGAACAACCCTTTTACATATATATCTCTACCATAGACCATTCCTTAGGGGCAATGCTTTCACATCATGATGAATAAAATAAATACCAAGTCATCTATTACATTATCCACACACTTATAAAATATAAAACTCCATATACCCATCCTAAAATTGTCTACCTCCCCTTAGTTTTTGTGGCCTCTAGACTCCGTCACTATCATCTTAATCATAAAATATATGTCATCATCAACATTGACCCCCTCAAGTATATGCACTCTAAGCCATACCAAAACTAGAGTATGGTTAAGTGGCTCATGCTCCTAGATAAGTTTGATCTTGAGTTCCTTCCACAAAATTCCATTAAAGTACAAGTCATCACTAATCAATTGGTTGATGCTCCTTTACTAGATAATCAACCTCTTCCTCTAACCTTTCTAGATGGGTCCATTACCACTCTCTACCAATAAGATCCCACCTACCAAATGACCATGTATTTTAATGGCTCCAAATGCATTGATGGTAGGGGTGATAGATTTATTCTCATTCCCCCTAATGGTGAAACACTTCCCCTTTCATTTAAACTAGACTTCAAATGCACCAAGAACATAATTGAATATGAAGCCCTAGTCATAGGTCTCCAAACTGCCCTAACGTTGGGAGTCAAAATAATCAGTATCTTTGGAAAATCCCAATTATTCATCAATTAGGTCAATGGATGTTATCAATTTAAAAATGATGTCATCTAAAAATATAAACAAGTCATGGATATACTCTTATCATCATTTGATCATTACACTATTCAATCAGTTCCTTTATTTATCAGAAAATTATAGATATGATGGCATCTCTTACCTCCCAAATTCCATCTCAACATATCAAAGCTAAATTATTTATCACCATCCATCATTTTATCACACCCTCATATATAATTTCTAATCTTCCTACCATTTTTAGTGTAAAAAAATCTCTTTTTGACATTTGATATGACCAAACATTTTACTACCTTAACCTTAGCAACATTCCTCGCAACCTTTCAAATAATGATCAAAGAGATTTGGTTTAGAGTACCTCTCATTACAACATACTAGGGGAAATATCTTAAAAGCATGGTTTTGATAAAATCCTTCTCTGTTTCCTTCATAATTATGAAGCCTCTCACACCATAAAATAAATGCATGATGTATCTATGGGGGATATTTTGGTGGCCTAGTTATTGCTAAACATATCCTTTGCCTTGGATACTATTGGTCCACCCTCAATCAATACTGTTGAGACTATTTAAACAAGTGTTTAAAATGTCAGCAACATGATAACTTACATCATGCACCTCCCCATGGTCTTGAAGTATCCAAAGATTATTCACCTTTCTCATAATGGGGTATTGACCTTATTAAAAAAAATAATCTCCATTATTCACAATGGAATTAATTTATCATTACTGCTACTAAATATTTCACCAAGTTGGTGGAGGCCATCCCTCTTATCTCCACCAAATCCAAAAATATTATTGACTTCATCAATCATTATGTCATCTATCACTTCATTATTCCCTATAAGATCATCATTGATAATGGAAAATATTTTAAAAATTGGAAATTCCAAGGTCTCTATGACACTTTTGGCATCATGTTTAGCTTTTCCTTGACTTATCATCCACAAGAAAATGGATAGGTAGAAGCCTCTAACAAATCTCTCCTCAAAATTCTCACCAAATTAGTAAGTTATTTAGGTTAGGATTGGCACTTTCACACCTCTTTCACTTTATGGGCTTATCACACTAGCATTTAAACCACTAAAGGTGTTACACCTTTCTCTCTCATCTTTAGAGTTGAGGCAGTCTTACTTATTGAAGTCCAAATTCCCTCTCTTTGCATATAATTTCATGAAATCCTTTTTGAGAGTGAATATCATCAAGAACATCTCACACATTTAGAACTTATTGATGAATACCACCTCATATCACTTAATCAACTTTGTCTACCAAGAATGAATCAAATGTGCATATAATAAAATACTAAAAGAGTGTGAGCTCAACATCGAAGACATCATCCTTAAGTAAAATCAACATGTAACTAATATAGATAAAATAAAAAATAGAAATGTTGCTTTCAATTGGCTTAGACCTTATATCATAACCCATAAGTATAGATCAAAAACTTATCATTTATCTTGTCTCAAAGACAAACCAGAACCTGAGCCTCTTAATGCTTCACATGTGCATCCTTTCTATTGTTGAAATAAGGATCGACCTACCTTTGTGTTTAAATTAAGCTCATCCCTTAGTTTACGATATTTTTACTTCATTTTTCCTACTTATCCCAAATCCCCTTGGGAATAATTGATTATGACATCAAATTGTGTGATTATCCATCATAGTTATAATATAATCCTAAGTATGGGCACCACATCTCTACCTATGGCATGGTTCTCATGGATGTTAATCATCTCTAATCAGATGGAATCCCATGATTAGTTGTCTCTCACACCACTTTCCCCATTTATCATTAACCTTTTGTGATAAAGTTCTACCTCCATAAAGGTACACCTTTAAGCCTTAATAGACTTGTTCATGGATAACCTCTCATTCAAAATCACTTAGGTCCATATCTATAGCATTGTAAACTACTCTGTTGAAGGAAAACTACCTAAAAATTACAAGTTGATTAAAAATAGACTATTCCCTTGAAGGACAATTATAAAAATCCAATTCTAGACCACTCCCTTAAAGGATGGCTAATAAATAACCATCTGAATCTTCTCACATTGATCAGCTTTAGTAACTTATCAAAATAACAAAAACAATAACACTATTTCAAAATCAAAGTGCCATTTGTAGACTTCCTGTATCGATCAGTGTATGCATTATCACAGTGCACCATAATTAGATCCTATATATGGCATTTGTAGACTTCTTGTATTGATCAGTCTAGATATCATATTAAGGCTTGGACTTATTTAATACAGTTCTTTGATCAACTATAGAAGGGGAAAGATAACCCACATTAGGTTACCTTTTGACCCATTTAGCATTCAACCATCTACCTTTCACCTCCTTTACCTTCAATCCCTCTCTAAAATCAAGGGACTATGAGCTTACTTAACACAATATGATCAAGATACCCCCTTTCTCAATTAAAACATGCTCATGCAAATAATTCGATAGACTTATGTTCACTAAGTCAACCCAACTATGTTTTCTTATTGTTAGGTCCTTGCCAACCTAAAACATCATGCCTATTTTTCCCTATATTAATTCATATGGATGTATGTCTCATAATTCTTACCTCTTTCTCACATTTAGTCTATTATCTACACCTAGTTTATGTGATTTCATTATATCCATGTTATAAACATTCAAAAAATTCATTATAATCATAACACTATGAGCCATATCCCATCTATGAACCTAAAAATCATGCATATTATAAACCTCATCATCAAAATCAACAAAGAAAACCATTATATCTATCTTCATAAACAAACACATCATCCCTCATATGCACACAATACATTACCTAAAACTATCAACAAAACACATTTTAATTCCTTTGTCTCATCATCCATATTATATACGTACCCTATCTAGATGGATTGATAGGCCTAACCTAATCATTTATGACTAATGTTATGGCTTGATTACCCCTATCACATGTGCCTCTAAAATTTAACTTATTTTTACCAACATTAGTAACCTTAGTCTTTGTGAAATCTTGACTATTGCCCTTAGTCACATTTTGTGCATGTGTTTGAATCTCAAATTCCCTACCTTTTTATATCACCCAACTTTTGACTACCCATTTACCATTTATCAAACCTTAACCCAATTTCACTTTCACCTCATCATCTCCTAGTTTGAGGGGGAACACCTACTCCCATAATCAAGGCAACTAGACCTTGACCAACAATCTATTTTTGTTCTGTAACTTGTTAAATCAAAGCTACATAATAAAAAGGGGAAAAATGTAGACACTCAAAAACTACACATGATAACTTTTGATGTCAAACTACCTTTTAACCCTCATTTGACCTCAAGTTTAGTAGACCACCTAGTCAGTTAGACTCATTTACTAACTTGACCCCACCAAACCCCTAACTTAACACATTTATCTAAACCCTTTAATTCACCCCTTTTAAGTTGATTTAACTCATTTTCTTATATCCCCTTGACCACTAATGGTTAGCCTAAATCTTGATGATTGGATTGATCATCAATAGTCAGGTCTTCAAGATTGCTTTAAAGATTTAAAGCATTGATAGATTTATGCGAGATAAGTATCTCCATAAATGGAATTTTTATTTTCAAATTTTATTTAATATTTCATGAATTGGTAACTTTATCCTCCTATAAAATTAGTAACTTCATCCTATAAAAGGAGAAGAGGAGGAAGTGAAATGGATCCACAATCTAGAATCTTGAATCTTGCATCTAAGATCTCTTGTATACAGGTATCCAACATCTTTTTAACAAGAAAGAAACATCATCAAAGACCTAAAGCTCTATCAGATAACTTTAAAAATCCAATGTATTGTCACTCTATCCAAATTAATTCAACATTCCACCATCAAGTTTTAGGTATCTTTTGCTTGTTTTCATTGATTTATCTTATTTCAAACCTTTTGGTCTTATCAGACCCATCAATGTCTTATTTTTCACCCCTCAATCCCATAACATATATTTGTTTGCTAGAATACCCAATCTACACCTTCTTTTTTGATCATTTATATATTTGCATATGTAACCAATGATGGTTAGCACAAATATCGATGGTCACTTCAACCGTTGATGGTTACCAACTGTCAATGGTCAGCCTAAATCATTAATGGTTCACCAACCACCTATGGTCACTATAGAATAAAAATATAACAAGCTATTTCTATCCTTGTAACCCCATTTAAACATAATTTTCTATATTTCTACCTAATTACTGTACCTTTTTTGATTTTCTAGACCAAACCCCAACCATTTTAGCATAAGTATAGACCTATTTTTGTTATTTTTATTATTTTATTTTAATAAAATCATTATTTTATCTTCCTTGCATGCATTTAATTTTATATTATTGATTTCAATTATCCTTTATTTTATTTTATATCAACTTAATTATCTTAATAGTGAATTGATAACTTCCTAGCAATCAATACACTTCTTAGATCTAGCTCACACTAGGCAGTCCACTCATCTATTTGATAATAACCCCCTTTTCTAGTGTCTTTATTATCTATACATTATTCATTCCAAGATAAAGAGGAGTTATCATCATTATATGGATTCATGTGTGCACTTTACTAGGTATTCTTCTACACACCTAATTACTAGTTTCATGACTAGATTTTAAAATTAATAAATGAAGAGAAATTAATTGAAATAAACACATAATCAGCTCACTCAACTGTATTATATAGTATCATTAAATTTAAAACATAATTTAATCAATTCAAAACCTCCAAAATTCCTAAAACTCAATCATATAATAAACATAATTAAATGCACATATATAATTTTTTTTATATACTTAGTGTATACATATAAAAGACATGTAGTCTTATATAATTTTGTTTATTTATGATTTATTCTTTCTATAGGTTTTATTAACAAATCTATGAAATATAAATGTTAATGGAAGATATTAAAATTTTACACAACTTTAAGAATCAACCCTCAATATATACAGTTGTGTTCTAAACCCAAAATCCATAACTAACTATCTGCAGCTGCCTCTATAATGGGTTTCCACAAACTTATCTAACATTACCCAATCCTATTAAGTGCATAATCGATATCATTTTAACAATTAGTTGTCCACCTCTACTGAGTTTTTAAATAGTTCATACATGGTATATTATTATTGCATATATATTAAAGTAATCATAAATTTGTATATGTTTTTAATATATATAAATATTGATATATTTAAGACATAGGTTGATGGCATTCTACCGTCAATCCTATTTACTTATGTATATATCAATATGTACACATACATATATTTTTATGCACATCATAATAATTTAATCAAATTAGATCTCTTACTATACTATCCAAAAAACTCATATATAGCTAAACTCTAATTTTTTGGTTTTATTTTAACTTGAACTAATTATTCTTTAACTCAAGTAAGTATTCAAATAATAAAGGAAATAGTTTGAAACAATTTCAATCAACCAAGTTTTGTTTATATAAACCTAATAGAGCCTTCACCTAGGTCAAATGAACCTAGGGTTTAATTTTGTCCCATTTATAAATACATGGTCAATTTTCCCATAATAACTTATAATTCACACATAACTCAATAATAATTCTACCCCATACTATGTTTTACCCCTCTAGTTATTTTATGGCAACTAAATGTAGTTTTCAAGTTGAAACCTAGGTTTAACATCTATGATAATAAAATACATATAATTCCATTTTATTAAATCTCAATATTCTATAAATACGTAGCAGAGAGTTTTATATCATGGCTTCTCAAAACTAGGGTTTATTTTTGTCATAATCTTAGTTCTGTAAATGGCTGATCCATCTATGGTACTAGGTTTATAACCTTATTTTTATCCAAAATTAAAAAATAATTAAAAAAAAACCATTAATCATAAAAATCTCCATGTATTTAAATTAACACAAACTAGTATGAATTTAATTACAAAACCAACCTGGTAATGCAGTTCGAGGTATGGAAAATAGCAATCCTTTCACCAAATTTCCCAAACCTTTATCTTCTTTCCTATATACCATCTTTTATCATGCCTACATAGGCCTCCCTTTTCTTCACTTTATTCTCTTGCATTATATTTTCTTGTCCACCAAATTCATCCAATCTTTTATTCAAAATAATGATCAAATAAATGCATGTAACAAATAACTAATAGAAACTACCATTCATCTTTATTTTCTTCATGCAAAAATCCAAAATTTTTATGATTGTTTGCATAATTTTCTATTATCTCAATTCAATGACTATTTTATAACCTTGATCTTGAATGTTCCAATTATTAAAAAATATAATAATAGATATAATCCCTTTAAAATTATGGATGCTCATTGATTCATTTAATAACCATGCAATTGACTTTCACCAAACCCTCTAAAATATAGTTATTAACAATGAGTTCGATTGACTTAATAAATGTCATCCAATTATCATAATTAAATGATGATGTTGAATAGTATAAATCCAATAATTAGACCTTTGGCTATCTATTATACATAATAACATTTAATCAACACAATGATATTTACTAGATATCATTTAACAATGAAACTTCAAATATATTCATTAAATAATGCAACTAATGTCATCCATAATCATTAACAAAGAAATTCCAATTTACTGATGAGTTAACACTAGGTCATTAAATTATTATAAATAATAATAATATTCTAGGCATGATATATAAAAGTCAATCTCAACACAAAAAGTAAACTAGGAAATAGAGTTTGTCCTATCTATTAGTAATGTATTAAGACATGACATTTTGGCAGACACTCATATACATCCATAGATGACAATAAGTAATTATAAAAATATAAACATATTCACTTATTCATTAAACTAACATTGTAATTGAGATGGAATAAATACAACAACCCTAAGTGAAATCACAAAACTAAATCAACATAAGCATCAAACAAAAATCAAGATCACAATAGAAGTATATTAGTAATCAAATACTGATTAAAGCAAATTAATCTATTTGTGTTGTGTGTATGGGCTTCTAGTTCTTGAATTTGTTATCCCCCAATGCCTCCATTTATGCCACCCTCTTCGATGATGCCCTCCATTCATCACACTCTGAGGGATGGATCTATCTTGCATCCACCTAACAACAATAAAATTAGTTATCCCAAAACATATATAATCCATAATATAATACTATAATAAACTAATAAACATGATCATCATGTAAATAGTATGAAAGTACATATAACTCCATAGCTAATCGATCATGTAAATTAAGCAACATATAACTATCCAGAATCAACATATGAAATCAAGCTTAACTAAAAAGTAGTTAATAAAATAATAACCATAAAAATCAACAAATCAATAGGTTATTATGTTTAGTGAGGAATCAAGATGTGATAGTGATAATGAAATGCAAGTTTGGTAGGGGCATAAAAAAATTCTCATGGTTTAGAAAATGTAGTTTTGACATTATAAACATGAGTTTTTAGTTGTGAAACATGATTCATTGATGGGTGGAAAGATATAAAATGTAGATATAAAAGTTCAAATTCATGTTTGAGAGACATAAATTTTCAAAGGGAAATAAATTTTGATCACTTAACTAAGAAGGGAAAGTTAGTAAAAGATTAGTAGAATAGAAGTGGAAAGGAGTGAGATGAGTTAGTTAGTTAGTTAAGTGAAATAAATAGGATAACATTTATGATTTATTTGTGTTGTGTGAGATATTTTACCTATGATTGAGTCACATGGTTGATGTTTGGTGGTGCTGAGGGACATTCACACTCTAGATGTTGTGGAATTCTATGTACTAGAGGTAGTTGGTTTGTACCACATGGCATGTATGCCACTGACTCACACTGATTGAGCCCTGATTACTACTCTGGTAAAGTGCTATTATATTGATACTAACACATTCCATTTTTTGATAAGGGAGATAATGATTACCTTGGATGACATCTATAGGATTTACAAGATCTCGATTAGGGGCATAGACGATATTGATAGTTGATATCATAGAATACCACCATGATGTTGTTGATGGGACATATGATAGTAGGGTTATATTAGGGGAAGTTGAACAGTAATAATGTATATCATTAGCAGTTAATGCATTGGTTGAATGTGACTTTTATGGATCTTATTAACCACATCCTAAAATTTGATAAGAGTTAATGATATTTTCTTATTGGATTTGGGAATGTGGTTGTAGACATGGTGGATCTTCATCGAGTATATTCCTAGGGTCCAATATTATTGGACCAATTATATAGGAATTTTCACCTAGATACTTATAAATTTGGAGTTAGTATTGGTGTGATGACATCATTACAAATTTGGTATTGGGAGGATGTGGCCATTGAGAGGCATATTGGGACACACCAACAACAAGCACATAACAAGCCCATAGTTTATATCTAGGAGATTATTATGGGTAAATATATATTCCATGTAGGAGATTTACCTTAATACAAGTGGACATTTAATTATTTGATAGAGGTCTAGGTGACTTGGATGCCATATATAGGGATTCAATGGGGATGGGTAAATGATGGGGATTATGTGGATTTTATGATATTAGAGTGGTACATCATATGGAGATATGATATAGTGGTAGAGATATCATCTTGATAAGGCTATTCACTAGGTTGGTCATCAGAAAGGCATTCCATAAGGCCCTCACATATTTACATATGTCACTAGAGAGAGACCATTATGGTATTGGTGCATTACTAATGTAGTGGCTACCACAAATTTTGATAGCTTAGTTGTATTAGTCTAGGACTATCAAATAGTGATAATAGATCCTAGGATTATAGTATATTATGAAATATGTTAGACTTAATAACTAACCCTAGATTGATTCAACCTACAAGTCATGTCCTAATACTAACTGCATAGGTTAAATAGGTAGTGTAGGGTCTCGAATAGAGGAAATAATTGAGGGTATTAGTGGACCCACATCTAAGACAAAGGAGAAATATAGGAGGATATGACATAGATGGGGGAGATGCATAGGGTTATGATGGGGGTAGGGGAGGTTAGGTTCCTATTACACTGATTAGACATCTGTAGGGAAGAGATCAAGAAAGGCCTTCTCATCCCCCTATATCAAAGTCATATCAAGGGAAGACATATTGACTAAAGAGAAAGGTTCAAGCAAGGACTTCTAAGATAGCTAGGGAAGTGCATGATAGAGATGGGATATAGATATGAGTGACATACTTTAAAGCAGAGGTGGTTAGGCTATAAAGGTAGGTTATTTAGATAAATACTCATATGGTTTCCATATTTTTTTAGGTGACTATTTTTTTAGGTCATGTGACCACTCTATATGCTCATATCATGCACTAGGATATACATATTATCAAACTACAAGGCTAGATTTCAAATTTGTACCAAGCTCATGATCAATTAACTACTTTATAGACATAGATAGAGTAAAGGGATGTGGAGGCCCACATGATATAGATATAAATATATGATTCTTAGATACTTCTAGGGGCATAGGGCCTAGGTGAAGTAGTGACCCAAACATCAAGGACTTATTGAGAGGCACAATACTAGTGGTCACTATATGAGTAGGTAGTTAATATAGGTTAGAGAGATCCATCATATAGGGAGATTAGTGTAACAAGGGATTATTATATATCCAGTACCTCTACTCATTCATTTCATCCACCCTTGAGGCCACAACCACCTCTAAATATCTAGAGCAACATGTGACATGGAGATGTATTATTTATTTTTGGCACATGGATGTCCATGATGCATGTTGTATATACCAGTTTTGATGTAGTAATAAATGCATTAAATTTATATATATGTTGATTTTATTTAATTATATGATGGATTATTGTTTTTTATGATGAATTAATTTATTTGATTTATATATATTATGATTTTTTTAATCATTATGGTCTATGGATTATTTCGATATCTTATGTATGGATGGTATAAATGTTATATGATTAATATAAATGTGATTCGATAAATAATAGGTGAAGTATGTATATGGGATGTCATGATTTAAATATTTATGTTTATGGTTCATGTTTGATATATGGTAGATATTGATGTATTATATACATGTGATGATACAACTTTGGGACCAAGGTCAAGGGAAAGTGGATGAACTATGAGATTAACAGAAGTGGATAAATGAGATGGAGAAGGTTCCCCCAAGTACTTGTGGTATTAAAAAATGATTAAATCTTAGATGAATGATTTTCATGAGTGATGTCATAAATCTATTTTCATCACCTTACTTATCCAAGGTGCTAGAAGCCTAGTTTTTACATTAGATGAAGATTTTTATTTTATTCTTTATTTTTAAGATTTATAGAATAAGACTATGTACAATATTATAAAATGAATAAATGGGTTTTAATTATGTATATAACCTCTTTAGGTGCATGATATTCATTTTATTTCCTAGCTCCTAACCTTCTTGGGTAACTATTTTATATGCTTCAAAACCAAACTTGGTAAAAATTGCATATGGTCCAAGCTAATTAGGCTCAAACTTTACTTTCTTTTCTTAGTTTTCATTTGTATTTATTTGATTTTCCTTAAGGATTAATTCATGAATCTCAAATTCTTGGGATAAGACCTTATTATTGTATTGATTTGGTAGCTTATTTTGATAAGACTTCAAATTATTAAGTGCATGTAAATGTTTTTCATCCAAAATTTCTAGTTCTTATAATAATGAAGCCCTATATGATTCTTCATTAAATGGGAATTGAAGTGAGATGAAAAAAATAAGGAGTTTGAACTCAATTGGAAATATTTCCTTAGTGTCAAAGACAAATAAATAAGGGGTTTTGCCAGTTGGAGTATGAACACTAGTTTGGTAAACCCATAGTGTTGGATACACCTGTAGATGCTAATTAGGGATAGCATTATTGAATATTTTCTAAATAATATTGATAAGGGTTTTATTAGTCACTTCTACTTGACCATTTCCTTGTGGATAATAAGGTGTGCACCACTTATGTTATATATGGAAATGTTGGCAAAGGGCCTTAACATATTTATTTTTAAATTATTTTCTATTGTCTAATATGATAAGAGAAGGGATTCCATTATATAAAATCATGTGGTTGAGAATGAGCTTTGATATTTACTTACCAGTGATGTATGTGAGTGGCATAGCTACCACCCATTTGGTGAATTAGTATGTGTTGGTGATTATATGATTATGACCATTAAATGAATAAGGGTTGATCATGCTGAGTATGTCTAATCCCCAAGTGGAAAAAGGCCATGTAATAGTTATCAGATGCATCTCTTGATATGGATCATGAATCAAGTCACTATGTTTTTGACAAGCTAGACATTTTTTCACATCTTTGCAGCCATCATGGTCCATGGTGGGCCAATAAAATCCAATCTAAAGGAGTTTATTAGTTAGGACCATCCCACTAATATGGGCCACATAAATTCCTATTGGAAGTATAGCTACTAAGAGGGGGGCTGAATCAATTGTATTAAAACAATCCTCTAATTTCACTTAATATTCATGAACCATTCATTCACTTATGTACATCAATTAAGGCATACATAAGCATTTATGAAAGTAAACAATATAAGGACATGAGATATATGTGGTAAACCCTCTAGGTAAGAAAACCCACTAATTCAAAAATTGGAATACTATCATATAAGTAAATAATCAACCTTTCATTGAGGTACTAACCCCAAAGGAACACCAACCCATCACTTTGTTAATCACTAACTCAACTAATGCATTTAACAAGCTTCAATCTATAAGGAGGATCCAACCCCATAGATAACCAATCAAAAACTTAGCTTCATTATATCTATAATAACCATTGGACACCTATTTCTTTCTCAACTGAAGATGATATCCCTTTTTTCTCTTTTTACACTTATTTCTCTCTCAAACAACCTATTAGGCCTTCTCGCTCACTTAGCCCTCTTCTTGGTAGAATTAGGTAAAATAACCTTAATTAATATCTATAGAAACATAGTTAAATACTCATGTAAATTTAATCTCATCTCTATAATGATATTCAATCCCTTAACTTGTTCTCCAAAACACTATGTCCTTCATTCACTAGCTTAATTCTCTAACTAGTCAAAATAGGCTTATTACGCATTAACTTTATACTTTATTCTTTCTCATACCTAGATTGGTCATCCAAAAATATCACCATAAATGTATTATGTATGAAATATATCACTACACACGTTTCACAAGTGAAAAAAAAATTACATAGGTCAGTCATTACCCTTAAGGGCTAAAACCTTCGTTAGGCCTAATAGAGACCTAATGCAATGAGGCCTTCCCTAAGCACACATTTTACTGAGACCTCATTATAACAACTTGAGACTACAAAAATAGATGAATTTTTGTTTATTTAACTTTAATAAATCCATACTAATCTCTATTTTGGTATCAAACACAATTTTATTCATTTCACAACTTGAACCATCCAATTAGGTCTATTTGCTTTTAGGCCTACACATTGCTAGAAAGTTTGTCTTGCAAACTTGAACCAAATACAGATTTTTTCAACATAACCCATGAATAAAATAGTATATATATGATATTTATGACTTTAAAAACTTAAAAAAATATTTTGTTTCTACCACATAGGCCAAAATGCCTCAGGAACACTTATGTAGATGGCTTACTCAGATCCACCAAACACTATCAATAAATAATCAAAAACATTTGACTCTCCAAACTTGAACATGGAATTCCAATGAATAAAAAAAAATTAACATGATATTATTAGAGATTTATAACACCTTAAATATATTTTTATCCTTAAAATTAGTGCATAATTTCTTAGGAACATTCTTTTCACACAGACACACAGAAAGTTGCATGTAGTATCAAAAACATAGTCAAGAAAATTAGGTCATAGAACACTTGTGGGAACATTTATATGATTTTATAATGGGTTTATGAGAACCTTATGCATAATATAATGTTTTAAAATATATATTTCATGGTTATATATCAATATTTGTCTTATAAACCAATCTCACTACTTCACTCTACATAGATTTCACTATGTTAGACAAACCAATTTGATGACAATTTTTTGCTTGAGTATAGGAAATATCAACACTTATACACCAAAGAGAAAGGATGGATAGGTATTTAATAATTAAACCATACATTATCATACATCACTATTCTTCTAAAACCAATCCCTAATCTCATTCTCATTCTTATCTAGTTTTCTCACTATTTTTCTCATTATGCATATTTAGCGATAAGCTAACTTCCATGACTAGTTTAGCACAATTCTAGTCTAAAATATACTTAGAAAATTTTATGGTCATAAATTATAATTATTTCACATTATCCTCCATCCATTTTCATGTTTTAGCCTAGTCAACACTACCTATTACATAAAAATCCATAGAAACAAGGTGTTTTATGTAGGTTCTACTCATTATCATGACAAACCAAAACTGCTTGAGGAAATGTTGAAGAGTTATCTATATGTTCCAAACATCAAATTAGGTCAAATAGACCATTCTGAGCCATAATAAACTATATAATTCATATCATGTCATTATAAGGGTTTTGAGTGGGTTTTGATTAGTTTCACTTCTTAACAATCATTCATAAAAGATTGACCCTCATCTTCAAAACCAATGCCAAGAAAATCAAGATTGGGGCTTCCCTGAATTCCATGAATTTCTTATATTCTTATGTAAAGGTTACACATGCCAATGAGCAAAATAAATCTCTTCTCAAGTCTACAATACCCCATTTTGTGCACATAGGGAACCTTATCATAGGTTTTTATGATTTCTCCTTTAGGTAATAACTTCACACTTTATTCACACACTAAACATGAACTCTCACACCTTTACCAATTATTTCAATAGTTATTACACCTTGATACATGATCTTGACCCTTAATTATGACATTATAGGTCACTTTACATACTAGACCTTATACTACCTATCATAATAAGATCAAGATCATGCCTTGAAACTTATTAAAATGACTTTAACAATCTATCCTTATATCATAAAACATCATAAAATGCTCTCACACTACCAAACTTCATTACACATGTCTCATATATATCATCTCACTAAGGCACCAAGCCTATATCTTCTCACTATGTCTATTCATGTAGGAGGTATCTTCAAACTTGACCTTAAAATTATCTGAAGGCTTCTTTTCCTCTTGCCCATGTTAAAATATCTTAGAACATTTAATCATTCCTATACTGACCCAAATCACAAAGCTTCACCATGCATCATGCATACATCTTCTTTATAGAGCTAGACTAGGCTACTCAAGATACATAATACTTAGAGTTTAGACACAAACAAGCTATCTCTCAATGATATCATTCTTCAAATATGATTCTCTAAAGACAAATATATTCTCAACAGACATATGATATTTGTCAAATCACAACTTTGTACTAAGACCTCATAAGGACTTGTTGACCCATATGCTTACCTTTTATGTGCCTCAGTACTTAGAGATTAATCAAGATGCTTCCCTTGCATCTTGAAAATGATATTGACATGTCATCAAACCTAAGGAATAATAAAAAATTGCCTTCAAATTTTGTCTCAACAAAGAGATAAAACTTTTTTTATCACACATCAACTCTTACTTTTGACATGAAGGAAATTTATCTTAACTTTGACATCAATGACAACATCAATGCCTTAATACCAACACTAGGAACATACCTCAACAATATCCCCCTTTGTCATTTATGGAAAAAATTCTTAATCATAGTAGATCATTCTCTTTCCTTCAAGCTGTATTTTCTTCAATACTTGATATTTAAAATAGAAACTTTCTCCCCCTTTAACATTAATGACAAAGGGTCATCTTATTTCTAGCTATTTGATATTTGGAACTAGGCCAACATACCTTTTATTTCAAAAAAACTCATCAATCCTTTTTGTCATAAACATTATCATAGACTAGGCTCACATACCTATTCATGAAACATGATTTAATCCCTTTATCTCCATGAAAATTCAAGACATTTTCAAAACTATGACTTGGCTTGATCAAATCATCATACAAAAGTTTTGTGACTTTTCTATTTTGATCACACCTCTATCAAACTTATTTGAATAAAACTTGAATTTGAAGGTCTCCTATGGCCAAAAACTCCCCCATGACCAAACATCCTTCATGCTTCTTACTTTTCTAGATGAGTGCCTCCATGAAGCCTAATGGAGTCACTTCTGCTCTAGAGAACTATAACATCATAAGTTTAATAGATTCCTAGATTTCCATGCCATTATAGGACTAAACTTATTTTGTGATCCTATTATGCTTGATTTGTCCTTCTATCTTGACCCCTTCAGTGTTTTCTTGAGAAATAATCTAGATTGATTTATTGATCTTATTTTCTTCATCAATAATTTGAGATGATAGAGAAAATTATTAACACTCCTTTGCATCTTGATTTGGTTCTACCATGGAAAATAGTCTACTTAGACTTACATATTGGTTATCAACCTTATCTACCTTGGTTTTCCACATACTATTTTATCTTCTTTTTTCTGTTCTATAAGCCTTAAATTTATTATCTTGTCTTGAGAAGTCATGCTTATAGTATTTTTCAATGTGACCAACCCTATGATAATTGAAACATGTTATCTCTTTAGATGGAAACACAACATGACACATAATTATTGAATTATTGTTCTCCTTATAGTTCCATACAACTTCATTCTTGAAGGACCTTCTACAATGCCTTAATCTATGACCAAATTGGTTACATGAATATTAATAAGCATTAAATGGATTAACATACCTTATGTTATTAGATTTCCTAATAGTATTGACATATGTTCTATTATCACCCTCATCATTTGGTTTATCTTTGATCCTTTTGATCACATTAGTGTCCTTCTCTTGATCTTTAATGAAGCCAAGGCTTATTTTGTCATTAGCAGTCTTTTGAAAACTCAGAAGTTTATCTACATCATTAGTGATCTTTTCAAACCTCACAGAGGACTTGAACTTGTTTTATTCTTGTTTCAATTCAGCTCTCAAGGAGTTCACTTTAGCTACATACCTTGCACATTCTTCTTCTTTTGCCTTTAGGACTATATTCATAATTTCAAGTTGACTTTCTACTTGTTTGACTATTTCCTCTTGTTACTTGGAATTGTTGCTTAGTCTAGATTCAAAAAAGTCAATTTGAGCCTCATAATATTTGATAAGGGACATCATAACCCTATTATTTTTATTTACCATCTTTACCTCTTATAGAATATTCATCAACTCAGCCTCAAAATCCACCTCATCTCCTTCTTCATCTGAATCACCAATAACACCTCAAATTCATATGGATTCTTCTAGATTTGAGAAACTTGTTTCTTCATCCATAA